>KK499787.1:1200000-1800000 GCA_000688715.1 Glossina pallidipes | reverse complement strand
AATGAGACAATAGAGTTAGATGGCCTGCGAGTAATAAAATCTCCAATTTGAGAATCCTTATGTAGAAGCTTAGAAACGTTAAATCATTGCCCAGGAAAATCCTTTTTATGCTGCTTAATGGCAGTACGCTTCAGTTTTTTGCCAAAGAATATGCTGAACATGCAGTAATAAGCTTTAATTTGTAAAAAGTGTGAAAGCGTTGTGAATTGAAAGTTTCCGAAATCCTTGGATATCTTCGCGGTCATTTAGTATTGCTTCGCTTATTGTCATCCTCTTTACCGTTGGCGTCGCAAAAAAGCTAGAGTGATGCAAAGTCGACTCAATATGCCCTGATGAAACTTCGGCAGTCTACATTACGAACAAATTTAGTATGAATGTAACAGAGCAGTAAACCATACTTGTTCGCCAACATAGCAACTGCTCAACCGGTAAAGGCGAAACATTTATCGATGGGATATGCACCCACTAGGCTGCGGGCACTCCCTATTTCTTTCTTTTTCCTCACCTTCTTTTAATCGCGACCGTGTTACGCTTATAGGAGACGCTTTTTGAGTGATCGGTCATATTAAAAAAAAACAAAAAAAAGCAAAAACAGACGTCTATTCTAGATTTCTGCAATTTTATACGTTCGTGAACACTTTACATGGTTTTTCAGATAGACATGACGGCCAATATTTCGGCTATGTGCGTGATCTGTAGTATGCAAATCAAGTCTGGAAACAAGACAACAAGCCCCTTTGGTTAGCATGACGCCGGAGTCTATAATGATTACGAAACGCCGATTAACTCTGAATGCATGAACAGTGTGGTATGATGTGTGTCCTCTAGCAAATGGGTGTGAGACAACAACACACCCGGTAACGGCAGAAAGCAATAACTAGTCGTTAAGATCCTCTACTCTTTTCACTTCTTTTGTTTTATCCTTATAGGCTTGAGTAATGTGCAAATCCTTACCTTCACTTCCTTATGAGTTTATGAGCGAATATCAGGCCCCGAGTACGACTTCGAGTCTTTACGTCATCTGCTGTGTCATTCCCCTGCGCGCACAGTGTGACGAGGAAAAGGTTCTCTTGGTATTCCTAAAGATCTCTCTCAATACTAAAAAGATGGATGAATGGTGTGAATAGTCTTGCTATCCAACAACCTTATATCCAGTCATTATAATACTGTTACGAATTTCGCTTTTCTAAGATAGGACTCGTACCACTAGATCGTGGATATTCTTTTTAAGAGAATTACACTTCGAAATTCTTTATTTACAATCAATTTTTTTAAGGATAGGATTATTTACATTCTACTTTGGCTATACTCTCGACTTCTCAACTCTAATATTCTTTTTCGACTCAAATGGTCTTGTCCGACTGACTCTGCCTTCCACAAATAGTCTATTTATATACATTTTTACAATCATATTATTATTACCTAAGTTCATGGCTTCATTTTTAACCCGTTAATCTGCTTTTCCGCTAATCGTTTTCCTCGGCCGGCAGCTGCATGACGCGCAGAGAATGTGTACTTGGGTTTTCCCTCTCTAGGGAATTTATTATTTGGGAAAATCAATTAGTTGGCATGAACTGGCTTGGGATTTCCGTGACAATACTTTGTCAATGGACTAAGCCTACATTTTTGCATAGAAATTTCTTTACAAACTAAAGGCAGAGTAGGCTATAACGCTTTCTGATCTTACCGAAAACTAACCAATTCACTAGATCTGCAAACATAATGAGCTATTTATCTGAAGCAACATTTCCGGTGATACTAAGATGTTTATTTCATGAAGGGTTTTGCAGCTACTTCTAGGCTTCTAGGCTAAATTCTTTCAAGAAAGAGGTTCCATTTAAAGTTTTCGTTAGCGATCAAATATTATATAAAAATAGTTTCAAAAGTATTCGTCACTTATAGGAGTACTGTAATTATTTTTAGCCTATTAAGCTCATCCTAATACCATCTTAACTTCAATCTAAATGTGAAAAAGTTAGGTTATCGTTTTCATCTTTCCTGTGAGGGATTATGTTCTAACGATGGGTTCGTATGACATATTTTATGATTTCTTTGTCTTGAGAGTTACAATCGCACAACAATTACCCTTAATGTCCTCAAATAGATTTTGGTTTTGAATAAACTTTTTATAGCTAAACAAACAATCCCACGTGAGCTAGGTCTTGCAGTAAGAAGTTGGGGCTTTTTATATTGCTTTGGTAACTTTAAAGTTGTGAAAAGTAACGTGCTATGTAATATTTTGCTGTAAAAGCGGGTTGTGAGGGGACATAAATCTTGCGCTGGCAACTCGGTTGTAAACAGACGTGTTTTGTGCAAGCTATTATAAATAGTTTATTTTACAAAATAAATAAAGGAATTTTGTATTTTATTCGAATTCCGCGTAGATTTATAGCTGATTGCTACATTGTATTGCTTGGTGATTTGTGTGATTTAGTGTAATTAGTGTATAATTAGTTGGATGCAGCTTGACTTGCAACTGCTGCTTTCGGTAATCAGTACGACGGAGGGTTTCAAATGTCGAGACATTCGTGGTGGCAATGGAATTGATTGTATGGCATTGTGGGAGAAACTATCATTCCGCGTATGGCTGTTGTGGGCTTGATGGCAAGTCTTCTCTTCGCTTTATGTCTTCTGTCGGCGCCAAGTTGCATTAAAAAACAATGAGGCCAAAGTAGGTAATTTGCTCAGAACATTTGGGAGCCGGATTGAACGGTAGTTGAAAAAGATTGAAAATGTCGTTGAGCATGTGGAAGAACCTTACAACAAGCCGCTGAAATGAGTATGAAAAGTGCTGAAAGGCTGGTCGAGGTAGTGGTTCCAATAAAAGCAAATCGTTGGGGGAGCGTTGTCAAGTCTACGAGGGCGCAGAGGTGGGCGTATGTTTTGAATGTAGAGGTTTTAATCATATCGCAAATGATTATGTTGCGAACGAATGTTGATAACTGCTATAAGGGTCACGTTAGTCACGATCTCAAAGGATATCATAAAGATCGGGTAGCTAAACGCATCACTTGTATGAAGGCGTATGACCACTTTAACTTGACGCTCGAGGTTAATCACTCTACGTTAAGTACGGATTGTCCAGCATATCTTAACAAACTGAACATGTTGAAGGAGAAAGTTGCTTATGTCCGATAAGCTTAACTTACATAATGGTAGTGTTAATAAGGAAATAGCCCTGAAGATTGTTAGCAGAAAGCCCGAGGGATTTCAAATATGTCATTTTAATGTGCGGAGTTTTAATATGCTTACGATTGACTTTTTTAATTACTCGTGGTTTTCTTTAGAGGTAGATGTTATTTGTATGATTGAAACGTGGTTTAAGCCACGTATTGACGACAAATTTTTTGAGGTTCGCAGTTGCAATGTTGTCCACCATGACAGAATTTACACTCTTTGAGGTGATAGTGTGGCCTTCTATATTAAGCAGGATTTAAATTCGAAGATAGCTTTGAAGTCTGACGAGAACAGTGCAGAAAAGTATCTTGGTGTTGAGGTAAGCGGTAACAAATCCAAATGTCTTGTTATGTGTGCATATAATCCAAATAAGTGTAGCTGTTTGATCGTAGTTTCTGGTGCGTTGGATAAAGTCTCTGTTCCATAGGAAGATATAATATATATATAATATATATAAAATATTCTGCTGATATGCTCTATGCTGCTATGATTTTATGTTGATATGCTCTATGCTGTATGTGTTATGAATGATGTGCGTTCAAGACAGCTTTGCGATTTGATATCAACTTCAGGGTTGATATTGGTTAACTCATACTACACCCGGGATGTTGCCCGTTGTAGACCGTCTTTGTTAGATCTTCTTTCTGTTACTGACAGCTCCTCAGTTATTCAGGACGTCAATTTGCATTGAGTAGGGTATACAATCACGAATTGATGCTTGCCTGCCTGAAAACCTCATCAATCACAGTGCTGGCGAGCGGTTCTTAGGATAATGGGCTAAAGTATGACAAGGTTGAATTGACCCTTTTAGTTATGATCGATTATTCTAAGGCTTTTGATACTGTGGAACATAACTTATTATTGCAGAAACTTGGGCATTATGTCGGTTTTGGTTCCTCGGCGATTATCCTGATCCGATCTTATTTAATGAGTCGATATTCACGTATGGTAGTTAGACACTCGTTTTCTGATTAGTTCGGAGGTGCCGCAAGGCTTCTTTTTAGAACGCTTTTTTATTTAGTATCTTTATCAATGACTCAGTTGCATGTTGCCACAACTTTCACATTCAATTGCATACGGATGACGCTCAAATTTATTTATCGAGACCATGTGGCGGTGTGGATGAGCTCGTTCGGTGTGTTAATGATGATTTAGTTCGCATTACTTTTTGGTACCCGATTCAAATAGTTTAATGTTAAATTCTAACAAAACCAAGGTCGTGATAGTTTCGCCTATTACTTGTGATTTCCATTCTTTACCACCTGTTAAAATACTGGATGAAGACAGTGGGTACTGTTTCTAGCCTTGGTTTTAAGTTCAACTCTCAGTTCCTGAGAATCTTATCAATTCTACGGCAATGCGTGCTCCCAATATTCTGAGGAAATTGTGAGGTTCTTCATTCTATGCCATCACGTTTACCGAGATGGCTGATTAAATGTCTAGTAGTATCGCTCACATCTTATGGGGTCATTGGACATGGGAAACTTGATTGTCTTTCTAGCAATAAGTTGCAAGGGGTTGTTAACAAGTGTGCCAGATATGTGTACAATAAGCGGATGAATGATAAAATATCTAAGTTTTCGTTTAACATTTTGAATTCTAACCTTCCAAAGTGCCTTAACGTCAGAAACTTTCTCGTCCTTCACAAGCTCATCTGCACTCGAACACCGGGATGTCTATATGAGAAAATTCGTTTCGCTAAATCTGAACAGACGATGAATATAATCTTACCTGACCCAAATATCTATCATCATCAAGACTTTTTCTTGATAATGCGGTAAAATTGTTGCCACTCAGTATTAAAATGATTGATAATTACGTCTGCTTCTATGTTTTGTTCCTGTACTGTACGACATAACTACAACATCTCTAGTAGTACACTTTTGTTCACAATTGTGCTGTAAGAGACTTTATAGTCTTATGGGCACTTACATTTTCATTAATTAGGGTAATAATTATTATTGTATATTATTTATATTGTATTTTCGTTAATGATTATTATTATTACTTAACAATAAAACAAGTAAGAGAGTTATATTCGTCGGGCGCCGAGACTCGCGGACAGACACAGCTAAATTAACTCAGAATTTAACGCTGATCAAGAATATATGTACTTTATATAGTCTCTGAAGCTTCTTGTTGGGTGTCGCACACATTTTTATTGGAAAAAACAAAATAAGCATATCCCCATCTTACAGTGGTGGGTATAAAAAGAAAAAAAAAACAGCTAAATCTTATTTCGCCAACAGGAAATGGAATGTGAATTACTTTTTATAATAATATAAAATGGGTCAAGGTCGTCGTAGAGAGGACGAATGTCCGTTAGTTCATCAGCCTTGAAATCAGGGAAAAATGTACAAATTTGTCGCCGGAGTACTAAACATTCATGGAGGTTATACAATTAAGTTTTTATATAAACACTTATTTTCCTGTCCACCTGAATATGTGACAGAGACTTTTCTTGCCATAGCTCGACATCATCTCTCTATGACAGGCACTTTTGGACAGTATACTAAGGAATGTTTAAAAGTGTGTATTGATAATTGTTAAGTTCTAAGACGTTAAAATGAAGACGGCTCTTTTCGATCTTTTACCGAGTCTGTGTGTCGAGTAGCGAGTGCACACCTTTCGATAGTATGCGTTTCCTTCAATTTCGAATGAAAAATCTTTCGATCGTGAAATTGTTGTTGCTGTGATAGATGTTTCCTCAAAGCAGACCTTGGTAGCAAATGCATTAAAAGAATAGCAACAAGACAATTTAGTTATATTTTTCAGGTTATCCACTCCAGCGAAGTCGTTCAATCGTCTTTGACTTTTCATAATTTTAATATTTTTTTGCAGAATTTCACACTTGCTCTTAAACGGTTATACAAACTGCAACTATTTATAATAAAATCGTAGTCTTGTAGGTTAAGAAAATGTAAACTTGAGCACAAGATTTCTTAACACTCTCCTTACGAATACATAAATATAAATGAGCTTAAAAAAAAAAAGGAAAAAATTCCCGCCTAAATTTATGATGGATGGTATCTAACACGGTAACAGTAATTTGTTAATCACGAACTGCTGCGGACACAACCATTGTAAATAGAGAACTACTTTTTATACAATTTCTTGTTTGGACATTTCCAGTTATGATAACATTACTTGTAACACCTAAGCGTTAGTTTGGTCTGTCCGTAAAAGCTTTTCAATATTTGTTTATGTATGTACATACATTTAAGAAAGAATGAAAAAAAACCGGGTTAGTCAAGCTGACGCGAGTTTGTGTGTGCGTGTGTGTTAAGATCGCAAAAACATGGCTTTCAATGTTTAATAAGATAAGCCATAGTTAGGCAACGGTTTTTCTCTTTCATTTTTTTCCCCATGTTCCATTGCTGCAAGTTAACTATCATACCTCGCGAATATTAAGTGTATTTGCGCTTTATAATCACTTTTGTCTCAAATTTATATATTGTTATGGCGTTTTATGATTTCTTTACTCTTTAGTTTTTAGTTTTTTCTCTTTTCGTTTTTTTTTTCTGTTTTTTCAAAGTGTTGCACTGTACATAAGTAGATAAGTAATGCTAGTCATAACTGTGTGGAAAATGCGCTAATTAACAGTAGCCGGTAGATTGGTATGTATGTGTAAAAATTAACACCTATGTCTGCCAACTTAAATCCATATAAAATCGCGTTTTATGAGAGAATTAGTTTCGTAAAATGCAATCTTTCGACACAAGTGCAAGTCGTAAGTCGTACATACAAACGTTATACTGCACGGTTTTAAATGCAACAACAAATCACCGACTTCAACAATGACATCGTAAATGTTGATTATGAAAACAGCTTTTTAGTTACGCTATGAAACGTGAATTTTAAGAATTTTTGGAAAATTGCTTTGTCCGGCTGATTAGCAGCGTATAAATACGACGAAGCTAGAGACCTTAGTTGATAAAGCAATTTGCATGGAAAAATTAAAAGTTTGAGAAAATTGTCGAAAAATATTAAACTCGTTTAGTTTCCCATTTTTCACACGTTTTCAACGGACTTTTTTTTCTTGTTTTTTACGCTTTTGAGTAACTTTCGATTTGTCGATCCCATGAAATAAGCAAAGAATAATTAAGCGCGAAACTAAAATATTAAGCCATGATTTATATGAACATATCATTCGAAACATTTTTATTTGTCTATTGAACGCTGTGATTAAAAAAATGATTGAAGCAAGAAATGTTACAATGTTTTTTTTTTTTTTAATTAACTAGACACTGTCACCTTTCACCTACAATTAGTACGGCTTAGCAAGATTGGTTTTACCAGGTTTTGTGTTATTGCGTGTTTAAGGCTAGCTGTACTATATGCTACGAGCTTTTTCCTTGACGAAGTAGGTAACGAAAAATTCTCTCCAATTTTGCATAAGGCGCAATGTTTTATGTATTCATCAGGGATTTTCTATTTATTATGCCGTACACTACACATATAAGTTTGTGCAGCAGTTTGTGCAAAGTATTATATGGTGCAAGGACGTGTTTAGGTCCAAGTAAAAACTCTATTGCAAATTGTTCGGGTGGGACTACTTTTTCGACCACTTCTGATAAAAAGATTTACTTTGAAAATAAGTTATATGAATAATTGTAGGGTGGTGTGGAGTATTTAATTTTAGCCGCCGAAAAAGGAAGAAAAAAGTAATGGCTTGGCTTGATTTAGGTTGAGTTCTTATACTTTCCTTTTTATTTAAAGTTGTGCACGTTGATAAGTAGGAGGCTGAAAGGGCAGAAAGAATTACACATCCATCCACCTGCATTCAGAATTTCACAGTAATCAAGAATTGATTATGAGCCATACAGTGTCAAGAGAAACTGACTAACATTATCGGAGGATCATGTCGCACTTCTGTTATGACTTTTGTAGAAACCGTCCTTCAATTCGTCCTCATATCAACAATATAAAGCGAGATATTGTTTCCAAAAATAATGAAGGGAATAGCGAACTTTTTTTAATGCTTTCAATATCTGAAATAAAAACTCGACTGAGACGCCAAAGCTATCGTAGGTTACACCAGGTGAGTTACATTCTACTAGCGACGGAAAAGGGGAAGATAGACTTGCTCTTTGGTTCAACATTAACCTCCTGACGTTCTGCTTTTAATGTGGTTCACGCCTAGTAACAAATTATTTTTCATAGCTTATTTGCTTGTTCGAAAATACGGTTTATGTTAATTCATCAAATAAAGTATAAGAGCCGCAAAGTACAACTCGTCTTAATCTGTGTGTACTGGAATCCTCCATATTTGTAATTGTACTTCGCGATGACTTTTTATGGAATATTTTCGAAAAAAGAAGCTTTGTGTAATTTATAATTTTACATAAAGCTTAACTTAAAAAAAAAATTTTAAATGGATAAAAAAAAATCTTTGTTGCATCTATCACTGTCTGTTGTCATAGTAGTATATGCGCACTCTGTTGTTCCAAAAAGTCGAATTGGAAAACGTATCTATTAAATCCCTTCATATTCAAATCTACAGAGGGTTTTACGTTCACTAAAAGTTAGAATTTATACTGAAAGCTTCTCTTAAAGTCAGACAATTATGAAGAGTTTAATTGTATATTTAAATAAAAAGTAGAAGGCGACACACCTTCTATCTACTGCGCTCTTTTATTTTGAAGGAACGAAATCCATCGCAAACCTTCAAAATTATCATGGCTTTGTTAAGTGAGAATATAACTAAACCAAAAAGGGTTTTTGAAATTTTGATAGCTTTTCTTTTAACTTTTTGGGAATTTAGGGATTTTTCTGACTCCAATCGTTACTAGACATAACCTCAACATTAACCAATCAACAGTTACAATTAGTGCAGTGGAAAGATTTCAGAGTCGGTTTGGAACTCTATGTAGGTAATATTTTTTCTAGCAAGACGTTTTCCTCAATTTATAGGTTTACGTATTTTATACCTTTTACAATGCGATACACCTCCAAACTCCCTCTCTCTCTCTCGCTCTCTTTCTCTCTCTCCTTATACGAGTAGAACAAGCACAAAGATTTTATTATTATTAACAATCAACAGATAAACTGAGACTTTTCCAAAGATCTCAACCGGCTCCAATAAAAACGTACAGCATTAGCGTTTTCACGTCATACGGCTACGAATTTACAACGACTAGCGATGAATAAATGTTTGGTTTGGCTGAATAGTATAAAATATCAGCAAACAATAACAACGGTAGATATTGAACTAAATAACAAAAAAAAAAATTTTTTTTTTATTTTCTGTTTTCCAAAAGAGTTGAAAAATAAACAAATAAAACTTAAACGATCAATCGCATGTATGTGTGAAAATTATAAAACAAAAACAAAAAAGGAATAAATTTTAAAAACGTTTTGACTGTTGTTGGTGCATTGAGGCTGACGGATTTAAAAGTTTTAAATAATTCCATGGCGTTCAATACAATAGTATTTGCTTTTTAGTGCTAAGGAGTTATAATATATGTTTACCAACAATCGTTTGTAGATTCATAGTGAAGAGTTGTTATTATGTAGTCAGTCAGTCAGTCAGCCATGCACTACCACCTCACAAGTCAAAGTCGAGGTGCTGTAAAACGGCTTTGAGGGAATGGTTGCACTCTTCAATATTTTATGAGTTTTTTTTTCGTTATTTCTCTGCTGCCCCTTTCGTTTCAAGTCTCACCTATTTCATTAAGCTGATGTTTTATTTGCTCTTAAGATTTCAATGCATAAGTTTTTGTTGTTATTATTGCTTACGTTGTTTGTTACTGTTGCTCATCTTCGTTTTTTTTCTTTTTTAATTTTTTTTTATTTGTTACTACTGCTGATTTTGGCATCTTTTGGAATGAATGACAGGTTGTTGAAAAATTCAATTTATCTGAACGTTTCAGTTAACTGAGCTGCACAACGGGCGCGACACATCACTAACAGACACTTGTGACGTAAATTTTAATTTTTGTTTTTTTCGTTTCCTTGCTCTCTTTGTCTAACTTTAACTAACAATTGACATAGAGGGAGAATAAGTGAGAGAGAGAACAAAAGTGTTACGAGTTTTTTTTTTAAAGAAAAATTTAAAAAAAGGGAATTTGAAAACCGAAAATTTTCGTTTAAAACTTAACAGGTCCCAAGGATTGTGATATACCGAAGGCGGCACTGTCGGCTTTGCATGCCGGCGTCAATAGCTTCGGTCAGCTAACCAGCGTCGCCAATCATCCGACGGCCGAGATTTCTCTAAATGGTTCTGGAGCCCGTTTGCATGTCTCCGCTAATTTATGTGAAACAACAAATCCTATTAATAATAATAATAACGGCGGTGGCGGTGGCGGTGTCGGTGGCGGCAATCATAATAACCAGAATAATAACAACAACAATAATAACAACGTTAGCCATACTAGCAACAACAATATGCAACAACAGGATCAGGTAAGTAGCATCATTACCAATAAAATTAAATAATGATAAAAGCTATAGATCTATATTATGATATATAATAATAATCAATGTTTGTACTTTTTTTCTTCTTTCGATGTTTTCTTTTTTCTTAAAAAACAAAAATAAACAAAATAAATAAAAATATAAACATTACACATATATCACTACATGTGTGCTCTTGTCTCTGTGTATTTTATAAATTATGTTAAAAAAAAAAATTAAATAAAATACTATCTCCTGATGTGTATGGAATTTAATATAAATTTTCGAAAAAAAATCTGTACCTGAATGCAAACCAAATTATACAAATATCGTTAATGCATATTAAAATCAAAAGTAAGTCTAATTTATGTATATTTGTATATAGTGTTACTCATTATTTGCATTTGTGTATATGTTTGTGTCGTTATAGCGCCTTTCATTTTTAAAATTATTTTTCATTGAAAATTTTACGTTTTTGTGAAATATTTTCGTACATTGCATGCTCCAACTACAACTTAGTAACTGATGGTCTGAATCATTTTAACATCGAAACTTTATAAAAAACGTGTTGAATTCTTTCCAAAAACTATAAATTTAAAAACTATATTCGACATAAGCCCTCTCTTTAACCGCAAGGTACAGTTAAATCTCCTTCTTAAGTTAAAGTTTCCTACACATATATATAATGTCGTTTTATTTTTTTAGATTTTATGCAGAATTCCACATACAAAAAATAGTTATATCAAAGGCGGTTAATAATAGGTTAGTGAAAGAATTTTCGAAAAACGTGGTTCGTAGTTAGATTGCTGATAAACCCGTTGACAAATCGTGTTTGTTTGCACAAACTCTTTTTAAATAACACTAGACGTTCGGGGACCCCTCGACATTTATTGTTGCAGGTGATATCGCAGGCTTACCTTACTTTAAGAACAGTTTAAATTAAAAAAAAAATTTTATTTAGATAGCTTTGAAAATTTCTTTGAATTATGTAATACATTATAAAAATAATAAAAATTTAAACGCATAGACTTTATCCGACATGAATACAGGTAAAGAATGCTGATCTATGATATGTAAGCACGTAATCTCGTAAGGTTTCCGTAAAATTTTTAGAAACAAGAAGAATAAACAATCCTTTCTGTTGACATTATTTGAGGAGGAGCTAGTTCTATCTAAGCTTTTTTCCATACTCCTACATACATAGAAAGGATAAAAGTAGTTGTACATACACATGCATGTGTGAAATATTGCTGGATTGAGAAAACTTCATATAGAGCGAAAACTGAAACAAGAAGTCCGTTGTACATAAAAAAGTGATCGGAGAACCATAGTCGCGCTGCGTGAAGGAATACTTAGTGTGTTGTGATAGTAAGTGATGACTTAACTTAACTTAAGAAATAGACAGAAATATCTTTGAAGAGAACAATTCGACAAAGAAGGAAAAGTACACAAGGGGAACGTGGTATACGCGATGATACACAACGGCTTAATAAGGTATAAACTGAAATGTTGCTGAGTCCAATATATAAGAAATAAGAGAACAATAAGACAAAGAACAAAAAGCGCACAAGAAGATGGTTGTATATGGATAAGTAATCGCAATGGCTTGACACGCTGTGACCCGAAACGTTATTGATTCTAATACAGTAAAGTTACATTTTAGAAATCTTATCCAGAAAAAGAACCGCACATAATAACTGTTACAAAAGCCAAAAAAAAAAAAAAAAAATGCGCAAAAGGACGGTTGTACATGCAGAAGTGAAATGAAGTCGTCAAACTGTAATAAAATATAATTCGAAGTGCTACTGTATTTGTAACAGTGGAGTAAATTTACTCCACGAAACCTTATCTATGAACGGAAATCATTTCTTTAAAGCCAAAGGATCCATTTTAATTCATGGTCCGACAACATAAGATGAAACAAATTGACCGACAATTTGATTAAGGAGCCCGATTCCGATTTAGTTTAAATTAGCAAGAGTAGTAGTTAATAATATATTGGAATCTGTTTTTCATCCGTTTTCCTTCAATAAACATTAGGTATATAAACATTATATATATGTATGGGTATGAATTGCAAACAATTTGGGCCTTGTTTCTTTAGAAAACACATTCCCTTCTGCTTAAAATAATTAAGTGGTCTTACTTTAATTTTCTCTGCTTTCTAAACCGATCAGTAGCCTCGGTTCATCGTACTTCATCGGTTATTTAAAAAGAATTATACCTGGTTAAGCAACAAAACAAAAGAGAAGCGAAAGATTTATCTCACATGGACAGTTAGCGCGCTATAAAAGTCTAGCCCTACTAATACAAGTTTTACTCTTTTTTTTTTGTAGTTTTACAACTTTATATAGATCAGTTTGCGAAGTTACGAATACCTCCTTTCGATAAATTCAGAACAATGTCTTGTAAGTTGAAACTATTTTGTATAAGAACTATATTTAAATTACTGTCGACATCAAGCTAAGATACGTTTGTGTTTTTCTTTTCCTGGATGAGAGAATGTGCGATTAATCAGGTTAAAAAAAAGAAAAAGGTCAGTCTAGCAACGTGACCCTTTCTGCTATTTTTTCCAGTTTTCTCAAAACTTTCGTTTAATTTATATATACGAAAGGTATATTAAGCTTAGATTTCTCTTTGTTTGCATTCGTTACTTGCCATCATAATCATTATTTTATACCACAGAATGTGTTGCTATTGCATTTTTTGCTATGTAATATTGAAAAATTCAATTAAAGAAATCTGATTTCTATTCATTCCAGAACTGCGATAAAAACACTAAACAGAAACGGCATCGCACACGGTTCACTCCAGCGCAATTAAATGAGCTGGAAAGATGTTTTTCAAAAACTCATTATCCGGATATATTTATGCGTGAAGAGATTGCGATGCGTATCGGTTTAACCGAATCGAGAGTGCAGGTAAGTGTGGTAAAAATAGTAAATAAACATATTTAAGAAAAACTAAAAACTTTAGAAATAAAAAAATGCTCACAAATTGTAGTAACAGTAGGAGTAATCGATTCCAACCAGAGCACAAGAGTGTGCTTATTATTCTAAGAAAGTAACCTAATAAAACTTAATAATGATGCACATATATGTGTGAGTTGAAGTTTACACGTTTATTATGCTTTGGTTTATAGTCTGCCATTAGCTTTAAATCCTGGTAGATTGATTTAGTATCAAACGTGTGTAAGCATAATAATGAGCTTAATGCTAAACACAGAGTTTAAGTAAATCTTTGCAGTTTTTTTGTAGGATTTTTCTTTTTTTTTTTTTTTACTGTAACTAAAGGACTTAAGTTGTCAAAAATAGAAAAAGCAAAAATAAAACACTAAACGCAAAATGTCAGTAAATTTTATGCAAAAGAAAAAGAAAAATAAGAAACATACTAACAACAATACAACCGAGCCACAAAATAGTGTTAAAGTTAATTTATATGCTAATTTTATTAAACGTTGTGAGCTGAGAGCCAAAGAGAAAGAGTGTTTACACATACGTGTGTGTATGTTCATGTGTGTATGTAAGGCAAGAATTATAACAACGGTCATTACAGAGCAGTAACATACACTTCCCATGGTTAATAGTATGTGTACTGTGTGTGTCCGTCTAAATTGTACTGTAAAGCCTTTTCAATGACATTTTAAGCCTAAAATCAAACATATTGCGCCGTAATGGACTAATAAACAAGAGGCATTAGACTTTACTCCCTTATGTTAGCCATAGCTGCATCAGCATCATCCACCCACCATTTCTTTAACAAACATGTAATGTTTTAATAAAACAAAAAGGCTTACATTTTACCCTCAACTACGAGTTTTGTAAGGCGGTATCGTAATAAAATATTAAAACAGATTTAGTCTAGAAATTAACAGAGATTTACAATAATTAAAATGTTCGATCAAATTGTTAACGAAAGATGATAGAAAAATTGTTGAATATTTTCAAAGAATTTTGAAAAATATTTTAAAACTTTGTACGTTGCAGTTAGAATGAGAGAATTTCTTTCTATTGCAATCAAACTTTGTTTAAAGTCAGCCTTATACTATTAAGAGTACCGGAGACTGCAAAGCATAAAGTAGTGAGAAAGAACAAAGTCGAGCTATATTGCGAAACCATTAAGTATTCTCAGCCAAACTATTTCCACTTTTTTTTTTTACTAGCAAAGTTAAGCGACCCTAAAGCAATCCATTGAGGTAAAGGCCACGAAATTTTAATTCGCATAATGCATTGCTAAAGGGTGTTGAAGTTAACGAGTGCGGGTCGTCTTGCTTGATTCCACGATTTTCGAGACTAGGCGATGATTGAGGATTTCGTAGAATCTAAACTACTTGGGCCATAGCTAGAAACCGATAAAAGTTATTCTCTGTATGAATTACTACATATGGCCTTAATATGACTAATGAACCGTTTGAGTGGTTTGCTCGATTAATGCGCCCGAGCAGGCAGTCAAACCGAAAGCCACAGATTTTCAAACACAAATAAATTATGACTGTAGGTTCATTCTTGCGGCATATTGCTATAAAAACAGTTAGGTTGCTTGAGTATTGCGAAATTTTTACAGGGACTTTTTACGGACCAAGTAGGAATCGTGAACCAAGTCCGTCCAGATACATATATATTTTGACTGTAGATTGATTCTTTGCAGTATGTTGCTATTATAACACTCAACTTGCTTGAATATTGCGAAACGTTAACAGAGAGTGTTTAGGCAATTAAATATATGTATACGTTTTTATATAGTTATAAATTTTCATTTCAGATAGGTATTAAATTTTATTTACCGCAATTACAAAAAAAACCGAGAAAATAAATAAAAGAACAACTCTTATAATTGAAAGGTCAGAAGAAACTTTTTTCCTTAGTTTTTATTGTGGGACCTTAAAAACTATTGAGAATTTTTTTCTATAAAATAAAAACTTCGGACATTTATTTAAACCACACGTTTACCCACAAGAATTCCATTTTGTGAACGCACTAAGTCACATAAAAATCTTTTTTAAATCCGTTTTGATGTGTAAGGAAATCTTTAAAAATATCTCTCTGTTGGCTGTAGAGTAAATTTAATGAAGCAGTAAATTTGATTGTCTCATAAACAAATGTTCACCTTAAACTAACTGGAAAGTATGCTACAAGATACGTGTGTATACAATTTACTAGGGTGGTGTGCTGCCTGGGTTTTACTTTACGGAAAAACAAAAAAAATAAATAAAAAAATAATTACAAACAAAAAACAAAGACTTGTAGATGTATGCTTTTGTATGTACATATATATATATACCCAGGATAGTTGTCTTTTTTTTTTATATTTCATTGTATGCGCTTCGTTGTTTTTCTTTAAATAAGTGTTTACGAGCTTTAATAATGTTGGCTTTTAGGCCTTTTCCATAAACCCTAATAAAAGCGTATTTATAGGCAGAAAAAAAGAAAATTTTGTTTTTTTAGGCAAAATTTAAAAACTGTGCAAAAAATTTATTTGAAAATTCAAAATAGAAACGTTCACAGAACTGTGATACTATCAAATGCAGTTTTGTAAGGTTTTTGTGGTTATTCACTATGTGTCAGTCCATTTTGGTTATGCCTGCAAATATCTATACGCAAAGCCTATCAATTGATTTGCTTTGGAATTGTTATAGAAATTGTTAACAGTTTTTCATGGATAACCACACATTGAGGTTTGTTGAACAAAAACCTTTTAGAAGAAAAACCGAAACGAACAGGAAATTTATGATTTTCGAACACCCTCCATTTAGAAGGTATATGAAAATCACTTAGTGTCGTGTCAGTATTGAAAGTGACAAACAGTCGATCCTTAGGTTATATACTAATTCACGCTTGGTTTTTGCGTGTCACTGATAAATATTACTCTCTGCTTGCATGTCTAAATTTACAAATAATTTAGAAAAATTCTTTAGTTATACTCTGCACCACTTGTGGTACAAGTAAGTAAGTTTGTGGAAATGCATGCAACATACAAAAGGTCTTGAGATAAACCCATCTCTTATTATACCGATCACTTTCTAAATCGATTTAAGCCTTTTGTCCGTCCGTCTGCCTGTTCATCTAGCCTTCTTGGCCTTTGTGTTTAACATACAGGTTACAATTTTCGAGATAGTTTTGATGAAATATGTTATACTGACATGTTTCGACTCAAGGATCAAATCCGTTGTTGCTCGAATCGAACCACTTTCTCGACCACTTGCGATATAAGGCTTATATTGAAAAGTCGTTATGTGGATAACTGGGGTAGTGTAAAATATTTAATGGTGGGCTGAGCCCAATTATAGTGTTTTTACTTGGTTTAGCTTGGTTTTGATAGTTTTGAAGATGTGTTCAGCCCAGCCTTGAACTTAATTTTTATTATCAAAAAACTCATCCAATGAACGATCGGACAGATGTAATACAAAATTTTATATTGCTTGCGAATGTATATCGCCTTCTATGATAAATAAGTGCAGCTGTTACAAATCCTTTGCCACTTTTATTAAATTCTTGTATTCGGATGACGAATTCGCAAAAAAAGAAGTCATTTACAAATGAGTTAATAAAACACTTATCATATGTAATAGCATGAGTAAATCAATATTTTTACCAATGATATTAACATCAAGCATACCAGTGCTCTGTTATAAATCTATCAGTGATTTATGGTCTTGTAATAACAGGCTATTAATGTAACATTTCCACACTAGTAATGAAGGCACATAATTTATCACGAGGTAAAGATAATTATGGAACTGACGTAAGGTAATGACAGAGATAGAGTATAAAGTAAATAAACGGATACGTGTTTCAAACAAGGTAAAGCAAAAGTTATATTTAAGGGATTTATTTTATTTCATAGAAAGAAATTACCAAGAGGCATTTTAAAGAGTTTTTTCCATTAGCTTCCCCCAGGAATAGATCTCAGCAACACGATTTTTAATTCGGCTTATATATATTCGCTTCTGGCGTGTCTTTTTGTTTAAATGTCACTTAGGGGAGTTTCAAAGTAAGGCCATCGATTTTAACGTATAAACGTTTAGTCAGAGAACGTATCAAAAACTTCAATTTGTGTTCATCGGTAACTTCAGACTCTCAACAGATATGGAAATAAATGGAACTGGTGGCTATTGATAAACGTGAGCATAATTAACGTTAAAACGATATAGTCGGGCGAAACCTATTACTACGCATGCTAAGCCAGCTGGCATATAATGTCAAAAATTATATGTATGCTAACATAAAAGCATACCTTTAAAGTGAACTTACCACAATAAATTTATATGTCAAATATTGTGTGCCAAATTGTCATCGTAAATTACTAAATGTCAGATTTTGCTGCCTTATAAGGGCTTATATTGTGTAAGAACGTTTATATGATAGAGGCGGAGCGTGAGAAGCGAATCAATACGGTACGGAACGCGATATCACCCTATTCGCTTCCACTTTCACTTTATGTGCGAAAAGAGAATGCGGCCAACGTTCACGTATTGCATCGCTTATGGCAGAGGGTATATTTAGTTTGTGCGGATGTACGCAACAACCAGAAGATTATAAATATAGGTCTGCCTTTTGGTATACGGTTCCATTCAAAAACATTTCCTCAGTCTTTTATTTTCTGGATCGATTTAAGGATGTCTGTTCGCCTGCCTGTTTGTCACCTGTCTATCTGACGCCTCTTGTTTTTGTGCTTCACCCACTGGTCGCTATTTTTGAGATTTTTTGATACTTTGAAATCCGATACACTAACGTATTTTGGCCTAGACACAAAAGCTATTAAACTGCAATTTCCCAAATTTCTCGAAAAAAATCGGCAACTAATATTATTAAGGGTACTAACATGATATTACAGGTCCTGACCATATGACAAACACGTCTCTTTTTCAATACTTTATAACAAGTTGGTTCATAATTGTAATTTGGCAGAGAATATAAATGAACCATATTTGGACTACGTAGCTGTATCTTTTTCGAGACTTCGCCATATGTAAGTTTGTATAATGAAATTAAGACTTTTTGTGGCATCGAAGTATAATTTACAGTAGTTTATGATGAATCACAATAAGGTCTTTGACAAGAATATTAATTTTATTGCATTAAGACCATGTTAACGAACGTTTCGGGCTTTCTTCACCATAAAGGTTTCCATAAAAGGTATGCGTTTAGTTAGAAACATAGTGTAATTTCTGGTGTTTTATCGCGAGAATATAATTGTGCTCTACGAAAAGATGTAGGGTATATAACGGTCGGCCATGCCTGACTAAAATGCTTTATTTCCCTGCAGGGACTTTTTTAAAATATAAGTTTGTATGAAGAGTTAGCCTAAAAATGATTCGAGCTTAGACATTTTCAACATTTTACTGCACTAAATTTCGTGAATATATTTAAAAAAATTGTCGCTCGTAGTCTGAACTCATGTTTGCATGGACAGACTTTAGATGGACAGATGGAAATATGTGTTTACATCGATTCAAAAAATGTCGGGTGCATCGAGTTATTATGGATGTTATGTTCACAAAACTACTGAAGCGGTGTAGCCAATAATATGAAGGTTGCTTATTTGGGTATGTGAACAGTGCGCGTGGTAACGAGCAAGGTGATTACTATAACACGTGGGGAAGTGAGGAAAGAGAAAGACAGGGAAGTGGATATGCTATTCCATCAAGTGTATTCACCAGCCGTCGTTACTACTGTTTTTTATAATCAAGAATTGAGAGGATGTTCCTTATTCGTATAACACAGTGATGGTTAGTAACAAGCGAGAAAAGGGGAAGATACAGGGGTGGCCTCTGTCTAATGGACACCTAATCGGTAGATGTTATGCGTTTATGGACTGAGTGCTCACTATATCTATGACCAAAGTAAATTCTAGCGAATTGAGATTTGAACCCGCGAACGCCGACTTGATAGTGACGATTCTTACCACTCACCTACTCATGCGGATTTCGTTAACTGCGTTCGAAATAAAACAATATAACAACAATCGTTTTGGATGCATTGAGCTCGAAAATATCTGGAGAATATATGTCTTTTGGTTAAGAAAAACAATGCTCTTCTTGAAGATTATGCACCGAATCAAATCGAAGGATATAAATGGAATTTGAACAAATTTTTGCTTCTTGCTGAGCTTTTTTTTTTAAATAATGCAGATATGTTTAAAAGGGCTTTTACTTTATATAGCCGGAATAGACCTACAAATAATGTGTAGGTAATAAGAAGCTATACGAAACAGTAGATAGTCTTTTCAATTTCTTCTCTTTCCAGCACGAAATGTTTTGTGAGTTAACCTAATAAACTTATTAAAAATAAAGAATGTATAAGCGTAATATCAAGATGAGTGAATTATTTCTGTTTTTGCGGAATGGTACGCCCTGCCAAGTGATTGAAGGAATCTTTATACATTTCATATCTCGGTATTCATAGACGATGCAATATATTCATAACATATGGAGACACGTGCTTGTTTTTTTTTTTGTTTTTTAAGTTACGCATCAGTTTATCATCCCTGTAGCAACATGTTGCTGAAGCATAAGGTCGGAAAATTAATAAACTAACCAATAAATGCGTAAACATGAGAAGACAAAACAGAAAAAGTGTTAAATCATGATAAGTTAATTTTCTTTAAATGTACGCACAGTTAGACGGAATGTAAAAACTTGCCTCCCCAGCTTTTAGTAGACAAATGCATTATGCTCATAAATAAACAGACATAAGACTCAAACGCAGTTATATTGTCAGTTATTACAGTGAGTTAGTTGAGCTCACGTGTCAACACCATAGCTTACCAGAGCCCTTCTTTTTTCGTTTAAGCGAAAAGAAGCATTACCCGTTGCCTTTTTTCTTTTGTCACCATGTTGACTTATTACATGTTAATTTGTTTGTTTGTTTTGAACCGACTCATTTAACGTTTATTTTTAAATTTCATTCAATTCATTCAGCAGAGAAAAAATTAGTAATGTTGGTCATTTTAATGTCTTTTGCACAGCGTGTGAGCGAATTCAACAAATGTCCTGCCGAGTAGCCAACTGATTTCCTAATGCTTTAAGCAATTGTGGGGAGGGATGGGGAGGGGGGGGTGATTACAATGAAATTTCAAATAAAGAATGCATCTAATGCGGAGCTTAATCGAAGAGCAATAATATTATATTATACACACAAACAATTTCTATTACACCAAGAATGAGCCCTAATTCATATTGCGTATACACACAAACAATTATATACGAAGAGCCTTTATCTCATTCTTGGTGTAATAGAAATAAAGGCTCATTGTTGGTGTACATATGCAACATGAATTAGGGCTCATTTTTATTCATTATCTGTTATGGAGGGAGAGACACACAATCACCAGCAATTTTGTCTTTTTCTATACAAAAACTTGAAAAGATCTATTAGGAATACCGCCATAACGGGATAGCAGCGAATAGCAGATTACTCGTCGTTGTTTTCACGGAGCGGACGGGAGACATAAGAATGTTCGATAGCTGTATCAAAGAGCTTGGACGGATATAGATATCTGCTTAGAAAGCCTTAAACTGTAAAGAACAGATTTAGTTCGCACTCCATGCATCACATGCACTTACGTTATTCAGATGTAGGTAAAGGGTGTTCCAAAGATTTTAGATTATTTCTTAAGAACGCGTCAAAATGATCACACGAGCGACTGGGTTTTAAATGTAAAATGTTTTGTATTCTCATTATTTCCTTTGGGAATAATCTCGAGGCGAGATATTCTTTCGAGGTGGAATTCCAAAATTGCTTGAGAGTTGAGTGGGAAAAAGCAATAGCCAGCGGTTGACGATACTTTGATAAACCTGTTGATTTACTTTGTTCTGAAAAAAGTGAATCTTCGACCACAAAAAAAAAAAACAGCCGAGCTAATTCGTACTCGTGAAAGGTTCAAAAGATTCTACCACTTTGTGTTCACTAAAAATTGCATTTGAACTGACTAAGTGTCGTTCGACCGAATTGGTTAATTTTACCAATAACAACCTGCGTGCAAGAACTTCCAATGTTTCTGCCGAATTTGAAGTCGAGATCTTAATAATTTGCGATTAGGAGAGTGTTAACAACGCGTATACTCACACAGACCGACAAGCGGATAGGCATGGCTAGATAGATTCAGAATTTAACGCTGATCAAGAATATGCATACTTCTAAAGTTTCTTTTCTGGTGTTCCGAAAGGAGTATACTCGGCTCCTTCGGTGGTGGGTATAAATATGAAAAGGTTTATTATTATAGTGTCTGGGTATTCGCGTACGAGCGTAAATTGCGTGAAGTATATAAAAAATTTCTACTCTTTCTTTTTTAGAATAAAACGGAGGGCAGACACTTCTACCAAAGTAACTATTTTTACATAACTTCGCTTATCGTATCTTTAACAAATCGGAATTTTAAAGCTAGAAAATGCTCGGAAAATACAACTAAAAGCTTCCGTTCATTTTCACAAAAATTGATTTAAAAAAAAAAAAATGTGAAGTCAATGGCGGCCATTAAATCAACGAATTCGATGTGATTGACCACAACTCAAAACTTGGTGAGCATTTTGTGGAAATTTTTCTTTTTTCGGTTTCTAATACATTCATTCTGCCTTGGTTTTTGGAAAAATGTTCTTGAAAATTGTTCATGAATTTCACCAAATTTATGTAATACATTATATAATACATTGTAGCATAGAAGCAACAGTTAAAATGTCAAGTCAATTGAATGAAGTTTGAAGGACATACTCAAAGAAGGTCCCTTGTTAAAAATATTGATGTTAATATCATTGGCAAGAAAGTGGACTAAAACGACAAATTTTCAAGCAGTCGATTGCGGTTGGCATTAAAATAATTCGACTCAAAAGCATCAAACTTGTTGCGGTTACTCCTTGACCTTTTAAAAAATCATGTTTCGACAGAAATGCGGTCCAATATTTAAATACCCATAAAACTGCTATTAAAATATCTCTGGCAAATCAAATTTATGAACCGCTTTAAATTTTGTTATGCCTATGAACATCGTTTTACATTGTCCTTGAATAATTGAGCGATCATTTTAGTCAAAAAAAGATATATATATTCTCTAGCAAATTTACGGTAAATTCCTTCGTAAAATTTTATCAATAATGTTTTCATGTAGTAACGCTGTACGATCTTACTTCTAGATCACTTAGAATTACGCCGCTGTAAAGGTATTTTCTATAAAATTTTTGTCTATTGTAAGGAATGTGTAGACCTACAAACAACTTTAAAAAAAATTTCAAGTTATTATTGGCACAATAAAGATAAAGTTTTGAAACTTACTTTTTAATACTACATAACTCAGGATATGTCCCTTATTCGCATACCACGGTGTCAGTCGGAGAGAAATGAGGAGATAAGACAGAGAGATAGAAAAGCGGTCGTGGCAGCCTAATGGATATGTGCCTGACCGATCGGTAAGTGTTATGCTTTTAGTGGCTTAGCTTACAGTATAATCACGACCAAATTAAACTCTACGGCGATTAAGGTTTGAGTCCGCGAACACTGGCTTGGTAGTCGGGATTCCTACTTGTGCGGCTACTTACACTTGAATTAGTTAAAATAAATTGACTTACAGTGTTAACTTTAAAACTACACTACATGCTGGCAAGTACTGTCGTGTTCCACCATCTTATAGTCTGATTCCAAGTTTTTAGGAGCGTCTATGAAACATATATAATAATGGAATATGATATGGAAATACTTTTCGACAAACGGGAAACTTTTTCAATCTCTGGCTTAATAAACAAATGCAAGAAAAAAAAAAATAATTTTTCATTAAAGCAACACAAATAAAAAATTCTTTCAAAAAATTCCATAAAAACTTTATTGCATATTTTGATCAAAAATTCCATATAAACAATTTCATGTGTAGGTTATTGGTTGCCTTGGTTGTAAATGGAATTCTAATAAAATGTTTTCAACTAAAAAAGATGGAAAACAAAGCAAACATGTAAGATGTAGAAGAGAAAAAAAGTTAAAAACAAACTAGGAAAAAAATATTTCTTTTTTTTTTAATAACTTTCACTTTGCAAGCGTGTGTTTGCTGCTACAGCACACGCTTCTTATGCACACTCTATTCTGAAAAGTTACTTGCGAGCTTTGTCGGTACAAGAAGTTCAAGTATGAATATGAACCGTGATTATTTACCTAATGGTCACCTTGACAACTTGACTTGAAATAATAATAATAACCACCCACGAATACACACACACACACACACACACACACACACACACACACACACACACACACACACACACACACATTCCCACATACACAAAAGAAACATCAATCTTGTGACTATATATATATTGTTCTTTGTTATAAATCTAAACTTGTCAAGTGTTGTAAACAAAAATACATGCATAACCCTATATAAATATCTTTTCTCCATATCTATCAACATCAAAGTCGCTATCAATTGTTGTTGTTGTTGTTGTTGTTGTTGTTTTTTCAAAATTTCAATTCAAATCCCTAAGCTAAGAATAGCATAAGATAGCATAGCGCCGCACATAGAACACACGCTCAAACAACCGTGTGCACCATAAGTAAGAATACAAAAGTATTGTCAGTGGCAACCGGAAGTGGAATATTTCTATTGAAGTTCACGTAAATATTACACATACACACGTGTGCATGTGAAGTTCTCTTTGTATATTATGTATACACGTACTTATACATATATGCTATGTGTTATGAAAAGATAAAAGGAGGAGTAGCCGAAAATTGTGCATTAAACAAGCAGAGAGCAAATCATTCACAATAACATTGACAAAGGAAGAAATCAGCTGAAAAATTTTCCTCATCAACCCCAATACCTGGAGAATCTAATAAGATGAGCGAAAGAGAAAAAACACAGACAGAGAGAGAGAGAGAGAGAGAGAGAGAGAGAGAGAGAGAAAGAGAGAGAGAAAGAGAGATAGTAATAAAACGCGTGCGCTTTAAATAATGCAGAAAATGAAAAACATTTCTCGGTTTTTTTTTTCCTTGCGAATATCTGTTTTTTCAAAAATTTTGTCAAAGAACTTTGGAATGCTTTTGTTTAATAAAATTCGAGAAAAAATAATTTAATTTTGATATTTTTTTTCTTTTAAATATTTAAAAATCGTAAATATTTAAGACAATGCATATCCACTTTTCATTCCCTTAACTCGTTTGCCAGCATTCATCTAAAGCAAGGCAACAAGGCAATAGAAAATATGGAAAAAGCTCTTTATTTATCGTTTAGAAATAACATTATTTTTTATGTTGGCATTTAATTTAAAATTAAATTAAAATACGATGTCATGGTTATTCCGGTATGCATATAAAAATCTGTTCATCTAAAGCCAAAGGAGACGAGTTTTGGCGAGAATGAGTTTTAAGATAAAATTCCATTGCTTTGGGGTTGAGGCGAACATTACGTATGCGTATTTGAAGCTTGCAAGGTTCGTGCACATCAGTGAAAATGAAAGGAAAATAAGAAAAAAAATACTTTTCGAAAATAAATAAAAGTTTTAAGTTGAATTTGTAAAAAATCACCGATATTTGCAGCATTTTGAATAAAATATTTGGAGATTGATTTGGAAAAGAATATGTTTTTCAACCACTTGAAGATTAGTCATAATTTAAAAAAATATTGAAAATCTCAAGTGTATTTAAACAAAACCGAAGAACAAAAATCTATAGAAAATAGTTATTTTGCAAACTTAGGGGAACGATCTCATTAAATTCGTTAATTACTGTTAATTATCACATTACTCAATAAGTCTCCAGTATAACTAAAGAAAAGTACACTGTTTTTAGTTATTCAAAATAATCTGCTTTAAGAGCGATGCAATCATTCCAACGCTCCTCTAACTTTTTGATGCGTTTTTTGTAGAACGATTTGTCTTTGACCTCAAAATAGACGTCAATTTTGTTCACCAGTTCGTTTGAGCCAAATTTCTTTCACTCTAGCATCTTTTTGGTATCATCTAAAAGCTAGCAGTCGCCGGAAGCCAGGTCTAGGGAGTGGAGAAGCAATTGGAAGTGTAGCTTTAACCACCGTTTTCATCGACTTGTGCATCGACTGAGGCATTGTTTTGGTGAAACATCATTTTCTTCTTTTGGAATAACCGATCGCATCGATTTATGCGTTTTTTGTCACTCCGGATGTCATTTGCCGGCAGCTGTTCAATCAGCTGACGATCTTTTTGGTTCAACTGTGTAATAATGGATTCATGTTTCATCCATTGTCGATCGAATACCTTCAAAAAGCACTTTGCATCGTCGAAACGTTATTCTTTTTGTTCTGGTGTGAGTAACAACGGCATCCATTTGGGACAAATCTCTCCCACCTTTCTCTCTCTTATCCTCTGATATCTTTAAAGTATCGCTTATCGCACGAAATTTCGCTTTTCCGTTTTTTAAAACTATTGTGTACACCCTTTCATATCTTCCGTAAGGACCGAATTTTACCAACCATCTGTGTTTGTACGACCGCCCTTAAATTCAGTATACCAGACAATAATAGTTGATGTCCCTGGTGCAGAGTTTCCACGACTCTTGTCAAGCCACTGTTTTATTTCCACAGTATTTTTCCCTTTTAAAAAAGAATTTTTCGTCAACACACAAAATTGTTTTTTATCAATTGTTTTGAAATTCACGAAACTGGATTGAGTGAAACCAATGTACACACATAAACTAATCGTCGGAACATCGTGAAGTTTTGACACGTATCGTTTAAATCAGTACTATGTAGAATTGATACGGGTCTATGAATAGCCTTGCTATACATTTATCACACCAAAAATTCGTGAAGTCATGTGATATTGAAATTAAAGTATTCCGAACCCATATTCTGTAGAACTGAAGATTCTAGCATTTCGAAGACGTCTCCTCGATTGAGATCATGGAATCAAAGCGAGTGCAGTTGTTTTCCACAATGTCTCCCCATTAGCTTTTTTCATTGCGACGTTTCTATATTTGGCATAAGTCAGCCTACGCTTGAGCGACTTGCAACCCTCTCTGATATCAACTAAATGTTTTCTAAATGGTAGGCTTTCAGGAGCGGTCTCATGCTTAAAAAGAAAAACACATACACCGGTATAAAAGTTTTTTCCTTATTATATGTATTGTTATTATTGCTTTCATTGCAAATATTCACTTAGATAAGACAACAAAAAGTTTTTACATTTCGCCTAAATATAAGCAAAGAAATTTATCTTTATTATTGCCTGAAGATAAACATTATGTGTATACCGTAAAACTTTGGTTTAACGCAATTATTAATGATAATTTTAAGTAAAGTCATAGGAAAAGTATTGCCAGTTATAGACTACTCTGTGGCTAAAAAAAAATCAAATGAATAAATAAATAAATAAATGCATAGAAGTGCTACACCTAGAAGTGCTGGCGTATTCAGAGTAAATTTGCGCAAAATAAAAAGGAAAGAGTTTGAAATATCATGAGAAGGCGAACTTTGGTTCGCTGATAAATGCATTGGGTCTCAAGTGCTTGACGCAAAAAATAAAAATATGTCTCTGCTGATTTATTAACTTAGTATTAACGCGTATACTTTACAACATCTCTGTTATCTTTCCAGTTCCAAATTATCCATTTTGAAGATACTGTTATCATTCTATTATAATCAATACTTTTCAAAGGCGGTGCTATTTCATTCTTAAAAAATAAAATTTTTCTCTTCAGACTAATCATGTTTACTTCTGCTACATATATATGCATCAGTAAGATAGAACCATATTAGTTGAGTCTCATCGCTTCTAATGCACGGAAAAGTGTAACGAAGGCCTCGCAATTCAGTATATTATTAAGCGACAAGTTTAAGTACATATCATAAATTATGGAAGCCTTACAATGCTCTAATTGAATTAGTGTTTGGCAATGATGACATTAAGCCGTTATGCGGGGGATTTTTAAAATTCTTCAAATGATTTGAAAAATCTCTTAACTGAGTTAATAAAAATTTTTAAACAAAACCATTACGCGTTTCACGTGTGAAAGTAAATGTTAGGGGAAAAATAATAACACTGTTGTTATGTTGCTCAAACTAAGTTAATTTTAACGAATAGATAGATTACGGTCTCGGTACATGAAATCGGTTAATTAAAGTGGTACCAAACATATATGGGAACGGTTGACATTTCTTCTTTGTACTACGAACTGAGCACAAACACGAATATTGCTGAGGTATGTAATTAAAAAATTCATACTTCAAAAACCTTCATGTTGAGATTGCGGTGGTAAAAAAAAAATGTTTAGATTATACCTTGTTTCCTCATTCAATCGCGCTAAAGCTTGTACAGAACATCAAAAACCAAGTATAGCGCCTCTCATCAAGAGGTATCATTTTACAATTCATGCCATTTTTGAACCGTCAACATATATAATAACCAGAATATCATCATTCGCGTTGCATTTGCTAAGAAGATGCTTGAAATGCATGAAGTAAAACATTTTTTAAACGAAGTTATCCCGAGTGATGAACCTCATCTGGATTTTTTTGGGTACGTAAACTAGGGAAGCTGTCGCGTTTAAACCCGCGACAACCTGAGAAATGATCGAATTGTAGCTATACTCCTTCGACGTGTGGCTTGACAGTGAATGGATCTACCTATCACCTAGCTATAGAATGAGGCTTGACTATATTTTTCCTCCATTGAAAATGTTGGCATTGATATGGATGACGTTTACTTTCAACAGAACGATGCCGCCTGCTACCTGATTTGTGAAACAATGGATCTATTGCGTGACTGATTTCAAGAAGATTTACCTTTTCTTGGAAATTTCTTTACCTGGCAGAAAAGAAATGCTTTAGTGCTTAAAACTTAAAATTCAATTTAAAATCAGATTTATAATGGTATTCCTATAAATTTTGAAAACAAACCTAAGACTTCGAGAATATTTTCTTAGTTACACCCAGATCCTGTTTGCGGTGGCTAAGAGAATGTAAAAGCTTGAAAAAACAACAACAATTCCTGCACCGATATAAAAGCAGGCAAGATAATTGTATTCAGCTCCACAGCTCGACCACTCGAGTCATTTATATTCACCATCATTAGCTCAAAAAATTATTAAAAGAAAAAAATTGAATTTCGCTTACCTACAATATTTCAAGGGCGTGGTTGATTTTTGGGTAATTGTAGGTTTTTATAGTAGTGCCGATTGTGTATTTTATGAGTAACCGGCAAAAGCCGCCGTGTTGATAATTCATTGCATGGAACAACTTTCAATGCTTTGTGCCAAATTTGTAGCTGATATATTGATTACTGGAAATCACGACAGAGCGGCACAAACATAAACAGACTGGCTGGTGAATAGATTAGGTATGCAAACATCGATTTAAAATGATCAAAAATATTTATATGGCTTTCCATTGGGTGTTGCAGGTATTTCGACACAACGAATACACCGCCATCTCTTAGTGGCTGTACATAGTGCTGTCTACGAAGCTTCTTACTATATTAGAAGAAAAGCGCATGCTACCGAGACTTGTCTAATAATATATATAAAGATTCTTTCTAGGAGTTGCAAGCGAATTAACGAAGCGAGCGCACCCTCACTCTTAACATAGGTATTGCGCAGAAGTGTTGTTGTTATACTTATATTATGCTGTAGACGTACGCTTTGGTCGATTTGGCCCTTTTGCGGGTGAGGATTTCTACTTACATTTTTAAATTTTGAAACTGTACCGGTTGCGATTGGAAGATTATCGCAGGCATTACCTGGGCAAGCACGGAAACTGGCGATCGATTAGAAATTTGATGGTAATCAAGAACATTTACGCTGTGTAGGCCTTCTAAAGTTTCCTTAAAAAATGAACGCACCCTTAGCCTCTTGGTGATGAGTATTAAAACTTCTCTATTAATTTAAAACAAAATTCTTTGAAAAAACATTGATAAGGACTCTATTAAACTTGCTTGATATAAACTCACAATTAAACGCTGAACAATTCACTTATACATACCAAAGGTAGGGACGTAACCAGGTGAATGTAATTGTCTTAGTTGTTTTCAATTTAACATTCTTTGCTTCTTTCTTTCTTACGGTTAGTGGACATTGAAGTATATCGATAGAGAAATGTTACAGTCGGAAAAACAAAAGTCGCCAGCAGTAGCAGCAACAGTAGTAATATTCTTTGAATGAACAATAAAACAAACGACAGTGTAAGTGTCGTATTTGGCTTTCGTCGTAAAGTAGGATTTAAAGGATAACATAAAATAAATCGACGACAGAATAAAAGGCTTTGTTGCTCACTGTATATGTGATATTGTTGTATAAAACATAATAAACACTACGTGCTTATGCCAACACACGACATAGGGATTTTGTATGCTTCTGCAGTATGTTCGAATGTGAGAAACACAATGTAAAGCCAAATGGGCTAAAATCACATAAAAATGGTTGATAAAATGAAAAGATATTGGCCAAAAAGCGATTTTCATAAACCACTCAATGCATACTTAGGCAGCAAAGGAAAACGAAAAAGCTTATTGTTACCGCTGCTACTGTTGCTTGAATGCCAATGGCTGACGATGGTTGGTTTATTGACAATATCCAGCATTTATGGACATTTACGTAAAGAACGAAGAAGTGGAAACAAAAAAAAAAAAAAAATAAAACCAAATCAGTTTAGAAAGCCAAACGGGTCCATTATGAAATGATTTCATTTTGTGAGTGATTTTTATGAACTTTTCTCTTTTGATGATACGAATGGATAAGTGAATAGTGAAGAGTACAGGAACGAAAAGGAAAAATCTACAACTGGGTTGTTATGAAAACAAAATTGATTTTTGATTGGTTATAAAATGATTGTGTCATCAAGTCAGAGAGTGGCAATAAGAGGAACCAAAAAAATATTACCTTACCTGATACAAACAGTTATTACTACAGTTTACGAAAAAAGATTCGATTGACAACACAACGAGAAAATATAAATAAATGTTTTTAATAAAGTTTGCTTTTCCCTATTTAGAGATGACAATCGACTGAAATAAAAAAAGAAAAGAATTTGCATATAGTATGCACTGTAAAGCAAAAATAATAACTAATAAAATTTTAATGAAAATTTTCAATGGTCGTTGTTTATGCCTTTTGCCTTGCATATCTGCGTACATATATACATACATTACGTGGCGAGCAATTGAAAAAGTCAATAACTTAATGGAATTGATATGTAATGCATTTGTTGTTGGTTACACGATTCTACACAATATCCATTGCAACAATACTGACAGGTGTTTAATAATCATATTGCTCTCAATTTCCAATATAATGCGACATTAGTGTCATTTTTATAAACATTTCCTATACTACCTTCCACCACCCTTTTCCCTTAATTCGTGCATCTTTCCCCCCGGCAAGCTTATAGATATTATTTGTTAAGTTTTCTTTTTCTTTTTTTTTTGTAGACCAAGATTCATTAATTTCATAACTAGCTAACCACAAATCAAACGGCAATGTTATGCTTATGAAGTCACTTTCACCCTTGAGAAGAGAAAAATCAGTAGCGCAGCTCAGGAGAGAAAAGCAAGCATAAGCTACTCATTGTAACTTATTCGTTAGAGTTAAAAGCAAGTAAGCAAGTTATATGCGGCGGGGCCGAATCGCGAATATTTACCACTCCATGGTTTTATTTCCAGCGTACACAAACTTCCCATGTTTCTATCAAATTTGATATCTTCATTTTGACGACCGGGGTATTGTCAACAACACCCACCATCCGGTCACACGGTAAGACGGGCAGACATGGTTTAGCCGATTCAGAATTTCACGCTGATCAAAAAAATATGTACATTATGGGATATCTGAAGCTACCTTTTGTATGTTGCGCACATTATTATCATTCTCGTCCTTTGGTAAAAAGAAATAATATAATAGTTTCCATTGCATTTTTTAAATCCTGACGCTCATAATAGTGATCGTAATTTTCCCACACTTTTTGCAGCATTCGGAAATTTAAATAGATGCCCCTATAAGCTAGACATAAAAAGCTTTCACAAGCAGCTCAACCAGGTCGATCTGCCCAAATTTATACGCCTATAAGTTCTTTTATTCTTCGAGTTCTCATGATGTTAAAAACGACGTCAGCCGTCATTTATTATATGAATGACGCTTTCAAATCGATTTCGAGTGGACACAATTCGGCTACAAATGCGTCTATAAACAAAAACGGAAGCTAAATCCAAGTTTTCAAATTATTTGCGTACGTAAAGCAGGCTGGTAGTGGGCTATCAATTTGAAGTTGCTACGAACTCCTAACTCTGTCAAATGTAACCATCTCATTGTCACGTTCAAAATAAAAAACAGATGACGGGTAACCAAAGGTCGTCCAAAGCTCAATATAATTTTGTAGGGTATTCTTTATTTTTTTTTTCGTAGCAACCAACTCGTTCCTTTTTATGCCTTATTTACCCTCTGTTTTGTATTAAAGAATTGAACAGATTTTCACTCCTTTGTTTTTGTTTGATATTAAATGTAACTTTTGACACCACATACCCAGACAATTATTCTTATGGGAAATGCTAAAGGGTGGAGAAAATCTTTGGCTTACGCAAGTACAAAATAATAGAAAATTTCTAGTGGAAATGGGATTTGGGTTGCTACCATTTATCACAGTACTACCCGACTATTGGAAAGGTTTAAATATTTTGCTAAAAAAATTATTGATTACCTTTAAGGTTTATTAATTTTAAATAGGTTAAAGTCGATTATTGAAAGCTTCTTAAAGAAATTTTTTCCTTTTCAGAATCGGGCACCCAACACTTAATAAAAGTCACCAGCTGTCATCAAGAATTTTTTTTATTGTCTGTGAAGCTTGAAATTTTTTTTTAATGTCTATGAAGTTGAAAGCAAGCCGTTAAGTCTTTCTTAACTGCGAAGTACACAGAATTTGCAAAGGCTTTCGATCCTGACCCAATTTTTATCCGCACAACATACAGTTGATCTTTAGAAATGTGGTAAACTTTGGTTAAATTGGTTATTATGCAAGTATTCTGATTCTACAACTCTAGTAATTTATCTAAAAAATAACCTTCGACTCATTTTTTATGGCGCTTTAAATGCCCTCTTGAAAAGTGAAAGCTTATTTTTTAAAGCATACCGTGACGGTTGGTTTTTCACCTAAACTTTCAGTTTAACAGTCGAAACAGAAATTTATTGCTGCTATTTTCAAATCGAGTTGCTTTACAAGTGTGAGGTTAGCCAAGCTTCGAACTCGCAAACGGTAATAAACGATCGTGAAAATCCTGTGCAATCACTTTATAACTAAAAGAGCACCTTTTACCATCAGGTTAACTCTTAATTTGCACTTTAGTTGACAGATGAAAGTAAATTCATCCCCACTGTTTTTGATTTCCGGTCAACATAGCTTAGTAGTCTAAGAAAGAATTCATGTATAATAATAGGTACTCCATGGTACATAAGCAATGCATAGATTCGCAAGGACATATATATTCCGGCCATAGCAGACGTAATAAAAGAAAGTATTACTAGACATGTTATTAAAATCCTCAACCAATCGCTTAACAGAAGAAATTTCGTGTTTAAAACGCATAGTCACAGCCGGTTTAATAAATAGAAAGTTGAACTCAACTGAAGTGATCTGCACTGGCAGGCATCTATAGGCTTAATACATAGTAGAACTGCGTATTACTTGTTGCAAACTTTATCCATAGGAAGACTCGGAAAGGAATGAATATTGTAAATAAAAATAAATTTGTTTTTCTTGATTTAAAATCTTTTTTGGGTTAAAACAAGTAAAATCACTGGGACAGTGTCCACTGTTAGATACCTTACATTATTTCGCTTAATGCGTTCATTGATACAACGACCTTTCAGATTGAAGTGTAATATGGGAAGTGATCGAAAAAGTAATTCGATTTAAACCATTTTGAATAGCGCTCGTTCCTAGGCTGAGAAGTATCGGTGTAGCGAATATCATCAAGATATCTCAAAGTTGCGACCCGTAGGTTGAACACCAGAAAACGAAATGTGCAGGCAGACAGATGGACAGAAAGTGATTTCGAACCGATCTGTATAATAAAACGAATCCTATCTCGAGGCTTTCTGGGTGTTTCATACGTACACACAAACTTAATATACCTTTGTGCCACAAGTGCTGCAATGTGTAATGATTAGTTTAATTTATTACATATGATATCTTAACTTTAGTAATCGATCAAAATATCAATGCTTGGCTATTAAAAATTTTCTAAACTGTGCCATTTCTAAAATTAGTTGCTTGATAAGTTTCGGTTTTCTAGTAAACGCCTATTTAAGTGTTTTTTTCTGAACGAAGTCAAGATACTCAGTCCCAAAACAAACGCCAATAAAAGTCACTATACAAAACTTTTCTCTAGGAGAAGAATGATTTGACAGTCCTTTAGTGTAATATGCGTCGTTCAACAACACTTGACATTTCAATGTATGTGTATTCCAAAAACAATGGCAAGGTCCGAACAATAAATTGAATGAAAACTTTGATCCAAATCTCAAGCAGAAAATTGTTTTATTTACATCCACTTTCGGAACCACAAAACGGATAATTCAATATACATGGTATGACATGCCATGGTTTTTTATTCTGCAAAATTGTACGAACACACGATTTCATATGTACATGGCAAGTCAAATGCGGCGCACGATCGATATGTCGAGTGAATGCATCTTCAATCATGCAATGAACTATTGGACACTAGCTCTTATGAAACGATTCAGAGTAACTTCCTTTCTGTTAATCGTCGCGATAGGCCACAATCAATTTCGGGTTTAGAAACGTAGTGCAACACTTTGCTGAAGAGAAGAAAAAAAGAATGGAGACAGCCAGCATTCGACAATAATTTCTGGTAAAGTAACTTTGCATGTAATGTTGACGATAATCCCACGGGTATTTATCACCACCAATACACACATTATATGTTATGCTCATAATGGTCGTCTCTTTAGTCAGCTGTCTGTCTATAGTTGCGACTGTGTCTCTATGTGCTGCATCTATCTCCATGTTCATACATATACATATAGATAACTGTCTGCAAGTCAACAGTTAACTTTTTGTTCTTTATTTTTGGGTAATAGTGCATTAACTGAACAAAGTTTATAATAAACTGAAAAGGAAAGGACAAAAAGAAAAAGAAAGAAAACTTATAACAAAATAATAAATTTTAAGGATTGTGTGTGCGTGTTTGAAATTTTTCTTATATCTGCATGACCTTGACTAGTTCATAAAACATTATTAAACGTGTTTGTTGCTTTTTTTTCTCTTTCTGAAATTTAATTGACATTGATTTTGTTTCGTGCTCTTTTATTCTTTCCAAACTAAAGGAAAAAAAAGACAACATTCTAATGAAGCGTTTTCCCAAAGTTATGAAAAATCGATTTTTATGCTTTAAACGTGCTTTGCATGCCTACTTTTAGGTGTGCTTGATGATGGGTAGCAGCAGAAATTATTGCCTATTTCCGGGGCATTATCGACCATTAAATGGTTACGATATATTACGTGTGCATATACAATGCTATATGAGTCGAGAAAAGCATAAACAGGCGCTAAAATGTCGGTTAACGAAAACACTTAGATGCCTTGATAGCGGGGTGTGCGCTCAATTATGTTTAATTTTTTATTTAACGCTTGCAGACAACTGTTAGCATTGTTGCTGTAATATTGCGATGATATGGGGAAAAGAAAAAACAAATTACATGTTAATGCCGTAAAAAAAATATTTTGACTGTAAAATTACGTTACGCCCTTGTGAATAAATAACGTGAATGTGATGAGCAGACTACGTGAAAAAAAAGAAAAAATAACAACATAAGAGATAACAAAGCAAAAATAAAAAAAAATGAAAAAAGTTAACAAGACATGAAAAGGCAATCAGTAGGTTGCATGAATAATGACTTTGACAATGATTTATAAATGTGTTTACTTGAGAGAAAAAATGGATCAAAAAGCAAAAATGAGGACAGTTGCTTGCTTCCATGGACGTTTGTCAGATCATAAGCAGCGACACAAAATGGATGGAGAAAATTGAAATAAAATTTCAGTTTTCTCTATTAAACATATGTTACGCTTTTTACTACACATGATCGCCTAAGCGTAGGGGAAAAAAATGAAGCTATTTTTGAAAACTCTTTCATATAATTGATGAAAATTAACATTTTTTTTCACGTCACACGTGAAAAAAACATCACGTTTTTGAGTAACGCTGAAGTTATTTAAGTTATTAAAAACTATAGGAAACGGTAGCTTAGGTGAGAATGAATTGGAATATGTGTCTAATTTATTTTCGGAAAACCGTCAAGACCACTTTATTCATTCATTATTGTTATACAAACCGGGCTAAGGAGGTCCCAGTTATTTCTCTATTTCTAAGTTATGTTGCGGCATTTTTTGAAGTTGTTTCACTTTGCAATTTATAAGTACACGCTCAAGTAAAATTTGCGTAGTTTTTGCAATTTTTTTTGAATTACGGCTTCCTGTGGTAGCAAAAATTTCTTGTCGTTACAATCGCCCCGCTTATCCAACAATTGGACGATATCTTGTCAAAAAATAGAAATTTTTCGAATGAGTTTTATAAATATTTCGAGTGTAGAAAATATAAAATGCAATTGGTAAAGCGAGAAAGCGAGGGAGAGTCTTTATAATGACATGGTCTTCTTAACGGTGTGTCTTTACTAGAAGGTGAATTTTTGTGTGTAATTTGAGCCAGTACATGGCTTATTTACCTGCTTGAAGAACTGGTGTCACGCAGCTATCAAGCGCGACATAAGTTCAGCACCTAAGTCAAACAGATAAGTACAATAATGACAATCGTAAATCTTTTGAGTACAAGAACTGCTTTCGGTTGCGGGATTTTGCAAGAAAACGGGGTATTTGATCGAGCCTATGAAACAAAGCCTCACATTAAGCGTAGCAATATTGACAAAATTAAACCATTTTTTGACTGCTGACAGTTGTGTCGCCACTAGATCGTATTTTTTTTTTTGAAAATGAAAGGTTTGGCCATCATACACGGTGATCTTTACCCAACGTATTGATAGGCCATCCGGTGGACAGCTTAATATCAGTGAATGCTTACAGTATAAAGTTTTAATAAGACCAAACAACATACTACACAGCTGGTCAAAAAATCTAGATAATGAAAACGAAATTGGATGAGGTGCGCGCTTAGAAAAATTAAAAGAAATTTCGTTTGCAAATAATGAAGCACAGCCACCACCACACTCCCCGAGGAACGGTACGCAGCGGTCAGCCAAACCATAACTCCCACGCCGAGCATGCGAGTTATCGACTTGGGTGTCCTGACTTCCGAGGTCCCCATAGTCCCCAATGCTTTTGCGTTGTCGCCGGTACGTAATACTTAGCCACTCTTGAAACCGTGTTATTCATAGATCCTATTTCAATGTCTAATGTATAGACCCACGAATTCCAGATTCCCAATCACACCACTACTTTTCTGGTATACTCAATAGCTTATAGATCTGTGATAAACCTCTGGCTTCCATAGTATTTGATTATGAGATGAAGAATTTCGCAATCAGATGACCTCCACTGCTGTCGATGATTTCTTCATGCGGAGTTCTCAATGTCGCTAAAGCAGACAATAGCCACAAAGGTCAACATACACTGAATACAGCGGAAAGAATATTGCATTGCACTTCAACGCTACTAATGTTTCCTGGATAGGTTTTGCGATACGAGGCAGGGCATGATGTTGGCTCCTTTTCACCTCTCTTACGCCCACACCTGCCTTGTAAATAACTTATCACTGAGCACTAGCAAAATAACTACCTTTATCAACTTTTCCATGTATTAAAGTGATTTCTTAGATTTAAAATTATTTGTTGAATGCTATTTTTTAATTAAGGAAAATGTTTAACAAATTTTTACGCATTTAACGGACGAAATGAAATATTTAACCCGTTCGCGGACGTGAATGCTATAGCATTCATTTTCATAGTGATACAAAATGACGTGAATGCTACAGCATTCAAATTTTAAAGCCAATTTTTGTTCATTTAATTTCATGTACGTCACGTCATCCTAGTTGAAAAATATGATCTATATTGTCGTGGATGCTATAACATTCATTTCATATAACAGTTAAAATACGATGTTCTGACTACCCTTATAACATATCTATAATCACATTTTGGATATTACAACTAGTTTCAAAAATAATTGTCTGTCTATTTTTGCAGCTCCCTGAAATTCTTAAAGTCCGCGAACGAGTTAAGCCTTTCAACGAGAAATATTTGTCTATATAAGCAATCGATAAAGTGTATTAACAGGTCTATGAAAAGAGCAAAATATAATATAAATTATCGTACAAAAAAACTCCTAATTATCGAAAGTCTTTGTGGCAACTAAGTTATAGTAAGTAACCCAGCTTTGTCTTCGAATCGATATGAACAGTACTTTTGGCAATGACCAGATATGCAAACCAAAACAACAACCACAGCCAACCTTCTTTTTCCAACAAACATATTTCCTTATTGTCGGTTTGAAACACAAAATTCACGCATTCATTAAAAAACCTGAAAATGTGCGACCTAACCTGTAAAATTTTGTGATTTTAAAGTAGGCAAAGCTTTTTTCCAATACTCCAAAGCCGGAATAAAAAACGTCTTTCCTTACCCATCTACAGCCATGTAGCTGTCATACAATAACTTTTACGGAATGTCAACTGACAAGTTTGTTGGCATCCACAAGTTTTTATTTTTAGGCGAGAAATTAGTGTTAACTCTTTGAAGACAGACACTTGCACATATATATGCATTGCGAAAATCTTAAAATTTTAAATTTGATTGAAACTGTGAAGTATGAGTAAATCTCAGTTATTGAATACCAGAATATAGAGATTTAGTTTAGTTACGTTTGCTGACTTACGCTACTATTGTAATACTACTACTACTACTACTAGTACTACTACATGTTCAATGCATGTACATGCTGTTATAAGAACATGAGTTGTCTGTGGTTGAGCGGCCATTAACATGAAACATGTAACAACATGTATTAACAAGACATAGTTTTAGAAAGTAGAACGAGTACATAGAAGATTGGGTTTTATATGACTACGTAAGCATATGCAAATAAATGAATTGTATGTAAATACACTTTGTCATAATTGATCTTGATTAAATTCATGTAAAACATGAAGAGAAAATGGATGGAGTTGAAAAATTTAATTGTAATGTTTTGTTATGTATTGTTCTACGAAGGTGTGGTTTCAAAATCGTCGAGCCAAATGGAAGAAGCGCAAGAAGACTACTAATGTCTTTCGTACGCCCGGAGCTTTACTGCCCTCTCACGGTTTACCGCCATTCGGAGCAAATATCACGAACATCGCTATGGGTGAAAGTTTATGTGGGACCGGTATGTTCGGCGGTGATCGCTGGAGTGTTGGCGTTAATCCCATGACAGCCGGTAAGTAGACGACTCATAGTTTATAAAGATAAATTGCATGTCATATATATATACGGTGTCATTAGTACTCAAAACTTTGTTTCTTTTTCTCTTCTCAATAATCTGTTCTCTTAACATTATTAACATTTTTAATTATGAACAAAGGTTTTGGTCAATTAAATCAATCTTCTACGCTTTCATCTTCATTAAATAGTGGTTTAAATTCTGGTATAAATTTAGGTTCCGCCATGGGTGCTGGTAGTTATCAACATTATGGATTAAATGCGTTAGGTATGTTTTTTACTTTATACAAATAACTCACATTAATAAGGCTGCAATTGCAGAGCTTAAGATAAAAATAATAATAATAATAACATAATCTTGTGCGTAATGTTCCATCTTTAGGGGATTCCATGATGTACCAGCATAATGTTGGGGGCGGTGGAGTGGGTTGTGTAGGAAATGGCTCACCTACTGCTACTACACCGCCAAATATAAATTCTTGTTCTTCAGTGACACCGCCACTGTCCAACCAACCGAATACTAGTCAAAATGAAATGAATGGTGAAATGGTAAGCTTAGCTAAGACAACACGCACGCACACGCAATTGCGACGATACATATCTCTACATAATTTAAACTTCACAATAGATAAGGGTAAATATATTAATTCGTGTACTTTCCGATAGAGCGCTCAACCCCATCATCAGCAACAACCACCGCCGCCTCAAAATAACCCTCAACAACAACAAAGTCACCAGCATGAAACGAAATATCATCATCAAACTCAACAACAACAACAGCAGCAACAGCAAACATCGCAACAACAACAACAACAGCAACAACATCACACAGATACTAGTACTGACGGTAATATTAATAATCAAGTATCTGCTGGTCATCAACAATTGTTACCGCACTGTCATCAATCGATGCAATCGCCAACAGATGGCTCTAATGAAGATGATGTCTGGCGCGGTCATAGCATTGCAGCTTTGAGGAGAAGAGCTTCCGAATTGAATGCCACCGCCTCTATACCGTCGTACTTACATCATGCCGCAGCCGCTCATAATAGTTATGAACATCATAACTCGGTCTACTGAAATTTATTGAAAAGCTTTGAGAGCTTTTCCGACTATGGGTTTCCGAACCACGACTTTTAAAAAAAGAAAGCAAGACAAACGTCTTACGAATAATTATACCCGAAGGAATTATAAATATAGAAAAAGCCACCGGGGCTTGAAAAATAGCAGATAAAAGCTCTATAGATAACTAGTGAAATACTTTGAAAGATTTGTTTTTACTACAATTGTTCTCAACTAATCCATAATCCATAAAATACAATGAATTTGGTTAGCGTTCCTGTGTAAAAGCTTTTAAAAACTATTCCTTGTTTTCCTCTAGTGCAATATTTTTATTTTTAATTTTATATAAAAATTTTACAATTAATAAGTGTTGGAAAATGTTAACCAACCAGAAAGGTTGCATAGCAGAGGGAAAGAGTATATAATGAATTTTAATAGGTTATGGGCGGAGTAGGAAGTAATTTGTGCAAATAATGTATCATCACAATTCAATTGATTGGACCGTCCATGATAAATACCGTTAATATAAAAACTGGGCTTATTGTCACAAGGTTAACGAAAAATAAACTTTGAACAACGGTTCAAATTAAATTGATTGATTTCTTGAAGAAATCGTATTCGTTTCAATTCTTGCAATGAATTGATTCTGTCGATTGTGTTCAATTCTTGAAACGAATATGGTTAGTGATAATATATATGCTCTGAGAAAAAGTTGAGATGAATATGATTAGCGGTAAAACGTATATGTTGAGTAGATAGCAATTTATACATCAATGTCTTAACTCTTAGCCTTACGGGATGAAGGAAATGAGATGACCATGGTCTTAATGACTGCTTCCATCACGAACTATGTGCTGCCCAGGATGTCTTCGATGGTTTAGATCTTGTTTTCATATCGAACAAATGAAAGCCTTCCGGTTCGTTCGATTCATAGCTAACGAATGAAAGTTTTCCGGCTCGTTTAGTTTCTAGAACGGCTGTAAATAAAGAAGGGTCAATTATTATGGCTATAGTTCCAACCGTTCATTCATAGCATTTCAAGGAAAAAAAAAAGATAAAAGATGGAAAATGGTCATTCAAGCTCTAACTAATTAACAGGAAGAAGCATGCAAAACAAGCGCTTTTAGTAATAAGTGACTAATGAGAAAAACCAAGACTATCTAATGAACACTGAAATTAACCGAGCAGTAGGAGTTAGAATATAGACTGGGTTTTGTGACAAAACGGTAGACAGTTGTGACAGTTACAATATCGGATATGTCATCTGGCATATCATACACAAACTCATATAAAGGCAGCACCAGCGTTAACAAAATTTCAAAATAATAAAAACACACATCTACGACACGAACAATTCAGTTCATGTTTCATAATTTAAGAAGAAAAAGCATAATTGTTGGCCATGCCCAATATCTCTTCGCTGAACGCGTAACCGACCAGTTGATCAGTCAATAACGTGTTAACATAGTTGTTAATAAGACTTTATTCTTTCTTACATGACCACTTCTCACATGACCGCGTTATCTGGAATATGGGATACTTTTTGACTCTCCCCCGCTACGCCACGCGTTGGGCTAATTCTGGACAAAAACCTTAACTTTGACATACACTAGGACGGTCTCTGCTAGAATATGTCTCTCGCTACGAAAATTATAGTCTGAATCTGCAGTTGCCAGTTGCAATTAGATATACAATAGCGCACGGTCTTCTTACGTCGCATGTTAATTAATATGGTGAGCTGATCTGGGGCTACCTGTCTTATAAGTTGGTTGGGCGGGCCTAAACTAATGGTCTGTGGCGTTACGTTTTGTCTATAATGTAATATCGTGTAACCCTAAAAATCCTTGTTTTCAAATCAATGCCGTTTTCTAAATTGGTACCTCTGTGACAGACATCTGCGTCACATTTCACATCATAATTGTCATTAATGTTTCAGATGCACTTGGTTTTTTTTGTAAGGCACAAAAACTATTTTTTCCGATATTTATGATAAGTGATTTTGTTGATAACAAAGTTACGTTAAGTATTGTTTGCGATCTTCTGTACAAGATAAAAATTTCTGGATCCATAAAGAAGTCCACCTTGTTTTCGCACACAGTAGCAAGACTCAGCCGAGTTGGAAACCTTCTGCATCGACATCGCTATTTATAACTCTCTTTGGAGAGCGTTCATATTTTGTTCGTTTATCTCAATACTAGAATACGTTGTCACCTCATTCCTGACCACCTGAAGCTCTAAACAAATAAAGTTGTAACCTGTAGATTGAACACGCACACAAGCCGTTCTGGGTCCTGTACACATCCCAACAAACATAAAATCCCCTTTACCACAAGTGGCGTAGGGTACTAGTAAATAAGCCAGTAACTATGAAAATGGCCCAAGTCAAAAATTGAAAATGTATTTAGGGTTGTGCGTTGGTTTTTCTGCGCTATAAATTTAGGGCAAATATCCATTAAATCGACTTACTTGACCCGTCCGTTACCAGAATTTAATTCAGGATGAAATTTTAAAAATATTTTGGAAATAAAAATACATGGTTTAAGACAGTTTTCATAATGAACGACATAAATAATTATTAAGTTCACACTATGGCTTTCTCTTTATTTTTTTTTTTTTTATTAAATAATTTTAATTGTAAATATTTATTAATAATTCATTATTGATAATGTAAGACAAAACAATAAGAAAAAAAACTGATGAAAAATTTCCTAATTAAAAACTATAAATGAATTATACCATGTATACGAGAAAATGTATTCGTTACGCAATAAGAAGTAATATGATTATAATAAAAATATATATTATTGAACAAAGAAAAAATAATTAAAAACGAAACTATTAGAAAAAGTAACATAAATGTTAGTTACTGAATAAATTATGAAGAGAGAAATGTAAAACAAGCAATTAAAAAAAAACTAAATGTAAAATTATATTATATTATATAAAATTATTACGAAATTTAAATGGTAAAATCATTAATTAAAGATGAACTAAAATCATTAAAAAATAAAAACACAAATTAAAAAAAATAAACGCTATTGTGAAATATTATGTATACGATTACAATGTAATTAACTGAGTTTTTAATAATTCTAATATGATTTTATCATTAAACTTTGAGTGCGTTTTGATATTAAGCGTTTTTAAGTGAAAAAATTCGTCTCTGATATGTACATTTTGAGAGCCAGACCGATCTTTCAGACTAAGAGACATTGCAGTGCAAGGCATTCAACTTTAGATAGATGTAAAATATCTCTTTTGTTTCGTGTTAATAATTTTATTTTTAATTTAATTTAATGTAATTGTTTTCTTTTGTTTAGAGTTACCTTGTTTGAAGCAATTTGTAGTTTTAGGCCATTGTCTCGTTATAAATGCAAAATAAAAATCTACACTTTCTCTTTGACAGAATTAAATAGTCAAGATTTCCGATCATGAGGAGGGCCTAATTTGCTTAAAGATCCTCTCAAAATATTTCGTTTTCCGTAACTCAGTTCTTTCGGCTGCTTTGTGTTATATAGCTTCTTGTTCTTGATTGATGCAGTAGAAATAGTCCACCCGTAAATTACCAGCGGTATTAAAAGTAGTTAGCTAGCACATCGAGCATGAACCGCCTGGGGACATTCCCCATAATGGTTTTAGAAAGTTGCTTTCCTTTATATATAAATAAAATTAAATGATAAATGCTTTCATATAAATTTTCTGATTTCGGACTCCGCAACACTGTTGTAAAGGGTTTATTTTAAACAAAACTGAAAATGACTTTGCTTTGATGAAAATCCATATATTCGGTTATATGATTTATTCATATGGCTTAAGACTAAAGCTAAACTTACCCAACACCTAGCCACAGTTCGTTTTATACAACTATTGTAAAGCTTTAAAGTTTGAGTCAAAAGCTGTTCTATTTTTTTTTATGTGAACAATCGCTGAGGGGATGTCTCCTATATGTGTATATGTATAGTAGCAGTAACAATCAAACCAAAAGTAGGAAAAGAGAGCAAGAGAGGGCAAGCAGCGGCCGCGCCCTAGTGTTATGACTTTACCAAGCAAGCGCTATAGCCACAATCAAGCCAAGTCAAACTGCACTAAGAGTTGAACACGCGAACAGCGATTTGGCAGTCGGGATTCTTATCTACTGGACAAGCGGAGCTCGTACTTTATTCAAAATGAATCGTGAAGTGAACGAAAAACCGCTGTCTTATATACAAGCAGCAATAACCTTTTGCTTAACTGTAAAGCCGATAACCGACAGATTCACATAGAATTTCAATATCCTTCTTACATCTTGCACAGCTGTATCATAAGCCTTAACTATGCCGCGACCATTTGCCATCTTGTTTTCCTTTCCTCACTTCTTTCTGACCGTGTTACAAGCATATAGGAATTCTCTTCCAGACAATTGAACAATTTACAAGTACCACTGAGGTTTTGATTATAAATCAGCTCAGTGCCTCAGTGGTAGACTTTGATATGTTCAAAGGTAGAAAAGTTATTAGAACAAATGTTGCATCAACCACAAAACGAGAAGAACAATATTCCTACAATGAATGCTTAGTATTGCCCAATGTACGCTCTTGTTTTGTACTTTCTTTAGGCTTTGAGACTCCAGATGAACTAGCTTGGACGTTAATTGTTCGAATTTCCGGAATTACAAATTTATGCGGTTACATTCAGTCTTTTGTCTTAAATTTTGAGACATGAAAATTTCAAAATCTGACTAATAATCACAAAGTGAGGCGGCTAAGCCGACTCAAACTCTCAGAATCTATTGCGTAGTCCGAGAGAACGGAAAAATGCGGCTTAACAGGAAAAACGTCTGAAGGAGAACAGGAAGTGTGAATAATGGGTATGAAAGGTTCTTTTATTAATAATTTTAGAACTTTGCCCAAGCGTGATCGTAATAACAAACTTTTGATCAAAAAAGTTTGTCTTTCGATAAACAAAACCCCTCGCATACGAAGATCTCAAGCAAAGCCCATAGTTCATTGAGCGCTTGATTCTTGGTATTGAAAATCTTCTATGATCGTAGTAAGAACTCGAAATTTGAGAAAAACATCATTCATAGTAGGTTTGGCATTGTAGTTGGAAGATTTCTGCTATGATGCTGAAAGGATAGCAGAGAAATTTGGTCAAATTCTATATGAATCCGAAAACATTGGCCAAATATTATTTAACCACTTACTTTTAAAAATACATGAGAAACGCTAAATGTAACCCTAGTTAAAAAATCAGTAACATTGTTTTCAATGTAGAGAAAATCTCCTCAAAAATTATGTTAGAATGCCGCAGCATACTAACTTAAATCTCATGAGCTCCTTTAAGGCGAAATTTTTTTCTTACCCATTTTTCCTTACGCAACTAATAATACAAAGGTATATTAAGTTTTTTCGGATGCATCGAAAAGAAATTTAGGTACCTTCCCTTTTATTACACCGAGAATGAAAACGGTTCTGGATCGATCTAAACTTGTCTGTCCGCCTACTGAACTCTCTTCGGGTATTTTTCAAATTACAAATCGCAACATTCGAGATATATTGACGAAACTTGGTACACTGACGACTGTGACTTGGTAACTTTAACAGGGATAACAGATTTAACACAAAATTGTTCATTCGCGACGCTCGTGTCAGCTTAACTTTAAAAGTCGCCTAAGTCCGGCGTCAACTTAATAATCACAAAGCTAATGATTGTTTTCCTTTTCTATCCTTTGGCATAAATTTTGTAGAGGTTCTAGCATTAGGTTGTTTATACCATACACCACTTGTGGTACAAAGGCATATTAAATTTATTCGAACGTCTACAACACCCAGAAAGTCTTGGAATATATTCACATTTTTTTACACCAATCTCTTGTTTTTCCGCCTGCCCTTATTAAACACTTGTGTTGAGCCTGCAGGTCGTAATTTTCCGGATATTTTTATGAAATTTGCCACATTGACGTGATTTGCCCTAATAACGACCGCTATTTAAAGTGGTTCGGATCGGAATACTTCTTCGACGACTTTCCATATAACGCCTTATTTTGAGAAGTCATCATATGATTTACTGTGTTATTCTAACTGGAACATACTTGGCATTTGGGACAGTATTACGATTTTTCATAGTAAAAATATGCTCTTACACTCTGCCTTACACAAGAATCTTAACCGTCAGATTCTCCGTAGGATATGACAAATGCTGACGAAATAAAGTACAGGCAAAGTTTGTATGTCCAGGTTATGCCCACCGAAGTTTGCATCTCTGTTCATCAGATCTGTAATTGCTAGGTTTTGGCTTTGGACAGACTCAACAGAAGATAATACTGTAAAGTATTTCGAAATTCCATCACATGCCGATACAGAGAATCATTGCAAAATTTGGATGAGATTTGCTTGTAGATTTTCTTAGTGGGTGGGGTATTTTAATGATTAAAAGGTAAAAGTTGTGAAAAAAATAAAAATAATAATAAATAAGCTTTTGTATGGTTTTCGTATATGTTACGCCTGAAACACTGCTGTATAAGGAAATTATTAAAAAGGAAGAGGGAAGAACAAATCCACACGTAACAAATGTCTGCGATTTTTCCAGTATTGCTTTTACAAGGAATGAAACTCATGTTTTGCTTAATTATTTCATTGAGTTTTGTTTGCTTTCTTAGAAACTTTGTTTTTGGGCGCTAAGTGTGCGATATTCTTTGATTTACTTCTGTCCCATTTGCAAGATTTGTTCAATTTTGGATATGTTTTCTTCCCGCCTTTTTAAACTTGTTATACTTTAATAAAAAAGAAGAAAAACGCAGAAACAAAACTATAACTAAAACTCTCTGTATACGTTGTTTGTTGAAAGGAATAAAAATAACAATTTAATATAAAGACGAAGGAAACAATTTTGGCATAAATTTAAATAAATATATATATATTTAAACTACTGCATTAACGTATACCCAAACACATTGGCAGACGCACACAAACACACTCGCCGAGACACATCACACCCATTACTGCATACTAAAAATTCTTAAGGTAATTAAAAAACAAAAGAAAACGTGTTTAATATAAATAATAAAATCTGTAACTATACCTTCTTTGCATACAAACATACAAACATATTTATTGTATAGAATTATAAATGAAAACAAAACGATAGAAAGTAAAGAGTAAAAATGAACAAAGCAAAAATATGATAATTATGAATATTGAAAAATAGAAATGATAAGATAAATTACAATAAAATTGAGTCAAGAATTGAATGAAGAATTTTTAATTTATAACGTGAATGATAGTTAAAACAATAACAAATAACTTGCAGACGACTGCTGGGCGAATTTCCTTTTATGAAATTTTCATCAAAATTCCATTTAAAAATAGCTAGACTCACCTAAAACCTTAGACGCAGCCCATTACAATGAATGAAAGCAAGCTGTCAAGTTAGTTGTTGCCTTAAACTAACACACAACACATAAGTACGAACGCATGAACACGCCTTAATTAATTTCCATATGAATACGTATGTGTAAAGAAGACAATGAGAAACGAACCATTTAAAGCCAAGCAACATTTATACCTTTCTACGCCTTCAACAACCTGACCTCTTTACTCATCCCTTCAGAGCGGTGCACGCAAAATTCTTGGCAGGATATTATTGTTGTTGATGTATTTAAAAACAATAATAACAACAACAACAACGATTTGAACATTTTATTAGACACAGCACGAAGGCAACAGCCTTTCACATATGTACATATAACCAGAACATAAAGAACATAACAGCAGCAGAAATGGCAAAAAAATTTCCAAACTCATGGTTTTAGTTGTGAAAAAATCACACGCTAGGATTATTCTCAGTGCTGGTCGAGCAGAAAAACAAGCTCAAGCGAAAAAACAAAAAGATATTTCCACAAAAAACATTTAAAAATTTTATTCTTCTCATAGATTTTGTATAAAAAAAACAGAAAGCAGAAAAAATTCAATTTGTTAACAATTAGTTATTTCAACGGTTTAAAAAAAAAACATTTTCTCTTTTTGGTTTAAAGTTGCGTTTAATCATTTCCAATAATATATAATAAAAATGGGCAATAAAATTGTAACATTCACTGAACAACAACTGGATGACTATCAGGTAGCTTTGCTCTTTTTTCCTTTTGTTCGATCAGTCGAAACAATTCTGAACGTAATTATTGACAAATAAACAGAAAAAAATCCAACGCAACGCTTGCATAATACTTTAAAAATATAAAAACAACAAGTGTAAAAGGTCAACAGAGACGTGTAAGTAAAAGTTGACCGCCAGCTCACATTTAATTAATTTTTTTTTTGGTTCGCTCAGCACATTGAAAGTGATGGAAAAATGTCGGAAAAATGTCGAATTATTGTTTAACATGACATTGTTTTGCTATAATAGATTTTTCTCAATATTATTAAGCCTTTGGGCAAAATCTCTTGAAAAAGGAATTTATTTCTTTTTTTTCGTTGCGGACATTGCAATAATAATAACCACAATAATTGAAAATAAAGTAGATTTTCTTCCCCGGCCGGATGCGGTTCTAATTACAAAACTGAATTGCGAACTAAATCTGCGAAAAATATTTTAACGTAATTTTCGGCATCCTAACCAAATCTAATTTGCGTTTAACCGATCATTCATAAATTATTTGCAATACGTAACATAGAATTTTTAAATGAAAATTCAAGTTACTACGAACCTCTATATTAATAACGCCGAGCAATTTAGACGTCCGGAGATTCGTCAAGGAAACTGTCAGCGATCTGAGCGCATAGTTAGAACTACTTCAGGAAGAGGTGAAGTTTACGGATTCGATTATACGCACACACAATGTGTTCCGTTTTCACGACCTGCTTTCGTAGTAAAGACTATACAAGCCTAGATTTTTGTCCACAGTGAATAAACTAAATATTCTCTTGATGCCAAAATTTTATGCGGTATAATGCATATACGGCCTTGTAATATTTTTAGGATGTCAGCAATGTATTTTAAATTCATTTTCCGTTTATCGAAAATAATTATTAAGAGGTATTTAATGTTTGCCCGTGAAATCGCGTCAACAGAGTTCAGTATTATCCGCGTCCTTATGAACTCATGTAAAATCAGCAAACCATCAGGAAAGTTTTGTTTGCATTAGGGACTCTACCGTTACACACAGCATATGATAGATACGATATGCAATTTTGATAAAAGTGGTTTGAGAATTGGGAAAACTTTCTAAATGTAATATGCATTTTTCGTTAGAGACGACGTCGGTGCGCTGTTTCCTGAAATTATCGAAAGATATGTTATCTAAAGCGCGTAACTACTCAAACATATCTCCGAAGCTCCGAATGCTGATCTAAGATTTATTGATTTATTGACGACTCGTTCTACTCTAGTATAAGCTACTGGTGCAAAAATCAAAAGTTCGATTTCTTATTTTTGTTTGCTTAGTTTGACTGAGCGAGAAAGTAGCAATCATACAACAACAAGAAAATCAAAATTTTTTAAGAGCTGTTTGATAAAAAATGTTTTTTTATTTTTTATATACTTTTTGCCGTTTCTCAAATGCTACTTCCTGATGACTTCCTTCCTTAAAGGATTGCACGTTTTTCACGCGCAAAGAGATATTACGGTAAGAAGGTTATTCTTCACACGTACATATATCTGCTTATCACATCCTATGTGTCATTTAAGAGTTGACGATGTCGATTTAACACAATCCTTTTCTCTTTCCTTTTTTTTCTTGTTTTTCCCGATGATGCGTAGCGTACACAAACGTTTTCGTGAACTACGCCCTGACTTGGTGCCGCGACAGATGACCGAAGGTGAAGCTTCTACGGTTAGGGTGCCTCGCGATTGCATTGAAAAAATGCCTGAACTAAGAGAAAATCCTTTTCGTCGACGGATTTGTGAGGCCTTTTCACGTGACGGTCAAGGCGATCTATCGTTTGAAGATTTTCTCGATGCTTTATCGGTATTCAGTGAGCAGGCACCGCGTGATATTAAAGTATTTTATGCGTTCAAAATTTACGGTAAATTTTCAAAATTAAAAAAAAAATAACAAAACAAAACAAGAACATTTTCAACAAATCAGATACACAAATATCCGTGTAAACGTTTGATTGGCTGTGTTCATTAATTATTGAAAAGTACGAGAAAAGCTTATAACAGAACTTGCAGCATAAGTAGCATAATGTACTCAATGTGCTCGATGACCACGTATGCATTTGTTTACATGAGATGCCTGTAATGGGAAATCACAAAATCACAAGGCATTAAGTCAATATGTTACAGACAAACCAACTGTTAAACACATGCACTCATGTCCGTATGCACATGTGTAAGATCATACATAGGGAGAAAGAGAACTGAAGTCAAAAACAAAAGTTTATAGTCGTTCTGAAATATTTTATGCAAATATTGACACAGAAGAGAAAGGCAAATGTGAAGGGAAGTTACAAACAGGTGCCAGTTATCGGGAGGAAAAGAAATGAAGCTGCAAATTTTTACTGCGAGTCAGTACGGTACGGCAAACATGGAGACGGAGGAAGCGAGAGAGAGAGAGGGAGAGCGAGATAGCAGAAGGAAAAAATATTCAACTCATATGAAAACCTAAAACTCTCGACTTTTCTCTATGAGAACAACGCGCATACAAACCTAAAGTAATGTATATCTGTGTAATTTATGGGCAAGAACTGCTGGGTTTTTTTTTTTGTTTTCTCTTTTTTCGGGTATCTGGAAACGAGTGTGCATTTGGGCTTACAATTTCTAAAGAAAAGTTAAACGTTAAAAAAAGCCAAGAAAGAAAATTACACTCGGTCATGATCGAATCTTTCATACCACCACCGTTATCCTAAAAAAAAAAATTAAAAAAAAGGAAAGAATTAAACTTTCATACTCTACAACACCAGGTGGGCGCGTCTAATTTTTTCTATTCGGAGTAAAAATGGAAATTTATTTGGTGCTTGCGTTGTATTTTATGAGTAACAAGGAAAGAATTCGACAACTCAACGTATTCACATGTTTTATTACATAGGAGTGTGGGTTTTCTAAGCGTATCCTTGGAACGGTTCTAGTCATTTTCAAATTCTCTTGGAAGTTTGTACGCAACATCTTCGTTTTTGCGGAAGGGAGAATATTTTGCACTGATATAACACAGTTGGGCAGACGGACAGATAGACAGACGAATAAACGGACAAGTCTAGATGCCTATATACTTTATGGAATTTTTGAAGCTTAGTTTTTCGTTATAAAGGTATTGAAAAAGAAAATTAAATTTTATACACTATAATATTGGATGGACATGGTCAATTTTTCCCATTGTTGAACGGTTACTGCAGCATCGCTCATAGGATATACGTTCGAATTTTTGTGAGTTAAGCCGTTGCAGTTTATGAGTAGTTAACATAAAATTAATTTTATAGTTATTTTGAAAAATGGATGTGTTCTCAATTTACGTGGTACCGTAGGCCTGTCCTTCGGCCGATTTAACCCACGTTCAATACATACCTGCGGTCAAGCGGTTTCAATGTTTCTGCCAAATTTTACGTCGGCAGCTTCATCGAATGTTTACAACAGACATTGCACAGACGGACAGAGGGATGGATGGATATGTTAATTCGATTTAGAATTTGTTGTTGATCAAGAATGTGTAGACTCTGCGAAATCTTTGAAGCTTCTTTCTGGGCGTTGCAAACGTGTTGATAAAGTGAATATACACGTTATTCTTCGCTAATGGGTGTAAAAAGGCCAATTTCTCGACTTGAATGCCTCAGACATAAACAACAAGAAGAGTAGATCCAGAAAATATCAGAAACAGTGACAGAAGGAACAAAAATATCTGTTTTTTTTCTTTCTGAATCTGTGCGTACGTTTATGAAGCCATACATCTCTCTCAACGCACTCTCACACCATTTTGGTGTACGTATATACATACAACTGCATATATATATATGTGTATAAAATTTATATATGAACATATTTGTTTTGTTTTCATTAAAAAAAAAACAATTTTTGTTGTGCGTTTTTTCTTTTTTGTTTTTATTTCATTTGGCTTTCAATTTTCTTTCCTTATTTGCCCTTATGCAGACTTTGATGAGGATGGTTTTATAGGGCGCAACGACTTGCTGGCCTGCCTGACCACCATGACCAGAAATGAATTAAGCCCTGAGGAGCATCAACAAATAGCCGACAAAGTTATGGAGGAAGCCGATGTTGACGGTGATGGTAAATTATCCTTTTTGGAATTCGAACACGTCATACTCCGAGCTCCTGACTTCCTCTCAACATTTCATATAAGAATTTAAACAATAAAAACAAAAATGAAAGAAGACAAAATCACCGCTCCTTTGAAAAAGGGACCAGCACTTATACAAATAAAATCAAATAAATTTCGTTTGTTGCAGCAATAAATCTTATTCACAGATGAACGGTAACAACAGCAACAATAATGACAATAGCAACAAAACTGACATCAAGCATATGCACAAAATCTCCATGTATACGTATTCCTGGTGGTTGGAACTTAACTTTTCGTAAGTGAAGGGATGAGTAACTACGAGATATTGGTGTCCTATACCTCTCACCTTTCGCCCCCTCGTCCCGCACAGATATATTGAATGCAATATAAAGTAATATTGCATTTGCGGTAGTGTTTCTGTAGCAATGGAAATGACATGACTTTTGAAGCTAATGCATTTGTTTTTCTTTGAAAACAAACCTCAAAGTCATTGCTACGGTAGCACGTAATCACGTCATCTTTGCTGGCCCAGCATAGCTTACGTGAACAATAAGGAGTTATGCTTTAATAAAAAGATGACTGTCTTTGTTGAAACACACACACACACACACACACACACACACACACACACACACAGGTAAATGTACGTTTTCATCAAAAATGGAAAATTGAGTTTTTTTTTTTAATTTAAAAATTTTCTACAATTTATTTTCTTTAAATACTTACCTCCGTACAAGAACCAGCTTTGGTGTTTGCAAATAATTTTCCATGAAAAATGCTTAAAAAATACCAACATTATAAAATAACACAATAATACGCTAACCAAAAAATAGTTATTTTATTCCACATAAGTTTAAGCATGTTTGTGGATGCATACCACGTAATCCCACTTTCGATCTGTAAACTGAAACTAAGAACTTGTCCACCAAGTTTTAATCTTGTAATTCAACTTCTGAAAGCGTGATTATCCCTATAAAAGATGACAGATGGACTGGCGGACTGCCATATGCCGTTAGATTTACGTAAAATCGTAATTAAATTTAATATAAAAACCAAGGAAAAAACTTCGCACCTTTCTTCTTCCAAAAATGGCTTTAGAATTGTGTGACTTTGGTAATACTATTTTATCAGACGATATAAGGAGGTGAAAACCAATCGGTAAGAACTTTAGCAGCACTTGGATTGTAATATTTCCTTGGAATAATTAGTTTTTCATGAGTTCAAACCTATTTTCATTATGTGTTTTACGCAATTTCGAACGAAGCCTATGAAGGCTTATGTTTTCGCACTAGTTTAGCATTATATTGGTAACATCATCATCCATGTCTTTTTGATTGTTTTTTTTATTGAATAACACAAGAAATCTATCAAAAAACTATCCTAAAAAACTGTTAGCGCATTTTGCATTTTGCATTTATTAGAATCACTGTCGGCCTCAACAGTCGCGTTGTCTTCCAAGTGTAAATCCATGAAATCCTTATATACTTGTAAGCCTTTGCAGCAATGTAAGCTCGTCAAACTTGCATTGCCCTTATGTAATAAATGAATCTATACATCTTTACAACTCGCCGGTAAAGCATAAAATCCTTTAGCAATCATATCATTACTTGAAATTGACTCTGTCGATATGTGTATTGTATACGCCTCTTTCGGAGTGTATGCTGTAGAACCAAACAAAAACCTCAAACTTTTAATGAATTTATTATTAAACGCGTTACGTACTAACTGAAAATATCACAATTTTGAAATCACTCGCCATTTTACCAATTTACATAAAATCATCTCTTTCATTGCAAAATTCTTCATTCATTCTTGAGAATTTTGTTAAATATCTCTACTCTTGATCGAGTAAATACAAGTATGAAAGATGTTTTCATTGCTGTTTATCGCGCAATCAAATTATTAGAAAGTGTGGAGTTTTCATACAGATTTCGTATCGATTTCCCACAGTTTCTTCTTCTTATTGCTTTGCATTTTGCCACACTTCTTGTTTTTTCAATTTAACAGAGAAAGTAGAACAGATTAACTTTTTAACAGAGAAACTAGAACAGGTTATCTTTCTTAGCAGAGAAAGTAGAACAGTGATGCCACTTTCACAGAGAAACTAGAACAGGTTATCTTTTTAACAGAGAACTAGAACAGGTTATCCTTGTTAACAGAAAAACTAGAATAGTGGTGCCATTTTAAGAGAGAAACTAGAACAGGCTATCTTTCTTAACAGAGAAACTAGAAGAGTGATGCCATTTTAACAGAGAAACTAGAATAGGTTACCTTTCTTAACAGAGAAATTAGAAGAGTGATGCCATTTTAACAAAGAAACTAGAACACGTTATCTTTTTAACAGAGAAACTAGAACAGTGGTGCCCTTTTAACAGAGAAATTAGAACTAGTTATCTTTTTAACAGACAAACTAGAACAGGTTATCTTTCTTAACAGAGAAACTAGAATAGTGGTGCCATTTTAAGAGAAAAACTAGAACAGGTTATCTTTCTTAACAGAGAAAGTAGAAGAGTGATGCCATGTTAACAGAGAAACTAGAATAGGTTATCTTTTTAGCAGAGAAAGTAGAACAGTGTTGCCATTTTAACGAACCAATCAAAAAATTGGCTAGGTTTTAAGATATCATATAAAAACGTGCCGCGCCCTTGCCGACCAATTATTGATAAAGACTATAAAACTTCTAAAATAATTGAAGGAAGTCTCCATATTCCTTCTTATCTCTCGTCTGCGGGACTAAACATTGGTCCAAAAAATAGTTTTGAATGGTTTTTATTAAGAATGGCTGTAAACGAAATCTCGATGGATAAGAATATCATATGAATTAAAAGTGAAAAACTTGGTGGATCGAATATCTAATTGCGAAATAAAACTGAAGCATTTTTGCAGAGTTTGATAACGAAAGATGAAAAATGGATAACGAGCACGGATAATGTGGAGAAATAGATGGCCTACGGGCCATAATTTTTGAGATATTTTGATGAAATTTGGTATATCGATATACGTTTTGCAATGTAAACGCCACACAGAAGGTATTTGAATATATTTACATGTTTCTATAGCAATTGAAATCTTGTGTTGAGCCTGCAGGTCGCAATTTTGGGATATTTTGATGAAGTTAAGCACATCAACTTGTTTTAGCCCAAAAACGAAATTTAATGAAAATGGTTCGGATCGAAACACTTTGTCGACCGTTTCTCATATAGCGTCGTATTTTGGAAATTCTTTATCGGTCTATGGCTGTGTCACTTTTATTATTTATTTTTTATTTATTTTATTTACATATGAAATTCAGTTAAAATAAATTACAAGCCAACTACTATTGGCTCTTAGAGATAAATCTTACGTTAGGTATTATTAATAACTATTAAAAATTATTTAAAGAAAAAAAGAACAAAATTCCTGCTTAAATAAACAGAGCGAGAGAGAGAGATTAAAATAAAAGCATGTTCTAGCGCAGAAGCGCACTCACAGATGGCGTAAATCCAAGTTGAGAGTGAACTCGCAAGTCATTGTAAACATGCAAAAGCTTGGCAGCCCACAATAGTACAAAAATGTAGTTTAATTTTCCAATTCTACGCACACATCAAGATTAGAAGCTTAGCGTGCGTATTTAGGAGAGTTGGTTTAAGGATAAGATAAACGACAGTGCCATATATTAACTTAATAAAGAAGGAAACCCGGGGGATAAATGTACGTAACTCAAGTCAAGACAAGCAAAGACCAGGTAGTGCTTTCAAGACAATGCAACAGATGCATATTCAATAATTGGTCCTACTAAAGTCAAGTGTAGCCTTTTTGTAGCGTAAGGATCCTGAACCTCCTTAGAAGAAAGTTCTGTGTGGAAATTAGAACAAAGCCTATGATCAAATAAAACTCCTATATAATCAGTCGAGAATGAAGGCTTCTTACATTTTTTTAAATTTTGAATTGAACGACGTACGAGTGCGATTTCAAGATAGACCTCAGTATTCCCGACCATAACTTTTCAAAAACCGGCCACAGGCACACGGACGAAGACCAACCCATTTACCAAATTCAATATACCTATAACAAGTGCAATAAATGGTGAGCTTAACCTGTCTCGAAGGTATTTCTTTGTCATGTAACAAAGTAGAGTAATGTGTCCACTAACGTACCAAAATACGAAAAGAAAAGAAAAACAAAGCAAGTGACGCACTTCTATAAATTCACAGTTTGTAACAGCAGATGTTCACAAAAATAAAAAGGCTTGTTGAAGCAAGTACCGTAATTAGTAATTATTATAATAATTATTGCTTACATTTAAAATCTAGTTTTAAAGTTGATTTATGTTAATATAAACATAATTTATACGCATCATTAGGTTTAAAGAATAGTGTATAGACAATTCACTCATTTTTATTTTATCCATGATCCATGAACGTTGAACTCGCTTGAATTATTTCATAGTGACTTCTCGCCGAATTCACTTTGGCAATCAGAAGAAGTCTTGGCGGAAACAGTCGAGCAAGCCAAGAGTGCGGGTTAATAAAATGATTTATATGATACGCGAAATTCGTGGTGTTGCGCGCTATAAAGTCCTTTTACCAGGCTACGCTGTTAACAGGAAATATTATTTAGGGTTGAGAATTACTTCGAAGGCTGCGAAATAGAGATTCGGAATAATAAATGGATTTAAAACTTTATTTAAAAATAGATTCAGATAGAAACGAGTAAATCCTTGCAAAAAAAGTCAATATGTGCTATGCTTCGTTTAAAAAATAATTAATCGTAGTTTTTCTAGAATATTACTGTATTTAGAAATTGCACCTTATTTTTACCTTTAAGTTTTGAAGAGATTTAAAATTTCTTCAGTTTGCTGATAATATTTCGCAAAGTGACTGTCAGGCTTTGGATCCAAATCCAATAAGGCGATTTTCGTTGAAAATTTACAACCATAAGCCGATAAATCTACCACAAAAGGGCTATTCGAGGGACTGCAAAGAAGAAGAAGTAGAAACAGAAGCTTGAACATGAAAAGAAACGAATAGAAACTAAGCTTTTTACCTGTCTGCTGCCTCTGCTGCCCTCTTTAATTCTTTGAATGTTATCATAATGGAACAGTCTAACGCAGTAGCAGCCAACAGATATTCCTCTTCTGGCGTAAGTTGTGTCAGCGCTATACGCTGATGGTTGTTTTTAAATTTCTTCAGTAACGTATGCAAATCTCCATAGGTTTTCGCAAATTTTTTTGCATATTGCTGCCTTAGCATGTACGCGAAATTTTTCTAAAAAACACGCAGTAAGAATCACAGAAATGGCACGAGTCAGATAAGCTGGGAAAATTTTAAATCAGATGATATGCTGCTGGAAGGTGGGCTATCTAAGGGTATTTTTCTTAAATGAAAATCACTTTATCGCAATCATTTTCAGGAAACGGTTTTTCAAAAGTGTTATATCTTTCACTGGAATTTTTCGTATGTACCACTTCTTCGTTTCTTTCCTTTTTACGCAATAGATGAAAAGTAAAAAGTATTGATGTTGAAAAAAAAAAAAAACATTTATCAGCTTGATATCTTAAAATCTGTTGTGTGTTATTTTTGTCATGGCTCATAAAAGCACAGTAAGTAAATACTCGTTTACACTCGCAAAAATAATTCTGTTCGAGTTTTCATAAACTATTAATTAATAAAAAGAAATTTTATATTTTTTTTTAATAAACACCAATGAACAATTGCTACAAAAGATTTTCTCCTTTTTTTTGGGAGCTATTCTGTTTACTAGGAGGGTGTGCCGTTGTGTCCATTAGAATGTGGTGGTCAATTTTTTATTTTTAACTTAAACTTAGGCCATGGAAAGTGGACATTGTTCCCGTATACATATAAATATATAAAAAGAAAGCTATAAGAAGAGGCTTATAATTTCTCGGCCCGGTTTGTGGTCCAGTAGCCACGATCGTAATTGTTACGATTTTTTTAACAGTTGTCGATTGTCGAGTTGGTGTATCGAAAAGTGAATTTACGGTGGTTGGCAAAATGTGAATTTTTCCTAGTGACGAATGAAAAAATTTTTCGACCTCGGGGGCAAAGCTCACAACTAGATATCCACACCATCCTACAGTTATTTGTATAACGACTTTTTAAGATTTGCCGTTATATTAGAAGTCAACAAGAAAGTTGATCCGAATCATTTTTATTACATTAATAGTAAAATTTCTAAAACCCAGGTTGAACACAAGTGAAGAAGTCGGACAGATGGATGGATTAGCTTAAATCGATTCAGAAGGTGATTCTGAGTCGATCTGTATAATGAAAGGTGAACCTATCTTAATTTCTTCTGGGTAGCGCATACACCCGCACAAGGTTAATAGAGCTTTGTACTGCAAGGGGTTAGGGCCAAACAGAGTAAAATATTATTATGAAATGCACAAATTTGGTACAATGACTAGATACAAGGACTACCTATTCTCGTTAATTACGAAAATCCCAATATTTTGGGGAAGCAAATAATTATTTTCGAAACTTTTATTTTCTGATGCCATAAAATAAAAGGGTATTATGAAAAAGGAATTAACAAAAGAAATATTTAAAAAGTCCTAAAAGAAGAACTGGATTATTAAAAACATATAATTAAAATGTATATATATATCTAAAAATCTATTGTTTTGCTTATTTGTTTATTTACTTTCTTCTTCTTTTTTGTGCTTACTTACACACCTATGTGTGTGTTATTCACACACCGATGATGGTATACGCACAATCCATATGTTTTGCGATGAATATAAAGAAAATCCATACGTTTTGCGATGAATATAAACAAAACCCACATGTTTTGCGATGAATATAAACAAAATCCATACGCTTTGCGATGAATTTAAACAAAAGCTCAGAAAATTCTCTCCGTTTTTTTATTTAATTATTCATGGCAGTGTTTCATCCGTCTGTATGGAACACAATGTTGATTATACCTCGATTGAAACATTTTTCGATTCGACGGCGCTTACGTTGTACTAATTCACAAAACGACGCCATCAAGAATGACTGTCGAATGGAGTACGAATTTGATATTGAGAACAATGGCTCTGGCTTTAAATTAGATAATAAATTTTCTTCTTATGCCGGCATTTGATGATAGCAAATTTTTGACGTCTTCTTGATGTTTTTTAATGAACAAACAAGCGGTTGAAATATTATTTTTGCTATTATTACTTTTTTGGTAAAATAATTTTATAGTGCAGCCGACTTGGTGAACATGGACAATCTCCAAATTACAAAGGGTTAAAGCGCTTTTCTCCATATATCTATTAAAATTTGGAAAGCAGTTTTTCTCGACTCCTATGCTACTCATATTAAGCAAAGTCCTCCCTAGCTATTGTCGACGATTCAAGAGATTTGCTAAGCGAACAAATTTATGAATAAACCTTTCAAAGCTATTTTATTGCCTTTCTATAAATTTTCTTTTGAAGAAATCTTATATCTTATTGCTATCTCATAATCAGTGAAGACTTGACTAAAGTATTTCTTCTACTAACCAAGTTAAGTAGTTAAAGATTTCATTAACAAGATGTGGAATTAAGGGATAAAACAAACTTCGTTTTATGAGATCAAAATTCAACCTTGTTTACTTCTGTAGACGGAAAAGTTTCCGCGTAGAATCGAAAATTATGCTTACATTTCCGGTTTTAAGCGAAAACTAGGCCACAAAATTGTGTAATATTAAACAAAAAAAAGCCAGCTGCAAAAATTTTTATAATTATTGCTTTAAATTAGGCAATGAATTCCCCTTATATGCTGCAATCTATTGATAGGCAATAAATAAATTAAAATCTGTATCAAACTTCTTAAGTAAATTATAACAAAGAATTTTTTTTTTGGAGTATTTTATACAAATGTGTGAAAAATGTGGATTCTCCAAAGAGCTTTACTCACCTTAGCCAACAATTGTAAATGCAAAATTTTTTGCAAGATACAATTTTTCGGTAAGCACAGCATTTCCGTTTGGTTGTCATTTTGATGTTGTTCGGGACTTACAGAAAAGGATATTGTTGTAGCCGTTGTTGCCGTTGACGCCGTCTGTTCTGTTGACATGCTTGAGCTGGTTATAATGGTTGGCAACAATGTGGTGGTGGTAACGGTAATGGTGGTAGTTGTGATGGTGTTCGCGTTCGTTATTCTCTCTTGGAGCCTTTGTTTTATAAGATTCTCACACTTGAACATTGTCCGGCAATCTGTTAAGGTTGCAGTTGAGTGCAACTGACTAGCAATAGTAGCTGCATCAACGCCACTAACAGTTATTGTATTAGCTTTGCTATTATCATCTTTAGTTGGGGTAATTTCTTGACTATAGTCCCTTAACAGACACGTTACCAGCAAATGTTTTATAATCTGCAGTTTGTCACTAAAGAATTTCATGGTAAAAATACGAAAATTTCAGCAAAATTTTTGGAACGAGTGAAAGCGTGTTTGTTTGTTTGGGTGTGTGTGTTTAAAAGTTTTAATGTTAGTTTTCCTATGTGGTGTTTAGAGTAACAATTTATTTTATTATTTAATGTTCTTTCATTGGATTCCTTTGCTATTTGGGGAGAATGAAGAGTTTAGCTGAAAGCCTTGAAGCTTCACTAAGTGTGTCCATCCAGTGTGACTTTTGCCGCAATTCAGCAGGGACATAAGGGAAGGAGTAAATGCAATTTTCTTCTTCTTTTTCGTTTCTGTTCGTTTTCCTATTGTCGTTAATCCAGGTTTCGTACACATGTACACATCTGATTGTGTATATGTGGTTATAAAATTTATTTTCATTATTTATCGTTTTTCTCTAAATTGTTTTTATTTTATTTTGTTCCTACTTTCCTGCAGACAGGTATTTAAATACATATCAAACTATTGGTTGGTTAAACATGATTTAGAAAGCAATGAAGGGGAAATAATTAGAAAATAAACAAAGTTAAGAGATACATTAGAAAGTCTTACGGAACATTGGATAATAATTCGTGAAGAATTGGTTTTACGTATTTTTAAATAATTTTTAGAAAATCAAAAATTTGCGAAAAAAAAAAAATACATTTGCTTACCTTGGAAAAACCTGTTCAATACTGCAATTTCTACTCAAACGATCATCATAGATTAGTTGGCCATTACGATATATGCGTAAGTTATTTTGTGGGCATTCGAACAATGCTTGCAAAGCATTAAACATTTTGTCAGGAACACTAGAAGGAAAATTTTTCAGTAAATAAATCATAAAAAATTTTCTTCGTATTTGTTTACACAAAACGTTAACTGGAACAGATAAAAGGGAAAACAAATGGTACAATAACATTTATAGACATGAAATAAAAGATAAAACGAAAACCAATATTCTTGCTCGAGGATATACGAAACTCAATACATACCCGGAAAACAAATTGATCGGGCAATAATGGCTTAATTGGACGATTTTCTCTTGTTTTAACTGTAAGACAATTATGGAAAAACGAAAGAAGACCATGATGAGATCGGATCAAATAGATAGACAGCAAATAAGAACAAAATATTTGTTTTCAAAAGGATTTTGATGCTCTTTTAATTAGTTGGGGATGAGTTAGAACGCCTAAAGGAATGTTACAAGATTTTTCTCAACATTTAGAACTTCAGGGGTTCTAAGCGCATGGGCGAAAAATTGGTAGATTGAGAGAAAAAAAAGGATAAACAGGCAGCGAATGTGGAAAACAGATTACTATGTCAATGAAGAGGTTAACAGCTAAATAGATAACTGACCAGAGAAGCAACGTTTCGAACGGATAGACGGATGCACATAAGTTAACGGAAAACACACACATATAACGGTTGACTCGCAGCTGTTATAAAGGGAGTAAAAAACAAAAATAATTAGCACATCGCTCGCTGTCCTGATCAGGGTAAAAATTTATTAAGTTGACTTTTAAAAAAAATCTTTTTTTTTGGACAACTGAAGACAAACCCCTGAAGGATAATGTAATTTATAGCAATTACCTTTAAAAGTTGCATACTGCAATAGCGGCACCTGATGTGCTGCGAGAAAGATTTTATATCATCATCACGTTTGTCATGGCAACTTGTCGGTGCTCGAGATGGCAATGATGCTCTAGGTAAACTCTGCATTTCATATTGTTGTTGGTCGTGTGTTGTAGTCGCTGCTGCTTCACGCTCTTTATCGCATAAATTATAAATGTCACAAGTATCCCATAACCAGCCCTGCTTCGGTTTTATTTCTATAGCATATGTATCTGAGTTTGACTCCAATTTCTATGGCCGGCAAAAATTGTTTTGTAAAAGAGCAATATAGCGATCGAAAAGCAATAAAACATGGCTAATATTTAAGCGCTTAGTGTTTCTTATAAAGGTTATAAATTAACATAAGAGCTATCGAAACCATAAAAAAGGTTGAAAAAGGTTGTATTTTGTGTTCTTTCAACATCATTTAATTACCCTATACATTTAACATTAGCACAGTGTTTTAGTTTTTTTAACAGATTCGCTATCTAATTCCCCTAAAATTGATGTAGTTAACATCTGAATTCCTGCTCCAACCATCGTATTTTCCAAATTTGGCACCAACGATTATTACTTGATTGCAAATTTTAAAAAAATGCTCAAGAGAAAAAGATTTGAAGCAAATGAAGACGTCATTGCAGAAACTGAACCGTCTTAGCACCTCATTCCCTAAAAATGCCGTTGAGATATTAGAGAAGTCTTGGATTGATTTTATCAATCTTGAAGGAGATTATTTTGAGGAATAATACTACGCATTGTTGATCGATGCAATTAAGGACTTGATTGGTCAAAAAATTTCTTTCATTCGTGTTGAAAAGTTGACATAGAGATAGCTGTACACAAAACGTTGTTCCTCTGAGTCCAGTACTGTAAACGGATAAAACCTGGAAACTTCCGCCCCACACGGAAATCTAATCATGGCCGGGTGAAAGCGGAATGAATGGCACTGATACCAGTTGTCATGAAAAAACTATGCAATTGACTGTTTCTCTCGAGACTTCAAATGTTTGCTAGACGTCCTGTGAACCTTTAATTCGACAGTTCGCCTTGTTTTGAAAGCCTTTTATGGCAATAACTATGTGTATGTAATTTAAGATTTATTACATCTGGATTTCACTTATTGTCTCTTTCGGGTGAAAAGATCATTGTTAGAATTGCCAATTAATTTAATAACTTTTTAATAAAAATGTTTCTATTCAAGCAATAAATTCTCATTTACATTTCCTTTAGTGGCAAAATCAATTGGTCTCTGTAGTTGTTAGTGGTATGCATAACGAGCAACAAAGTGTCTGGGCATCCACATATTTATGGCGAATATGTACATAAAGAAAATAAAAAATACAGAAAGAGACTACGTAAGAGTCGAAAGCCGTTCCGACCGCATATATAAACTTAAAATGTACACTAGAGCAATATAAATGAAAACGAAAGAAATTACTTGGATGATTTATTGTGTTGGCAGGAAATAACAACAGTGGTGGCTGATGCACACACAGAAGGACCTATTTGGAAAGCGGCAAAACCAAAAAAAATAAGAAATCATAAAAAACTACACGGCATTTACCGCCACCAACAACTGTATTGGTTAAGCATTAGAAATGTTATAAAAAAGCTTCTAGTTTTACCAGCAACTGAAGTAGTTTTTTTTCTTCTTTTACTGTGTACATCATAAACACATTGAAAAGTCCATATTTACCTGTAAATTTGAAAATAAAATATCGAACTCGACCGGCAGTTGGGTAGCATCTGGTAACAGCAAACCAGAAGAACCAAAAAACCCCTTGTCCAAACGGTTAACTGGGAAAGGAAAGGAAAAAATATACAAAATAAACATCGAAAACAGTATTAAATTTCAAGCCCATAAATATGCTATAAAAATGCTACAAAATGTAACAATAGATATTATGCTAAAAAATGAAAGAAATAAAAAAATTATATGAAAAATATAAATAAATTTATTAACATTAATTTTAAAAGGAAATTTAACAATTTTCTAAAAAAAAATATTCGTCTTTCTCAACAAAGTAAGAAGCATAGCACTGCTGTTGGGAATGCATTCAAGATGTTCTGGGAATTGTTGTTAAAAGGTATGTACAGTAAAAAGAGGCTTTGTAGGGAAAATTTTTGCATATAAAGTGCTTGTTCTCTCGATATTAGTTTTTAGCTTCCATCATATTTTCTGTTCATTTTGTTTTGCAACAAAATGTTCTTTTCAAGTTTTATAGATGCCGTAAAGAGAGTCAAAAGCAAATTTTGAAGAAGAAAAACTAAAATGGAATTTTCTGATTGATTGCATTTATTGTGTCTGACGGTGACTCGTTCGTTCCTTCACCGAAGAAACGCACTGTAAACAATATTGGTAAATTTATGGAGATTAAATTCTAAATAGCAATAAATGCATGCAAAAAAGTTTGAATTTGCAAAAACTTGTCTCTCAGTGCATACTCTCAATACATGCACACACTACACATTCAAGTATTTTGCAATTCTTTCACCCAAATGTATTTACCATTCTTTTACCATCGTTCATTTTTCTACTTGCTTTATGACTATAATAAAATAATAATATTAGTGGCATTGGGACAGTTTAGGAATCCTTTGAGACTTTCGTGTAGAAAGATTGAAAATTTTTGTTTTCTTTTCCGTTTTCTTGAATATTTAACTTATACATATATATACACGTACACATACATATACATAAATACCTGGTCTATGTGGCTTGATATGCTGATTTATCCAATGTCTGTCGCTAGGGTTTGGCAAGTCGACAACATCCGCTTCAAATATAAACTCATTTCCCAGTAGACAACGTATAATACCGATATATGCCACAAAATGTTCCATTGTCAAAAATTCACCACTACTACCACCGTCAGCATCACTTTCAGTAGCAGCACTATGTGCTGTTAAAATGAAAAGCCAAAAATAAAAACACACGAAGTATTGCAAACAGTTAAATAAATGAATTAGCAGCAAAGTAAAATTTGAGTCCACTGAGAAAAAAATTAGAAAAATGGAATAAAATTAAAGAATAATACATCAAAGAAAATCATAAGGAAGATTAATAAATAAATAGATAAAACATATTAAATATATTTAGGAGTGAAAATATCAAAAACTGGAAAACAGTTAATAGATGGCCAATGACTGTGGCCAACCGTAAGATTTACAGCATAACTTGAATCGAGCATCAATTCATAGCATATCTTCTAGGCTGTCTTAAATATATGTGAAAGTCGTTTCATTAAGTAGATGTATAATATATATGTATGTATGATGTATTTTATATTGTTATATACAATTTTTTTGGTTTGGGCCAATGAAATGAATTTTATTTGAAAATTTTTTGAAGTTTTTAAAATTTGGTTGGCCTTTTGGCTTTACTTTTGGTATTACTTTTAATAAGCCGTTAATAACGTGTCAGCGTTTGTCAGCAAAATATTCCAAAAAATTTTCTTAGTGTCCACAAAAGCTAAAGCGCGTATTTTTTGAGGTTTTCTGGCGTACTGAAAAAATAGCTGACTTTACAAGACAGAGCGACTGAGAGCGAGGAGGATATTTTTTAGGGTTTTTTTATCTGGCTCAGAAACGAGTTAACTTCACTTTTAAAATAACGTCTGCTTACGGATTTAAAAGCGTTATACACCATATCAATTGTGGTGCAGGATATGCTAAGTTTGTGCAGATGTATGTTACACTCAAAAAATAGATCCTTTATTAAACTGACTGATTGCAAATAATATGTACATTCAATTTAAGCTTGTCTATCCATCTATTTGTTTATATCATATCCGTGTAAGCATTTTTCTGAAGGTCGTACTTTTTTTAAACCCTGTGAGGACCAAAATCGTACCTCATTTATGGCCCGCATATAATAGTTAAGTATATTAGGCATTTTAGGATAGATCTTAGGATGGGAATAGAACTGCCAATAAGTAAGAGAACGCTGCAGCTGACAAATCGGACTGACTGAATAAGAAACCCGGATTCGAACTAAGAATTCGATTTCGAACTGTACAGATCAACGGAGCACTTTATCATAACTAATGAGAGTGATAACACCGTTGTACAGAATTATTTCATCCGCTTGTAATTTTTGTTCGAATATCCGAAAGGCAAACGCCATCGAAGAGAATGGGAGAGTGGAAAGTCGCTCACTAAATGAAATAATTATGAATTAATTGAACAATATGTGATTATTGAAATAAGACAAAGAATTCTAAAAGGATAGCAAAGTGTTAGGTGTTATAATCTTGTGGAAATGAGATAGTTGATAAAGGGAATGCTAATGTACTACTTGATTAACGATATTGTTGGTTTCCCAATTAATCACACGGGTAGGTTCGGTGGATAGTGGATGGTCAGACAAGATATATAGATTTCTCTGTAAAAACGTCTGTGTCACCGAAGAGCGAACTCCGGCAACCTGTTTTAGTCCTTACAATGTTTGCAGCATCTTTTAGCTTAGTCTTTGGGTAATAATCAGTAAACATATTGTCTATCAGACATGCTCCCATACAAATTCCTTGTCAGATATCTAAAAATTTGTTGCCATTTTGAACAAATGTCGGTTCCGACCTCAATTCTCATTATTTCTTCAAAATAAATCTTATTTCTAACTTATAAAGGAACTACACATAACGAGTCATCATACTTCTAGACAAAAGGTATCGACCTCCTCATGTTTGTCAATAGTGTATCAACTCGGTCCATATATCCCTAAGGTATAGCACTTTTTCTTATTTACTGTTCAAAAAATAAAGAAAAGATTCAATTCTGAACCTGCAAGGTAAAGGATGATTCGATTACAGTTCATGATTTCTGATTTACATATTTCATCGTCGCTAGGTACTTTTTTTAGGATACGATCGTGCGTCCTGTATCCCGCTTTGCTCTGTCTGGAGATGTGCCCATGACCAGCGGAAAGCATCTACACCACATTTCATATAGCAGGGATAGCTAGTTGAATTACCCGCCTATATATGTACTGGAATCTCAATATGATGACGTTGCCTAAACAGATCAATGGGATTTTTTGGAAAAGCCAAGAAAGCGTAACCAATATGCAAAGCTCTCATTTTAAAGTATTTCGATCGTATTAGGCAGGCACAGAAGTGTTGATAGCTTTGACTTATGCAAGCTATTTATTTCCTTCCGAATACTTGACGATTTATCTACCTAATTTAAAGATAGATCTGCCGCCACACCGGGTATATTTGAATAGCAACTTCACAATGTGTTCTGTCTTGTATGTTAAATATTGAGAAACCCTCTATTTTTCTCTATGTGTAATATGTAAAATGTACATAACATGTACAACATAGTAAATTGTAAGTCAGATAAACATATGGTTGTGGACACTTGCAAAATGACAAACGCACTTTCAAACACATGAAACACAAGCATACTAAAATTTATATAAAATGAATGAAATAAACACATTCCTTGGATAATAATTTGAAGTTAGGACAGCAGCAAAACGTAAATAGTCCCAAACTATATTGTAGATGAAATGAATTTCCGAGGCGTAACCTTAATAATGTAACAACAGTAGAGACAATAACGAAAACCATACACCATACAAAAAAAAGGAAAAGAAAAAAACCGGACACCTCTTTCTCCACAACAATCAGGGAATGAGATATTTCGTGCACTCGAAACACTAGGACTGCTGGAGTTGAAACCAAAGTTGTATGTTTGCATGTATTTACATTGTGTCTGATGGTTGTTTGTTTGCTTTCGCAAGTCTATAGTGCGCGTGTGTGTGTATGAATACTAACCTTTTTGGTTTAAATGATGGCCGGTAGTTGAAGCCAATTCCGGTTGCTGTTGCTGTTGTTGTCGCTCTTGATGCTTACTCTCTTGATAAGATTGTTGTTGTTGCTGTTGATTTTGTTGCATTTTTGGCAAACGTAAAACTTTTTTAAATTGCGGCAACGCAAGCACCAAATTTGCATTACCCTCAGCACGATAGATCAACTCGATTTGGCTCAACTCCATATGCTCATGATGCTCTTGTTGTTGCTGCTGCTGTTGAGTAAGACCCAAACTTTCAAATAATGCTTTCCGAACAAATGCTGGTACTGGCCTTCCTGCTGATGGCGATAGCGATGGTGATGATGATGACGACGACGACGATGCTTTCATAGCCATAATAATGTATTTCTTAGTTGCCTGCCTTGGCTTGTTTTGTAAAAACAAAAAACAAAAAAAAAATATTTTTTAAAAATGCCGACACCATCATATGAAACAATTCATTTTCTACAACATCCTTAAACATATTTATATACCTACTACGAAAACATCAACAATAATCTAAAAGGTATTCTACTGGTATAGCTACATGATGGGCTTCAAAGAGTGGGTATTTCTGTGGTAATCCAGAAGGCTTTTTATACTCAACCCCGACGTCTGCAAGCATACAAATTACGGCAAACTCTTGGAAAACTAGAACATATGTCCTTGTAGTAAGTATTGGTATAGTAACAAAACTAAGAAACAAGAAGAAGAAGAAAGTAAGACCCTGCGCTCGTGATTTAATTTTATATGGTAGATCCAAAGACTGAGACCATTCAAGGAATGCAAATCCTGCATAATAGTTGGAAAGCGCAGTTAAACTCGAGGACAAAAATATCAAAATTCATAATGTGTTCTTCAATAACTGCCGATCTTCGGATGCAGTCCTTAGGTTCGTATTCATATAAATGGACTTTTCATTTCTGTCTGTGCTTTTTTTTATTTTACAAGACGGGCATCTAAAATTCGTCCTAAGGTTCTTTTCACTCCATAGATTTCTCTGTACATATGTACGTTTGCACTGCACAACGCAGGCCGGAAAGTTTTGATTTTATGGCAAAGTTACTTTGTCAGTGCTTATCTTGTAGATAAACAGATTAGAATTACTCTTGCTATGGTATGTTGGTATGGTAGGTCCTGCCTTTTTTTTCTGTTTTGCCGCTTCTATAAGGAGACTTATAAGTTTTGTGCGAAAAGTTCTTAACAAAAATGAATTCAAATGGGAAGCAATATAACGGTAATTTGAAGTTTGCTTTGCATGTAATAATTCATAAGATAAAAAGTAGAGAGATATGGATGTGCAAAGCTACTGAGAATAAAGTATGGTCTGCGTGTATTTGCAACAACAATATAGCGAAGACTTCAAATAGTTAATACATAAAAATGTTCTTTACCTGTATGCGTGACAAGTACCAGAATAGAGCGTTGATGAGAGGTATCCAAAAAACAATATTAGATAATACAAGATACTTGTAGAAATGCAAATGGTATTAAATAAATACGCGATTGCGTTCTTTCAAGGGCTATTTACACGTTATGTTAGGCCATTGTATCTTGTGTCCTTGTGTCTTATTTAAAAATTTGAGAAATTGTTATGTGTACGCTACGCATTATTTTGAAGAAGTTTCAAGGCCACAGGCGTTGAATAATACGGTCTTTTGCTTACTTTGTGATTTTCTCGTCGCATTATGAAGCTTAGCTTTATGGACAAGAAAATATGTTTACGCGCATATGATTATGCATATGTAAAGGTCTACTTAATATTAGGTTACTGCAACTCTACGCAAGAAGCCTAAGCTATACTTGAAAAAAATATATTACATTTTTATAATAACATAATAATTTAATCAAGATATGTAACATAAGCAACGGTTGACTTATTTTCAAAATGACTAATATATGATTTTTTTTAGGGCGCTGAAGTGTGGCTGCCGCACTTCTTAGATATACTCACATCTGCTTAATCCTAAGCTCGAAGTCTCCATATGAAGTCTTTTATCAACAAAGTCAGTCGCTGAAGTCACTTGACAGCGAGAATTTGAGCGGTACTGATGTAATAAACATGCACGACAATGAGTTAATGGACGCCTTCCATTGTCAAAAATTGGTTAATCGTCAGTTAGAATCGGAACTGCGGGCATTAACCGAAGAGAATAACGGTCATTTTGCTGAGCTGACGCATCAGATTGAAGAATTGCGCAAGGAAAACAATCAGCTGCAAGAACTTTTGCAGGGTGATATAAGTGAAACCGTGGATCTTAAAGATCCTGAAGTACTGCAACAAAGCAATCGGTATCTCAAGCATGAGCTAAAGAAGACTATGCTGCAATATTCACTGAAGAGTCGAATTCATTCTTGAAATAATTCGAATCGATGAAAACCCGCAGCGAACGTTTAACGGTAAAACTACAACAACATGGTGTCACTGACAATCCTTCATCACCCAAAGATCAACAACAAAATGACAATCCTACTCTTCAAGTAAGCAAACAAAAGGCGAAAACATATCAAGGTATGAATTACGGCAGGAATGTAACTAAAATATTTTAATTTATTTTCAGTTTTTTTTTTCTGAATAAGCTGATAAAACATAGGAAGAGTTAAACTCAAAATAAAAATACAAAGTTGTAAAAAAGATAATAGAAAATAGAAAAAAACACATTAGCGCCTTTATCCCGTAGTCGATGTAATTCGGTTAAAACCTGTATATAAAATGTTATGCATTATTTATTGTAACTATTGTTGATTTAACAAAAAATATTACTCTTATAGACATATTATATAAAATGGAGACAAAAATTTGTTCCTTATATTTTGTTTGTAAAAAACAAGCCGCTAGCCAATCATCAAAAGGATATTCATAGTAAAATGGATAATGTCCGTGTTTGTCTTTGTCAACTGGAGTGTGTCGAGTAATTTTAATTTAATATCAGTATGTACTATTAACTTCTCTAAGAACTTTGAAAATGATCCAAACGAGTGTCTGATGGATGATGTGGCGCCTGTCGCGCCAAAAAGAAAATATTTCATATGCTTGTGCGCTTTGCTCTTTTATATAATAACGGACGTTACAATAAAAATATAACTTACCTTGCAAGTGTTTGTTTTGCGTCTGTCCCTATTTGAAACAGAAGGAATGGACATGGCCTAATGGGTAAATAGGTTACGCAAATGCCTAGATATCCCAAACTCCACAAATATCAAGAAAACTCCTTTCCATCTATATATCTCGACTTCTGTAATGAGAGTGCATTCAAACGCTAACTAACTTCGTAGATATGCTCCCATTTGCTTAATTTGCTTATTTAATACTTATGATACTGTGACAACTATATATGGTCAAGCCATTGATAACAACAAAAAAAATGTTACCTATGTTATGAGCTACCCGCCTGAAGCCATCACAGCGAATAATTGATGCAATTAGCCCGATTTAATGAGGCAGAGCATCTATAACGTCTCCTTGGGAATGAAAAAAGAGACTTTTCAGCTTGAAAACTTTTGGTCATACATTTCCAAACTATTTCAGCGAACATTATAAGTATTGATCTTGAATACGTTACAGCACCAACTGTATTCACCAGCTGTTACTACTTCTGAATATAACTAATTTTATCACGACATGTTTTTTTTATACGATCAACCATTCAGCGGATATCTCTTGTACGTGTAATACGGTAACGGTTAAAAGGAAGCGAGGAAAGAGAAACAATTAGGGTTGGTCCTAATGGCTGTGTGCTCGATCGGTAAGTCCATTTAATAGCGTCTTAGGACTTGTGAAGATATCAAAACCTGGATCTTTTAGTTTACAAACAGACTTCTCTTTTGTTGTCAAAAAATTGGAAAAAATATTAACTAACGATTAAATATTTTTCTCTCTTTTTCTCTTACAAAAAAATATCTTAATACAAGTAAGAACATAGAGTCGGGCGAGGCCGACCTTTAAATACGCTACACCACATTGTCTAACACAATTCTAATTTTTATTATAAAAGAGAAAAATTATATTTTGTTTATATATAAAGGCATATTTTTTATGTGTGTAGTTCTGGGGGAGCGGGCCCAAAACGCAACCTAATGTAGTACAAATTTAACCCTTACATAGGGCCGGATCCAAAACTAAACGTAGATGGTCCAAATTTTGTAGAGTCCATTTTTGTATGAAATTACTATTTGGGTCAATTTTTATCACCACATATTAAAGCTTAGACCATTCTGCTCTACAAAGGGTATATTTTCGTTAAAATCCTTATTAGGGTATAATCGAAAAAATAAGCCGAGATGGTCCGAATGTGGCACAATTCATTTGTTTGAGTTAAATTACTGTTATGATATAATTTTTATCGTGAAGCATTGAGAATTATACCTTTTTGTCGTATGAAGTTCACATATTGTTATACGAGAAGGAGTTCAAAAATTGCCACAGCTGGTCCAAAGTTTTCATACCAATTTAGAATGCCGAAATATTATTACTTAGCCACTTTTGCCGAAAAGTTTTGAAAATTATAATTTTTGTGCTTATAATGATTTTTCCAAATAGGTCGTTATATGGGAAGTGGTCAAAAAAGTGGACCGATCCGAACCATTTTCAACAGCGTTTCTGCTTGGGCGAAAACACGTCAGTGTACAAAATTTTATTAAAATATCTCAAAAATTGCAACTTGCAGTTTGAACACAAATTTACATGAACAGACGGAGAGACAGGCTTACCTCAATTCAAATAATAGTACTGAATCGATCAGCATAATAAAAGATACGTCCCTCTTAAGCCCTTCTGCCTGTTACATACGATCGCACTAAGTTAATATACCCTGTACCACAAGTTATGTATGGTATAACGATTATAACACTATGAAGAGAAATTGTACAACTTGAATTTACTCCAATTGAATATTGAAAATGCGTTATGTTAGTTTTCTTTAGTTCACCAAAATAAATAGCTTACATGCTATTAGCACTAACTAAATGATCTTGTCATCCCGCTTGACCGGCCAAACGATACGTGACCTGAGGAAATTCCTGAAGTATATAAACACGTAGAGAAGAATCTCCAATCAAACAGATGTTAGGCCAACCTAGATGCTATTAAAGTTTCTAAACGCTATATGTACCACATAACCCAGGTGTCATTGCAACAAATATTTCTCGATTATAATGACTTTTTAACCGTACACACAATAGTTGAAAATTGTGGCAACGATGATAATGATGATAGCCATGATATTAATGATGACCATCACGATGATATTGATAATGAAATATCCATTTGTAATACCAAAATTGTGTATACTTTGCTTGTTTGCCGTACATAGCAACGATTTTCTATTGCAGTGAAGACAAAAAATGAAACAACAAGAGACCGTACATTCATTAGAACATGGTAAGGTTTAAAAGTAAGCGGTAAAAGCGTGTATTTGCTTCTTTTTTTTTCTCTACTGGTTTGATTTTTTTTTTCTTAAAACCAAGGGACGTGTGAAAATTATTAATTCTTAGTTTTTCAAAAATTAAAGTAAGAGAAAAATAGAAGGAAAACTTTTAAAGTTAGTGAGATGAAATAACACAAGAGACAAGTTTTCATTTCTCTTTCTCTCTCTCTCTCTCTCACTCCTACTCTTGCAATACCTCATGAATCTATGTTAACGGAGGCTGTTGTTTATAGCTGTGCATGTGTATGAGAAAAAAACGTGACTGTATATGAATTTTGTGCAGAATTAATAATTAGGAGTTAATTTTTTTATGTGCAACGTACGGAGGCAACTCTGACTTATGCATAAAGATAATAAAGCCAATTTGTGTCTGCCGTGTGAAAATATTACTCACACATCGTTTGGGATTTTATTCCTATAAATGTATTTGTGTATATCGTTGTGTGTGTGTATGGCTGTATGTGTATTTGCAGATGGGTGGGTGGGTGTGCGTGTTTAATTCACCATTAAATCCATTTTAATAATTTTGCATGACCTCATTTGTTTTATGGATTAAATTGACTCTTGAGTTTTAACACTGTCGCCGACACCAGCCAATAACACATCACAGATGATAATATGATATATAATCAGGTATATGTGTGTATGCATATATGAAATGCGAATACATTTATAGTAGGAATATTTATGACAAGATACAAAATTACCGCACATGTATTATTATCACACATTTGTGTTATGATTATTTATGCAACCAATACAATTACGATTATAATCCCGGGTATATATAAGTTAAGATACACATACGCACACACTCGCACATGTGTAAATATATATGTATTTATCTATTGTTACCGTTTGTCACATATCATTTCTGGCCTAACATGAGACGAGAGAAAATGGCTCTTGACGCACATACCCATGCAGCAACAAACATATACATTACATATTTGTATAAGTTTGTATATGTCCTCACCACATATATAATTATATACTCGGAAATTGACGCAATAATGAGAAGAAGAATCATCATATGCATTAATTTACTTACATATATATACATATGCGTGTATTTGTTAAAATATTACACAACTCAGAGTCTATGAATATTTGATTTGATATTTTGATAGCAATTCGCTTAAATGTTTTCATAATGGAGTGACAATACCGTAAAATCTACGACAGAGAGATGGTAGATCGCACTTGCTCAGCATTTGTATTTATTGCATCTGTATACTACCGCTGAGGGTGGATAGGAGAGCTGATAAGAGTAAAATAATTGAAATTGTAACTGATTAATGTGGAATTGTAACTGATTAAGGTCGTGACGTATCTCAATGGCAGGTACATAAAAAAATCTGAAGTGCAAGAGTAGATAAGCAGCGTAGGTAAAATATTGAGCCTCCACAAAATATTGAACTTTTTAAGTACCAAGATTCATATACAGCACTATTACATTCACTCAATTCATATTTGTTTATTAACGAGCTTCATAGCTTTATCATACTTAATGGTAAGTGCTGCTGTGCACCAATTTGAATTAAATGGATTGGGTTTTTTACCCTGCACCATTTGTGGTGCGCGGGAAAGATTTGAAGTAGACCCACCTTTCCTTCTTCTTTCTAAGATTGTTTACCGCTATTGGCAATGGTTCTGATCGGAACACTTCACACATAAATCCTTGTTTTAAAAATTTTTGATACGAGTGACTATATTAAGCGAAATGGTGTAGAGTCTAAATTTAATGATGGGCCGTGTCCCACTGTACGGTATTTATTGGTTTTAAATTTATAATTTCCCTCAGTTCTATTATTTCTATACTCTAAATTCAGATTTACGTTTGATTTTTGTGTTCCTTGAAATAGTCATATCTCAATTGTAGGTTTTGGTGTCAAAGCTTTAAATGGTCTTTTTGATGTCAATGGGACTAAAAAAGTTCGAAGACAATGAATTGCAAGACTTGTTGGACAAAAACCCAGCTCAAATTCTCAAAGAACTCTCGAACACCTTAGCAGTTGATGAATCTACAGTTTCTAGAACTTTACATGCGTTGGGAAATATCCCAATCGATAGGAAACAACTACCAAGCGAATTAATTGAAAATGCCTTTTCGAAACAATTAAAATCGTCATTTCATTGCTTGCTAGGCAAAAGAAGACCGTGGCGTATTATAAAGCGGAATATTTATGGACATAAAGTTTTGCTGTGCATATGGTGGGATCAACAAAGTGTAATGTATTACGCGCTGCTAAAACCGAATGACACTATTACTGCAAATGTCTACAACGTCAATTGAACAAATTGAACGATGTATTGTTGCAAAAAGACTAGAAACAGCGGTCAACAAACGCAAAGTCGTCGTCCTGCGTGACAATGCTCCGCCACACGTCGTAAGAACTGCCAGAGATACACAGTTGCAGCTCGAATGGGAAGGTCTGGCACACCCAGCGTACCTACCAGACATGACAGCTTGGTTAACACGCGGTTTTGAAATGTGGAAAAAGTGTGAAAATGAGTCGATGATGGCTCGATCACTACCAAACCAATATCAATCTTTCGACGCGCTATTGCCATGTTGCCAGAAAGATGGGAAAGGGTTGTGGAAAATGATCGAAAATATTTTGATTAATATATATTTTGTCAATTTTCTCAATAAATGCCTTTTCTAAGTGAAAAAATAATCAGAATACATGCATGTAATAATACTAACAATAATAAATAAGTTGCTTGAGCTTAGATCCATTTACGGTTCGACATTCCAAGATTGATTGTGTAAATTTCTTCACATATCTCATTAACAATTACGCCCTATTTGTAGCATTTTTGGCATATACAAATTATGCTGCCGTCATAAAAAACCACAAATTAAACTTTGCCGTCATAGAAGGGCTTGCTTTCAATGAACTCTCTATATATAGTGCGATTTAAAACACAGACTTATGCTATTCAAATTCCCTACGGCTAATTAACTAAGCACATTCATTTTCATCATTAAATACTAAAAGTCAGATCTTTTTAGCATATAAAGGTTTAGTTTTCATAAGAAGCCTTATAAAGGTTGAGATCTAAAAAATAGACGTACGCGGCCCAAACTCAGTAAGGTCAATTTTTATGACAAATTATTGGCGTTAAGAAGCATTGAAAATGTAGGCTTTTTAATATATGTAGATTCAGTTTCTGCAGGAATGGTTATATGTCAAGGGGTTCAAAAAATTGCCTCATCAGATCCGATGTCTTCACGCCAATTTAGAATGGCGAAATACTACCAGTACGCATTTTTCGTCGGGAAATTCTCTGATGCAATTGCATTATATTAATAAATCGTTATACGGGGATTGATCGAAATAGTAGTCCAATGCAAACCACTTGTCATAGCGTTCACCTTTGGACTAAAAAACTCCCCAGAGTACCAAGTTTCATCAATATTCCGAAATTTAAAAAATTGCGATCTGTAGCTGAAACACAAAAATGCATGGGTAGACATGAGAGGGACAAACAAGCTTAGATCGATTTAGAAAATGATTTTGAATCGATCGGTATACTAAAGTTGGGTCTATCTCAAGTCCTTGTGAGTGTAACCTATGTCCACACACACTTGATATACCGTGTATCACAAGTAAAAAATCTATTCGCAAAACCGGTGCAGATTTCTAGCAAAAAAAGTCCTATGCGGTATTTATCAATTTTTCTACAAAAAACCAATTAATGTCATTTTACAAGCACGGTATTCACTTCATATGGTGCCAAGAATAAGGAAAGCATATCATGGTAATCGGTTTAAGTGAAGAGATTATATAACGCAAGAGAGCGATGCACGCAATGAACGTGTACGCATCACGCATCATGCACACAAATGTCAAACTATGATCTGGTTATACGTGTTTATGTGCCGTTGAACATATACTTCGCACTGCATTGGTGCAGTAAAAACCTTATGAAATTGATATGTCGGCATTTGAGTGATTGAAATAATGTAGGATGTAAATGCGTTTATTATGTTAAGCGTGTTAGTTTTACGTTTTAAGGAAAAACTTATTACCAACTCGAAAACTTATTAACAACGGAAGAACCCGTTTCCCTATTTTTGTTAGCGTGTGTCTTACGAACTCGAATCGTTAGAGACAAGTACATTGCATGTGCATATATGCAATCGTTACAAAAATAGGCGAACATACACACGCTCATAATTTGTTTTCGAACTCAACCTTTGGGTGGTCTTTCATTTCATTAAACAAATATTTACTAGCATTCAATCATTCATATGCGTTATGTTTGTATGCGCAAGTGTACCTCAATAATTTACGTTTACCTTATGCCTGATGGATGCATCAAATATTATTCTATTCATTACCCTTCGCCTGGCATTTCATTTCGAATTTCACACTAATGGGTGATTGTCTTTACACTTATAAAACTATTCTCTATAAAGTTTGTCATTTGTCCCCTTTAGAAGATAGTATGCAGCAGTCATAATTTTTATACATTCCTAGAGCCTTTTTTTGAAAAACTGATTGTGTCTTAATCTGCATATTCGTTCATTCACAAACGTTAAATATGATTTTATTAATTATAACAGCGTTTCATTGTGGCTAGGGATGGTGTTTGATTATCAAAATTGCAAATAACGTGATCCCGGCATTTTCGTCTTCATAATTCACGTCGGGTCATAAAAAATTTCGGCACGTAAAGTTCCACGAATTAGTATAAGTCGCTCTAAACAATGCAAAGTGCTCTCAAAGGACAAAATTTTCTAACAAAGGTTATGGTCAAAAATATTACAAGTTCCAGTGGAAACCTCAAATATCCGCTGACAACACTTAATGCTGCCAAGACGGAAAATATAAATGGTGCCCTACGAGTTCTTATTAGTTAAACTGATAACAAAGTTAAATAATTTTATCCCAGAAGAAATAAGTCTGTAATATATGTAGATAGAAACTGAAACGTAAGCTGTTAGCTTTATTGGGTGAAGAAATATTTAAGACTAAACTCGCGGAAAAAGTAATGCCATGATTGAGTAGTTTATGCAAAGAGTGTTAAAATACTTGCATGAAAGTAGGCCTATGACTATGATTTTCAATTCAATTCTTAGCTCTTTAATCTTAGAAAATAAAGAAACCCTTGCCATAAGTTTTTGTACTCTACACCACTTGCGGTACAAGAGTAGATTAAGCTGAACCGATGTTCCCAACGCTCGGAAGGATTTGAAACAAGCCCACCTTTTATTATAGGGATCGATGCAGAATCACCCTCTAAATCACTCTACGGAATCGATCAAAGCTTGTCTGGCGTTCTGTACACCTGTCTCTCTTATTTTAGAAATGTTTCGGATCAAATCACTGTTCGATAACTTCCGTTATGGAGCCTAATTCTGAAAAGTTGTTATGTGAATTAGTTTACTAAACGAAATGTTGCAGGGTATTTTATAGTGAGGACCGTCCCACTAGCACTTGCACTTATTTATTTATTTACTTTTTTTTTTAATTGAAAGTTGGTTTATCTGAAAAAGTGGTACGCATGCCTTTTAATCCTTCACATCTCATAATTAACGAAACATATAGGCGTGAATTTTATTATTTTTTTGTGCGCGAGCTCGATGAGATGAATAGAAAACATTTCTAAACCGAGAAGCAAACGTCTACCGTGTCTCAGGCTAAGATCTCACTATGACATCTATTTTCGCTTCAAGAATATATAGAAAACATTTTTGAAAAAGGTTTCTGAAATAATATCATTAATGTACCACCAAAAAATTTTGGCGCAGCATATTTTATCGTCTAAGATATGTAATTGCATCGACAACAGTAGTTATTAATGCAAAAATAAAAACATTACACGTTAGCTTCTTATTTAAACCAAATTTCTCTTCTTACGTTTTACTAAATTTCTGTCATTTTTTATTTCCCTTTCGAAGAGAAACACAACACTGTTATCCACCTTAGAATGCATAAATATATGCAAATTTTATAAAAAGCAAAAAAAAAAGGAATATGTATAATATGTCTACAGTATATACATATTATTTACATATATGGAAAGATATATGTGAGTTTACATAAATGCGAATCGCATACGTTTGGGGGCAAAAAAGAAGAAATTTTTACGTGAGATATTCCTTGAGTGCACATTATGAAGAAGCATAAATAACTATGTATTGCACATGTATTCGTTTATATATTTACAGAAATAAATATATAAACTAGAGACAGCCGTAGCTACGTACATGCGTACATACATACATACTTACAGATAGATTATATAAACATTTATGTACAGGTATACTATTGTGAGGATAACGTAGCTTTGCAGATTTGGCTTAACAGCGGCAGCTAGTAATACCTGCTGGCAAAACACGCTTAAAGTTAGTGAAAGCAACTGAACGATACACATAGTCAAAGGAAACATGTGTACACTCATACAAACGCAAATACATCGTCATGTATACATACACATGCATGTATGTTTGTATTTATTTTCTTTAGCCTTGTTTGCCACAGTTTGTCTGTTCTGTTCTCTGTGTCTGATTTTTTTTGTATTTATTTATGTTTCTTCGTTTTTTTTCTTTCCTCACAAGAAAAAAGGAAAAACTTTTTTCATGCGAAAAGAACTGGATTTTTATGCAAAAATAAAGTTTGCAATTGTAATTTAGCGAAGAACACACAAAAAAAAAAAATTAAAAAAAGAAGCAGAAGAATAAAAGAAAAAATTGAAACATCATAAAGTGTAGTATGAAATAATGAATTCATTGAAATGTTAGGTGATGTGAAATGATATTTGAAAGCAAATTAAAAAAATATACTCGTCTTGGTTGAAGGGAATTCATTCACATACATCTCTTTGTAGTCATAATTTGAAACAAATAAGAAAGCTGAGCTGCTTCTGAGATGAATTTTGGATCCATCTCAAGCGTTTATTTAAATACTGCAATGAATTTGTTTATTTTAGTACTGACCAGTTGCAAAGATCATATCCATCGCTTTTTGAAAACAAAGCAAGCAGTTCTGTGAGCGATTCGCTCACTTGATTTTTGATAAGAAGTGTTGAACTTAACAATTTTTTGATTTTTCTGAATTCGAGAACTTGGGAAACCCGTAAAGTAAAATGGAAATGCCCGTAAAGTAAAATTTTGCTAAGAGACAAAGATGTGAAAAACAAGTAAGAACATTATAGTCCGGCAAGGCCGACCAACAAATACCCTGCACCATACTTTCTAACACAATTCTTATTTTTATTATAGAACACAAAAATTATATCTTGCTTCTATAGAAAGGCATATTTTTCATGTCCGTATTTATGGGGAAGTGAGCGCAAAACGCAACCTAATGTAGCACAAGTTTGACCCTTAAATAGGCCAGGATCCAAAAATAGGCCCAAATTTTGTAGAATTCATTTTTGTATGAAATTCTTATTAAGGATCAATATTCATCACCGCATATTAAAGCTTAGATTTTTCTGCTCTACAAAGGGCCAATTTTCATGAAAATCCAAGATCCAAATTTAGTACAGTTAAATTTTTTATGTAGTGTCTTCATGAAGTATTGAAAATTATGCCTTTTTTTCGTATAATTCGGAATCGATCAGTATAATAAAAGATGAGTCTGTCTTAAGCTCTTCTGCCTGTTACATTCGACCGCACCAAGTTAATATACCCTGTACCACTAGAGGTATAGGGTGTTGCTTTCTTTACTTGTGTGTGGGGAGGTATAGTGTTAGGACAACATTCGATGCTGTTTCCGAAAAATATATTGACTTGAATTTTACCATAGACACATCTATTTCTCAATAAACTTTCGGAAAGTACTTTTTATAGAAAAAGTTATGTCACTACTATTAGACTGTAGATAAATTTCTCTTGCCAAGTTTTTGAGCAATTATTACAATTCTTTAATGATAATCGGTAATATAAATGCAAGTGACTAAACATGAAATAAGAAAGCGATCTCTCCACTCTACTCTCTTCTACTCTCTCAACACTAGATTCACTTCATTTTGGAAGGAGGTGGAGTGTAGGAGCATGCATGTGCGTTACGAAAAAGACAAGGGCTTGACTTTTATATCTCCATATATATTTTATATCTCCATATATAGAACTCTTATTTGAACATTAAAACTGAAATGATGGATGTAATATTCCCCATTTTGCTATAGTGGATATAGAAACGCTGTGCTTTTAACGGATTCTAATAATTATCTGTGTCAGATCAGGTTGTATATTGAACCTTTCTACTGGCTTGATGAATGAATTTTTTTGCTTACATTTTGATTATAGCTTTACAGCTATTAAGCTATTCAGTATTTGTGTGACATGGAAACATCTATATAAATTCAAATGTCCTGAATAGCGACATAAGTTTCTCCATGGTTGATTGTCTATCAGCGACAAATGGCAGAATTTCTAAAAATCGGAGATTACTCTCGCCAGAGTGCTTGCAAACGTCCGCTAAATCTTTTTACGACACTTAAGAACTTAAGAACATACAGCTCGTGTGTGCGTATAAACATCATGAAGTTTTAATTTGAGAAAGAATACAGCAACATTATTCTGTATATATAAACTAATTTCCACTTTTATATTTCAGCTCTTGGGACTCTAATAATGCTACCGATAAGAGGGCGACTAGACAACTCTTGCCGATCTGCCCCACATATATACACAATACAGCTAACATAAATTTCTCGCTATTACAGGCATAAGTAGTAACTTATCATATAGACTTTTAACTTTCAGGAAGGCGTTAAAAGTGTTATCCTCTCATGTTAACTATAAAGAACGTTCAAAAAAGATCAATTCTTCTTCAACAGTTTATCAGTGAAATGAAACTCCTTCAAAGCTTTAGACAAATACCGTGGCACTATTCATAAAAGAGATCTCACGCCATAATGACATGAACAGTTTCAGGTTTTTATCTTAACGTTCGAGAAATCAAGATCACCAAAACCCGACATTGTGATGAAGAGAATGATTGACGATTTTACATTTCTAACCGAATCTTTTAGAGATTAAGTTCGTATCACCAACACGGCGGATAAGGAATACACTTACAATTCTTAGGTCTATTCAGAAATGAATTAATTATAGAAACTTATATTTACCACATTTGAAAGCTTTTCCTTGCCTTGCCCGTTTGAAAATTAAAATTCAACTCTTTTGAGTCGAGCTTGCTTTTCGCAAATACTCTGCTAGAATATACTTTTGCTTATTTTCATTGTGACATTTCCGCGTTAATTCCGTGTTAGTCTGCATGAGACTAGTTTACTGTATGGCGTCGGCAGGTAAAATGGAGGCATCATGAATCTGTGTTGGATACTATTGCTAGAATTTCGTTTCCTAGAACGCCAGCTAGGTTTCAGTCATACTCAGTTTAGAAAATATGTGATTTTCGTACTAATATAGACGATTGACCCGTAAATGAATAAAACGGCCAGTCTCATGTTAATCTTAGATACTGACTGATATAATTGATTGAAACATTTTTTTTATCATAATTTGTCTTTTACAACAATTTTTCCTTTTTAAAAAATTTGGGTTGTTTAAGTTTGTCTTCTTTTTGTCCTTTAACACCAAGGGCTTTTTACTTTTAATTACCTAAGATCGTTGTAAAATTTTGTACAATAGCGTGTAAAAATCCGCCATTGGTGCTACTAGTAGTAGTTCTGCAACTACCACATATAGTGGCTTTGAATAATAATGTGTCAAAAGATAATCAGATTGCTTATTCTGCACAAAATACATACATGCTTGCGTATATTCAAGCATTACTGTCTCTGCTTTCCCTAAAATTTATGTGTTGATATTCTTATAATACTTGGATTTTTCTTCTTGTTTTTATTTTTTTTTTTTTTTTTTTTTTTTTTTTTTTTAGTATTTATTTAACCTAGTTTTCTTCACTATCGCTATTGTTGGGAGCGAAATAAACGAAACCAAATCTGATTATTCTTCTTCATCTATCCCGCTCTACTATTTTTATGGTTATTGCGCGTCCGTTCGCCTTCTTCTTTCTACTTTTACAATATAGCGCGAAATTATTTTTGAAGTTATTTCTTTCCCTACACACAAAGGTGTTGTTAATGAATTCAGACAAATGCAATCTTTTCGCTCGTTTGTGTTTGTAAGTGCAAAAAAAAAAGATTTTCCGAAGAATTCAATTGACATGAAATTCAATTTTCATATTCTTGCAGAATATCATTAAACTTCATTTCTCTTTCCTTTTTTGACGAGAACATAAAATTAAAACGAAACTCCTACTTTCCAGCATAAATATGCGTTCGACTGACGACGACGGTACCCAATCATCATATAAAAATCTACAATGTTTGCATTTCATTTGCGGAACAAGCATAAAAAAAAGAAAAGGGAATTATACGCATTTAAATTTCCATCTATTTAGCATAAAAAAAAAACATGAAATTCAAATTCTAAGCCTTAAAGAAAGTCAATGAACAGGGGGAGTCATTGAACAGTGAGAGTTTACAGTGAGCCGAAGAGAACGGTGAGATTATTTTTAGGTTGAATGGCCAGAATCTTTCGTTGCCTTTGAAACTTATGTAGCTAGAATTTTGTGAGCCGTCCTTTATTTATCTCTAAATGTTCCCTTGTAGTGAACAGTATTTGCATTCCTTTTAAAGACTAGTAATTATAAATTTTATTATACCTAGTACCGAAGAATGACGGATATACTTACTTTATTAAAACGTTTGCAATTCCCAGAAGGAAGCTTCAGGGATCCCACATATTATATACATTCTTTGTCATCATCAAATTGATTTAAGCATGTCCTTGTGCGTAATGGTGTTTGTAAATATTCACCGCAAAAATGAAGTTATCGACTTCAAACTTAGATGCCACATAGGAACTTCTTGCACGCAGGATGATATTGTAAATGGGCTAAATCGGTCAAAAGGCACGCCTACAACACAACGCAAAGTGAGGACACCTCTATTTGCCAAAAGAAATATAAAAACGGAGTTTTGGTCATTGCTCATCAACTACAACAGATAATGTACAAAAATTTGACCTTACATTCTGTGGGCGTTGCTGTAGTGCCTGTACAAAAACAGGAAAAATATATCCCGCCTACCCAATATTATAGTCTCTCAAAATTTAATTTTTTTGTTCATTACCTTCATAATACACTTACGAAGCTTTGAAGTACGTTTGAAAAATGCCATAAACTATGTAAATTCCTTGTCAGTTTCAAATGCGGAATGCATCTAAGTATGTCCGTCTGTTTGCCTATCCATTCGTCCATCTGCTCGTCTGTCCAACTATGTAGTATCACTGGTGAACGTTCGCCCTTTCGCTAAAATGAAGATATCCACTAAAAATTTGCAAAGGCATTTGAGAAAATCATCCAAATCGGTCGAAGCGCGCCCACACGCCTATGCAAGAAGAACACATAAAGTACGACACATACATCACATAAATTTCAATTTTTATTCTGTAAATAGAAAAGATCACTCCCCCGTCCCCCGCGCAATATTATAGAGTATGAAGCTTTAGTTCTTTTCCTTTTTGTTAGTCCTTGTTGAGAATAGCGGTGGTGCCTGCAAAAGCTTTGGTCACGACCGACTATAATTTGCTTAGTTTTTAGTTATTCCACTTTGGTGTAAAAATAGATTTTGCTTGACCGTTGGTTGCTGATCTCTTGTTTATGTTGGTTGCTGATACTTGTTTATGAATGGACTTTTGTTTGCTTATTATATAATTTTAACTATTCATATGTTAAGGTATGGTTCTTATATGTTTAAGTTACAGTTAACTAAGATATTGCTATTATATTAAAATCCAAAATTCACTATTAGCCTAACACGTATTAGCACCCACTGTTATGTAACAGAATGTGTTGTATTATATTCCGTCGCAACAGGTGGTATAAGAATTGCCTCTTACTGCTTACCAAAGTTAGCCTATTAAAATCCATCCTTACCTATCAGAATAGATCAAATTAGAATTCATCCTTACTTATTACGTTCAGTCGTATTAGAGCGTTAAGTATTACAATTGACTGCATCAGAATCCGCCGTGAGCTATTAGAATCGCCTCTAATAGAGTCCTCGATCACCAAATCAGAGTAAACATTATTAGAATCTGTTGTTATATTAGGCACGACCATACACCAATTCATCGCAATTCGAGTTCATACCGATTCAATGATAACCTATTCTTATCCAATATTAGTGTAGGCTTAACGTAAGTTCAAGCCTCTGTTTCCTCTCAAGGAAAAGATCTAAAATTTATACAAATTTGTGACTAGCAAATTGACTGTTATCTTGAAATGACTTTATTTTGATTATATCTTACAAAGGGATTATTTTTGGATTTACGAAATGCAATATGCATCTGAGATTCCATAAAGCATATATCTTTTTTCTTTACTATTATATGAAGGGAGGAATGAAGAAAGGGGCTAGTGTTTGTGAACTTTAGGCTCGAAAACGGAGCCTTCAGGTACGGCTGGTAGGTTGTTTCAAAGGCGGTGAGCACGGCTAGAAAACGACTAGTGGAGGTGGTATGCTGTGTGGTATGTAGGTAACTTCAGGAAGTGTGAGTGAGAACGCTTAAAAAGTCATCTAGTCATGACATATCCCTTTTGTCGTCGTAGAACACTTGCCCTGAACATAAGCGCACATTAAACCGATGTTCAAGAGTATCAAGAGTTCTGGACACACCATCGTCGCCGATGACCACCTGAGTCCCCCGCTGTATACGTTCAAGGTTAAGTAAAATTTGGTTATATTCTCATTTTGGCTGGATATAGGCGATGTAACCTGTACCGATATCAGCCTTAGCGAAATATATTTTGCTCCGTTTTAAAAACCTAAGCGCTTGACTGCCTGTTTCGACACATCGACCACAAGTTCTGTACAAAAGATATGTTCCTAACCAATAGCAAAACCGATTAAGTTGCTTATTTGCTTGATCGTCCAGTCATGGCTAAGAGCTCAAATATTTTACCGGCGAAGCTAACTCTGCCTTTTGTACATAATCTGCATAAGTTTTCGCCACATCTTGTGAAAAACGAAAGCTTTGTTATTTGTGAACAATAGTAAGATACTTACTATCAAACGAATTTAAAAAAATTCCTGGCCAAAAAGGTATCTCCTAAAACTGTGTTTTTATCGAGTTAGTGTTCGTTTCTTAAATTTAAATTCATTTAGCTTATCAAAGGATGGTGGCGATGTGGATGCATATATACAAATCAGTAATATTGTGAATTGTAGCGTTTTGGTTGTTTTCTGTTCGTAACTTATGTTCACATTTCACAGTTCTTTTTCTTTCGCAGTGTCTTTCGCTCATTATTTTATTGCGAAGAGTTGGTAACGAAATGTTCCATCTTACATATGTAATTGTTTTTGCATAAATCCAATGCTATTCGAATGCTTGTGAGCACTATTGGTGAGTATTACATACAAGCGCGCGCAAACACGAGCTACGCATGTAAAGACTAACTATAAGTGCGCAAAGTATAATTATGAGAGTCTCAAATTTCTGTGGAAGGATGCAAGGATAACGTAGAAGAACGTACTTGTTCGTGGTTAGAATAGAATCGCGGGTTATGAGAGTATAGGTCCTTTATGGCCGATTTATAATTACACGGTAATTCGAAAACGCAATAGCTAGTTGCAGGAGTACATATGTTCCGTATACGGACTAAATAGAAAAGAGTAAGAGAGCTACGGCAGTAAAAGCGCAATTTATGATCATAAAATGTAAACTTTACAATTCAAAGCACCACTAACGAAAACAACACTTATGAAACTGAAATTGTTAATTAGGAGGTTGTCGTGTACTGTAAAAGAATTTAAGAGCTCTCTAGCAAAGTACAAGGGAAAGTCGCGAGGGTGAATAAAGTCGCCAGCTTAAAGTAAGGGAGAAGAAGACTTTAGAGAGATAGCAGAGGGGGAATGGGTACTAGTCCAAAGAACTTGTTTGTCACTTACTGAGTGAACATTTGGTCATGAACGAACTCACGCACGCCGATGACTGCAATAGCAACATAAAATGAATTGAAATTGGAATGATTACGTCCTCCACGAGGTCCGAGCCTTCATTGACTATTAGCAGTTTGAAAGTCTCAAAAAGACGACTCAAAGAAAAAGATTTGGATCAAGTAATGCGGAAACATAAGCTTGAGAGCGCCCTTGTAAATCGTTCTACAAAAAAATCGCGGAAATATTGGAGAAGCTTTAAACTGATTAGGTTACCTTTGAACGAGACGATTGAATGAAACGAGTGATGAAATGGTGGAAAAAGAAACTTTTGGTACGTGTGTAAGTACAATTATTACTACTTTAATAAGGTAAAGTAAAGATGTATTTACTTACTCTTTAAGTTATACATAAATTACAGCATAATTCCATACGACTGATATGTGTTCTCTGCATTTGCTCGTGAAACTTGACTAAAATTGCTCTCGAATGTTGTCGAGTGTAAAAATTAATTACTCTTTAAAAACCTGTTCGAATTTTCGTACTTTATTAGACGCTTTACCATCGAATCATACCTCGTAAAATTTTTCAGACTCCCATGAGATATGGAAAACTGAAAGAGACGTGAAAAGTGAATAGAAACGAAACTGTTGCCAACGTGTATGGATTTTGTCATATCTATCACTAAGTCTGCCTAAATATAAAATATGTTTTATCAGAAACACCTGTTAGAATGAATACGTAATGTGCTGCCTAAGGATAAGCAAGGCCTGGTATTACTGCAAAATATTAGATGACTTTGTTTGCTTTGAAAGTGTGAAATGTTAGAAAAATTCCCAGAACATACCATACTTATTTCATAATATACAGCCAAGCACTTAACATAACGTCAAAAAAGTATGCATATAAGTAAATGAAGTTAAATTTTTTTCAAATTTCATAATATCACCAATTAAGTGAGAATTTTCTTTTCTACTCTACACCACTTATGGTACAGGGTATATTAGTTAGTGTCGTCGTATGTAACATGCAGAAGGGCTTAAGATGGACCCATCTTTTATTATACTGATCGATTCAGTATCATTATCCGAATTGATCTAGGCCTATCTCTCCGTCTGTCTCTCTGATGTCTGTCCATGTATATTGTGTTCAAGCTACAGTTCGCAATTCTTGCGTTATTTTGATAAAATTTTGTACAGTGACGTCCCCCTAGGGACGAACGCTCGGATCGGTTCACTTTTTCGACCACTCCCTATATAACGCCCTATTCTGAAAAGTCGTTATATGAATAAAAAATGCAATTTTCAAAATTTGTGGGCAAAAGTGGCTAAGTAGTAATATTTCGGCATTCTAAGTTGGTATGAAAACTTTTAACCGGCTGTGGCAATTTTTGAACCCCCTCCCATGTAGCGAAAATCGTAGTTCATACGAGAAAAAGGTATAATTTTCAATTCTTCACCCTGAAAATTATATCATAACAGTAATTTAATTTAAAAAAATTAATTGTGCCAAATTCGGACCATCTCGTCTTGTTCTTTGGATCCTACCTTAATAAGGATTTTAACGAAAATTGACCCTTTGTAGAGAAGAATGGTCTAAGCTTTAATATGTGGTGATGAAAATTGACCCAAATAGTAATTTCATACAAAAATGAACTGTGCAAAATTTGGACCATCTACGTTTAGTTTTGGATCCGGCCCTATGTAAGGGTTAAATTTGTACTACATTAGGTTGCGTTTTGGGTCCGCTCACCCAGTACTACACACATGAAAAATATGCCTTATATATAAACAAGATATAATTTTTCTGTTCTATAATAAAAATTAGAATTGTTTTAAACAATGTGGTGTAGGGTATTCAATGGTCGGCCTCGCCTGACTATATGTTATTGCTTGTTTAACTTAAAGCATGTGAAAACACTACAGAGGGACACGGTGCACCATTAATTACTCTACATTACCGTACTGTTCATCATTCATATAGAGACTTTTCAAAATAAGGTGTCACAAGGGGAGTGATAGAAAAAGTTATACGATCGGAACGTCGAAAGAGGTCAGTGCACGAAATTTAATCAAGATGTCTCAAACATTTGTAGGCTATAGGTTGAACACAAGCAACTGGATAAGTTTAAAATTATTGTTTGAATTGATCGGTGTAATAAAAGAAGGATCTATCTCTACCCTTGTGGGTGTGAAATGGTGTAGGAAGTATAAAAAAAGACCATTCGCGCTTATTCAATATTTAGGAATTAGCTAAAGAACTATTCAACCTTTTTGGAGCTGAAAGGTCGTTTGGTTCTCTTATACCAAACACACAGATTGTGTAAGAACGCGTTTAAATAATGCAATCTGGATTTTTAAGTAAATATTTGCTTTCTCAGGCTACCTAGGGGATCTTGGATGGGTAAACTTTTAGATTGCAAGCATTTGATTTAATAATAATATCACATTTCTAGTGGGAACAAAAATCTCAGATAATTGAATTTAATTTTAAAGTTGAATAAATTGCTCTTTTATCAATAAAACTTGGATGTAATTACTTATTGTTATCGTTTTGTTCCTTCAAACTGTTGCGAACCTCTGTATATATATATAATGTATATACATAAGTGTTTGGCAATCCATCACAGAAATTCAATGAGGTTTTAATAACCACATTATGTGCATAAGCATATATTTACATATATATAGAAAACATGCATGTACTTACTAATGTATGCGTTCGGTTTGTGTTTTTCCTCGAGTCTACCAAGAGGAAATTTATTGCTTGCTCCGTTGCGCTCTTGTTGCTACAATTGTTCTATTGTTACGCAATTTCCTTTTTAATGATTATCTATAATAACTATTTTCCATATACGTTTGTAAATAGTTGCTAGTGTTTGTTTGTTTGTTTGTTTGTTTCTATGCATAAACTTAATATGATTTCCATTATCTAGCAATTGTTATTGTATTATGAGCACTTTATCTGCATTTGTATTGTTTTTCGATTGATAGATAGACCAATACCAGTTACCAGTTACTCGGCAGTTCGTTTTTCATTCTCTCCAAACCTTTCGCAGAGAGTGAAAAGCAATTTGGATTTTTATTATATCATATATAGAATAAGTATGCTTTTAAAAATTTTCATGTATATTATTATATTCATTAACTTAACTAAACAGCATCATCTAAACAACAATAATTTTTTATTTTTACTCGCCAAACTCTTGGATGCTTTGCCTTTTTCAATTAAGTATGTATATACATATCCACTATATGCCATGAACATATTCAGTTAATTAGTAATTTTCACAATTGTTTTCCCCCGTGACATAGACACACGAACCCATATGCATGTCTAAACGTATTCATATATTACTCTTACGAACGAGCATTTCTAATTAGCAGATAGTTAGCACTTTATTCGCATTGTTGTCATTTTAGCCAAAGGAGAGATGGAAATTTTTGGTTAAACAAGCTTGGCAAACCATGTTTCTCTGATTTTATGCAACAGGGGGTAATGATCCTTACCATAACTGTATTTAACCAAACATGCATATACAGATTTACACGCATATTATGTGCGGTATATCTATCTCTCCAGCGGCATCAGTAAATTTGCATACGCAATTACATTTGTATCTGTGCTTTGTTCTCCCCCCGTCTTTTTGTTGTTGCTATATAACAGTGAAATGATACTTTAGAGACCATAACATAAATTTTATATGCAGGGATTGTATTGTAGGTGAATTTATGTTAATTCAAATGACATTTATGTGATTTTCTGCTTAAATATAATGGACTTAATTTCTTTGTTTCTCTCTCTCTCTCTCTCTCTCTCTCTCTCTCTCTCTCTCTCTCTCCGTCTCTCCCTGTCTTTCTCCCTTTCCTTCTCTTTCTTTTTCTCTATCCCTCCGTTTTTGGTCTCTATTTGCTTGTGAACACATATTCAATTAATTAATTTATAAAATGATTGTTAACAAGAATGTTTTTTCTGTTGACGAACATAATGTCGCAATCACTTCGATTAATTAAATAATGTTGTTAATCTTAAATTGAAATTTATAGAGAAAAAAATCTTTTTATGTTCATCACTATACGCTAGGAAGATAATGAAACCAATTTTATCATTCCATTTGTAAATAGTAGAACTAGTTTAAACCCAGCAATCTCTGGATAGTAAATACAATGAAAAGCCGATAAGACAAGATAAGGACATCCATGTTAAAGTAGAAAAGTAAGAAATAAAAATTAGGAAACAATCGAAGGTATAGAAACCATATATATATACACCTATATATAAACATATAAATATATATGTGCATATTTTGATATGATCAATCACTCAGGGAATGTCCGCTATTCGCGTAACGCAGTGATGGTCAGAAAGAATTTATGAAAGAGGAAGAATGAAAAAAATGGGGAGAGGATGGCTGCAGCCTAGTGGATGCGTGACCAATCGATAGATGTTATGTCTTTATCGACTGACCACTCATTACAGCTGCGACGACAGTAAACTGTACCCCATGTGCGAATTGAAACGTCGAACCCTGGCTTAATAGTCGCGATTGCTATTCAGTTACTCATATGAGTTATAAAGGATAAGAACAACAAAATGAATGTAACAAGAAGCAAAAACACTAAAGTAGAGCAAAGTTCGCCAATAAATACCCTACACAATCCTACCATTATTCAAATAACGATTTTTTAAATAAGATCTTATATGGAAAGCGGTCGCAAAAGTGGCCCGGTCCAAATCACTTTCAATAGCAGCCGTGTTTGGTCCAAAACGGGTCAAAAATTGCGACCTATAAGTTGAGCACAAGCAAACAAGGCGGACAGACAAACTTAAACCGATCCAGAAAATGGTTTGGTCCATCTCAAAGTCTTCCACGTGTTTCATACATCCGCACCAACTTAATATATAAAGGTGAGGTATGGTATAATTAATTAGTAGAAATAAATTGTGAATGATGAACGAAATAGAGATGTTACAGAAATGCCTTTAAAAGAAAACGAATGGCGGTGAACTTTAACGGTAAAGCGAAAAATAGCAACAGTATTACCAAACGAAAAATGTTGGATACGAGCACATTTTCAAACCCTTGATATTAAAGAAGTTTTAGCGTCATCATACGACTACGAAAAATTAAAAAAAATTCCAGAGAGTGAACCCTCAAAGTTTTGGATTTTTATATAAGCAAAAACCAATTTCATACATATTCAATCCGGTCGATAGTTTCATCTAAATGTAGGCCTTTTCTCTCAGTAGTTTTTAACCCAATCGAACCGCCATGCGTCTTCGAGTCCCATTTGATTGTTGCACTTAAGTTTGTAGCTAATTTCACATTACAGTTCCAAAAAACGTCTTGGATCAAACGACGTTTATTTTCGGTAAAACGTGAAACAAATATCGCCAATTTTTGTAATTAAGTTCACTTGTGTGTAAGATCGGCGAGAGCCATTTGGCTAAATACTTATTCAAAATCGCAACTAAGACACACGTTGTTTCTAAAAAGTTTGGTTCAAGATATGATAAAACAACACAGCTTGTGCTATGCTTGACAACTTATCGATCAACCTGGAAATTGAAGTCTAGCTAGATGTTACATCGACTAAACGTGACCTCCAGCGTCTTTATCACATAGACTCAATCAGAGCTTTTATTATTTGATCAAGTTTCTTTGTGCAAACTTTTCTAGTTCGCGTGCAGCAAGAAAATTGTTTCTTTTCCTTCTAAGCTTCGCCTTTCGTTGCCTAAAGGTGTTTACAATTATTTTAACTGACGATATTCTCTCATAAGTAATACAAATCATAAACAAGAGTTTAAATTAAAAAAAGCTTTAATAGGTTTTAATGAAAAACAATTAAAATGCTTTGCAACTTACAAATCGATTTATAAAAACAAGTAACAACACTGTGGAGGGCAATGGCGTATCCTACACTATTTATCCTACACTAATTAACAGGTATTCATATAACGAGTTTTCAAAATAAAGCGTTACAAAGGAAGTGCTCGAAAATGTGGGCCGAGTCGAACCATTTTCGGTAGGATTCGTCTTTGGAAAAACGCCTTCATCCATCAAGTGTCATCAGAATGTCTAAAAAATTGCGACCTATGGGTGGAGCATAATATTACATGGACAACCAGGGAGGGACAGACGCATTTATACTGATTTAAAAATAATTCTGTAGCGAATAAAGCGTGGTTTTATCTTAAAATTTTTTGGATGTTACATACATATGCGCATGCATCGTTATACAGTTAGTATAGGAAAAGGAAATTCACACCCACACATATATATATGTAATATGTACAAATGTGAATATGTATATATATGTATATATATACAAATAACTGGCTTAGAATGATTTTCTGAATCGATCGATATAATAAAAGATGGATGTGTATCAAGCGCATCTGGGTGTAGCACATACATCCGCACAAACTTAATATATCCTTATAGGACAAGTGTTGTAGAGTGTAATGAAACATTATTTTATACAAAACGAAAGTACTTAATAAATATGTAAATGTTTTTATCATTTAATAAACTTGTTTTGCGTTTTTTTTCAATTTACTTATTTTTCTGTTCTTTAAATCACGAAAAAATTTTTAAGCCAACCTTTCTCAGCGTGATGATGTTACACAATTTCCGGCATATCATACAAATACTATCGGCATTCATTCGATTTTATAATATTTCGATAGGCTTTTCAATCTCTTTTTTCTTTTAAAACAATGCGCAGTGTCTTCCTGAGGAAACCTGAGTCAGCCAGTGCTTGACATGTAACTCTTATAAGTTTCAACTATCAATGCAATGCAGATGAATGCCCATCTTTATGTGTGCGTGCGTATGCATAAATGTGTAACATCGTAAATGGTATTATGAACATTATCGTCTTGTAATTTTTGCAGAACTTAAGCTTGTACACTCATATACCCATCAGCTTGCATGTCAGATGGGGTAAGTCGGTTAATGCTACGCGAGCCAAGAAGAATTTTCAATGCATTTGCAAGTATATTTATTTGACTTTTATCGCATACAACTTTGATTTCGTATTGAGGCAGTTGATGTGCACAGCACACATCCTGTATGTTGTGGAAGCAAAATGAAAGACCAGCTAATAGCCAGTCAAGCACACATACAAGTACAAGACATACGTGAAATGCAACTTCTCTGGCAAAATTGATCAATATTCCCCCGCTACGTATTATTTTTTTTTCCTTTTGTTTTGAAATGTTCTTATGGAAACGAGGATAGTTGGAATAAGGTTTCGGTGGCTTCGATTCATTTGTTAACCAGTCGTTGCAATTTTATGCTGTTTCTATTAATGCTTCCGACTTGGAACTTCTCAAATGCGTTCACAAGTTACTGCAGTCTATCTATAGTAGCATTACTATGCATGCCTATATATGTATGTGTTTGTCGTCTACTTATTCCATATAGACTAGGCTCAATCGCTACAGGAAGTCATTGTAACATAATCGTCTGCCTGGCGAAGACTACAAACAAACTTTACTGTAGCTTTAAGTTATGATGGAAATTTATTGAAAGTTATGTCCTAATCATCCTAAACCTACCTACGGCATTACCCCCTTTCCCTAATAAAGCTATTCACATAAGAGGACTTTTCAAAATAAGACGTTAAATGGAAAGTTGTCGCAGAAGTGGACCCATCCGTACCATTTTCTGCAGCGTTGCTTGGGTTAAAGCATATGCATGTGTCACACTTAATCAAAATATCTCAAATTTCGATTTTACATACAAGAAGACAAGACGAAGTGACGGACAGACGGTTAGATAAGTTTAGATCGATTTAGAAAATAACTCTGAACTGATTGGTATAATAAAAAGTATGTAAGTCCTTTGGGGTGTTGCACACATCCGCAAGAACTTAGTATAACCTGGCACCACAAGTTTTATTTGGTATAGCAAGTCACTAGATAACAATGAAAAAGACTTGATTAGGACCAAAAAAAATTTGGGTTAAAGTAAAACAAAATTAGACTACGATAAAAGAATAAATGTAAAAAGAAAGTGGATAAAAGCAAAAAATGTAAATGTAAAAATAATCTAAATAATCAAAAAAAAAAAAGAAAGAGCAATAAAGAAAGTCTCCTTGTCATTCACTGCACTGTGTTCAGCACTGTATTTTTAACCACGGTACCACCCAGTATATCGAACACTAGCTCGTAAAATAAATATAATTATTATGAAGTGATATGTGAACAGCAAAGAACATTACAGTCGGGCAAGGCCGACTATTAGATATCTTGCGCCACCTCGCCCAATACAGTTATTCATTTGTTTCGGTGATAATAACCTAAAAGTTACACACTATTTTCATACCACGGAATACCTTTTATGAAAACTTGTTGATTGGGGGAATCCTTATATGCGGTGGTATCTAAAAAATAAACCTACGCGGTGCAATCTCGCTAAGGTTGATTTTTATGTCACACTACTATTATAAACTAATTTGCGCCATGAATGTTTGAAAATTATATTTTTTTCCTATATAAAAATCCAATTTACGTAGGAACGGTTACATGAGATAGAGTTCAAAAATTGCCCCAGCCATGCTAATTTAGAATGTCTACATGCTATTACAAAGCGAGTTTTGTCGAGAAAGTTTGAAAATTACAAATTTTATTCCATATAACGACTTTTCAAAATAAAAAGTTATATGGGGAGTGGTCGAAAAAGTGTGACGATTGAAATCACTTTCAATAGCGTTCGTCATCCACATGGACAGACATCGGACGGACAAAAATGCTTAGATTGATTCAGAATCATTTCGGTATAATGGAAGCTGGATTTATTTTAAGCCCGTCTGGGCACGTCCGCACGAACTTTATATATCCTGTACCACAAGTTGTGTAGGGTAAAAAAGCGCCAGGTCGATTCCAGGCATTCTTTCGCAAATCTAACTTGGTCACGCGGACTGCGAAAAGTTTTTGACTTTTTTATGCTAACCACCAAATGATGGGGGTATGCATTCATTTTGCGAAATGTTTGCAACAGCCAGAAGGAAGCTTCGTAGACGCCATAAGTTGTTATGGGAAATCGCATATATTAGCACATCATTACGGCTTTTCAAAGAAAATCATTAAATATTAACAAAATGAAACTGAATGATCTAAACCACCCTACAATTATTGATATAATGACTTTCAAAATAAAAGAGGCGTTTGAAAGAGCGGTCCGGTCTGAACCATTTTCAAGAGTGTCCGTTTTTGGGTCTCATTTTATAAAACTACCTCAAAACCAGTGAACTGCATTTTGAACAAAAGAATACTAGACGGACAAATGGGTGGAGAAGCGTTGATCGGTATATATCGATGAATCTATCTCAAGTGTTTCTGGCCATTGTACACATGTGCACAACTTAGTATACGCCACACCATTTATATATGCAATTCAATATAATGGACGGAAGACCTGCAGGCATAATAAAAAGCCGCCATTAGAAATCATAACACTTGCATACATCCATATGGAGCTATCTTCATATATATATGCAACGAAACAATTAATTTTACATTAATTGATTGGTCAGCAAGACTCACAAAAGCGCTTTTGCACTAGACAATAACGATGCTGACAATTAAGCGGTTAAGCGAAGAGAATGGAGAATACCCGTAGGATAATTGAATTTAAAACTACCCAAGGTTATGCAATACAATTTTAAAATGAACAAAAGAACATTAATACATTCCTTCCAAAATCTTGGCGGCTTAAGATCCAAAGAAGAATCTAAATTATATTTTGATCTCATATAAACTAACGAGCGCTTGGGTTATGAAGACACAAAGTTGCTTTCGTTATTTTTCCAGCATTTTTCACATTCCGGAATATTTTAGAACAATTTTTCCGAAGACTCCTTTTATTCCCCGCTGATAGGCTTACAAAATATCATTTTGCAATGCTTTTATCATAGAAAAACCGCCAGACGTTAATGGCATTTACGCAAGCCTTACAAACTTATAAAATAATCACAGATCTTTTGCATAATTGACGCTATAGCCTTGTTTTTCTTTTAATTTCATTCCTGAAAACAATAAATAAAAAAAAATCAAATGATGGAATGCGTATTCGATATTCCTTACCACAGTTACGTATCGTCCTTCGTTTACTGCCTTCTTGATCCGCTACAAGGTGCATGTGTGGTTGCCTTTTTGCATGCTTTCCTGGTTGTTTAAATGAAAATGCATTTCACATTTCCACTTTGCTGCACGATTGAGTGCTATCAGTAAACCGAAGAATAATAGAATGAGGAGTATAAGAAGAGAAATGCAGACAATGCCTTGAGGTTAAAGAATGAATTTCAATCAGGATTAAAATCTCAAAATGAATAAAAGCTGACCATAACATAAAATGACGAATGAATGATACAATTCGCTCAACCATCTACTAACACCCATAGCTGAATAATCGTTTAAAGGAGACCAAGGCGGACAGACTCAAGCAATGCAAGCAAAAGATAATCGGAATGGGAACACAGATGCAGGATTGTATGAAAAGTTCCAAATCAGGATGTCTTCACTTTTAACAAGAGCAACTAAATTATTCGATGCCATGCGTGCGGTGAAGAAACAAACATTTCTGCAGATTTTTGCATCTACAATTATCCGAAGAGATGTAATGTATGTACAGGCGGTGAAATCAAATTTTGTAGAAATTCATTTGACTGTAAGGGAAAAAAATCGATTACAGGACAAGGCGTAACTGAAACGAGTAAAGGTATAAATTAGTAATAAACTAGCACATCAATTACTTTTATGCACAAAACCCATCTGTGACTTATGTGGAAGAATCCAAGAAGGGCAAGTAAAAATACAGCTAAAAAATATGCAAAAATTGGAGAAAGAGGACTACTCTATGGCTTACAAAAAGCAAATCTCCCGACGCAGTACCTAAACGCTAGTTTCGTGAAAAACATTGCCGGAATTTAAAGAAGGTTTTATTGGGTGAAAGTGTCACACTTTATAAATGGCGTTAACAAAAGAGAGCTGATAAGCCACCTTCTCTAATTCGAAAATTTCTGCTAAAATACACGTGCACGTGAATTTATTTCACTACTTTCACTTTGGTGTAACTGATTAAATTTAAAACCATAAACATATTTACTACCTAATCATTTTACTGAATTAGAAATTCGAAAACCTTTGAGCCGATTTAAAGCTAGTAGTTCGACGGCAAATCCCACATTATACGACGTGTCAACGTGTTTGATTAATTTGTATACCTTAGCTGCTAGATGTAAAAACAACATTGAAGAAAAAATGGTTTTGAAAACGCATTTTATCAGATCAAGGTCAAAGGTGAAATTTGTAGAGTCACACTGTTTCCGCTTCAACGATTTCATCTAAATGAGTTCATACTGATTGCTTGCTAGCACCAAACTTCAATAATAATTCATAGACACTCTGCGAAGGGTCAGGCCTAACGGTGATTTTTAGTACGCCATTAACAACTTTTGATTCTGGGCAATCACGTGGCTCATTCGAGAGTTCAAAGTTAACTCTACCAAGATTGGCGAGCCAATTCGATATTGCCTCTTGTGTAGTAACACTAGAGCAGAATACATTATTAATGATTCGCGTGGTCTGCAATGCCATAGTTCCCATCTCTTAATAGTGCGAATTTCTGACCGTTCGATTTTCAACAAAATTAATTTTTGATAAAAATTTTAATATTTTTGGAGCCTACCCAATACTCTTATCCTACCGTTTAATCAACGCGGACCGGCCGGGGAGACTACGCTGTTAAAATCTATAACATTATGTTATAGGCGTAACAAAACATGGTGAAGGAACTAATCCATCTCCTTCCTACTAGTAGAGTACAACGAAAAAATTAGTTTTGCCTTTCGCACTGCAACAAAATTAAAACACTCTTTCAAAATTAACCCACTATTGTGAAACATTTAATTTGTGATCTCTCTCGCCTTTTTAGCTTAAGCAGCCTTCCACTCTTAAGTACAAAAAGAAGAGATGAAGCATAAAATTTGCATAAATCTTCGATATAATCTGCTTAAAATTTTCACGTACAATCTCTAAGGGTAGACAGGAAATTCACCGACTAACCTGTAATTTTAAACTCATTTAAAAACAATTCGTAGCTAAACTGTTTTTACATCATTGATTATATTCGTTTTAAAGTGAAAAAACAAAAAAAGCAAAAATGGAAAAAAGGTTTATCTGAACAAAAAGAAGCCAGTATTGTTTAATTTAAATCATTTTTCACACATTTAGCATTTTTAGATATTTTTTCAAAGCGTTCGCTCGATGATTTACTTTCCGTAAAACTGAATAACACAGACTCGGATTAAATTTCAATATCTTAGTTTTTGGTCATGACTCAAAAAGGATTTATTTACTCATAGGTAGTCAAATACATAAAATTATGCAAAACAATTTCGTTTGTTGTTTCAGTCATTCTATTCGGAGTATATATATGTAACAGCACTGTATTAGAATAACTCGTTTGAAATTTCTGCCTGAATAGCAGTTAGACAAGATGAAATATCTGATGAATGAAGAGAATTAAAGTAACAAAGAAACTGTCATCTAAGAAAAAACAACACACATACGTCTAGGCTATGAATTGAAAAAATTTTCTAAGACCATATTAAGAATTTTTTAAGAATTTGTTTTGTTATCCAAATAGGATGCAAATTGTTTTTCATATTCTATTGATTAACATATTGGAAGAAGGGCTTGCTTGCAAATTTCCGTCCATTTTAAAAAGGATTCCTTCATAGTAGAAAACTGGCAATTCTTGCTGCAAATGAATACATTGTTGTTTTTTTAAGCTCTTGCGTATTGCGCTTTGCTTCTGATTCTGTTTTGCTTTTGTCATGTTCATGTTGTCAAACACGTTTTCGACGCTCAGAAGGAGGCTTTAGGAATCTAATAGGAGTATTCGATTTTTGATCAGCATCAAATTGTGAACCGATTTGACCATCTCAGCCTGTCTATCTGCACAAGGTCGATGGTAAATATTCTCCTGGCCGCAAAAATATAACTATCGGCTTCAAATTTCGCAGAAGCATTTGAAATTTCAGCCCGCAGCTTGGTATTGACAATGAGCGACGTCGATTGAAGGACAGTGTAAGATAAACTGCGCTTTCCGGGTGCTTTGCTAATTACCTGTAATTTAAATAAGAAACATCCGAAAAATTCCCGCGTATATCGAACAAAAATGGCAAAAATCAGCCACGCTCTTCCAATATTATAGAGTATTTTTATTTACTTTTTTTGTTGCTTTTAGTATAACGGTGGTAGATATCAAAAATGCTACTGTTGTACTCATTTTATAAACTCAGTTTATAAACTACGCTAAGGTGGGAGGATATTAAGTTGGTCCGGGTGTCTTCAACCCCCAAAGAGACTTGATATACTTATATCCTTTTTATACTTTCTTTAATATATTAATCTTTTTGAATTTTTCGTTGCATCGATTTAATTCTGTCCGTCTATTTGTCTGCCTGAGGCCTGTTTATCATCAATCATCATACCACATCTATCAACAAGTATCAATTTTTAAGATATTTTGATGAAATTTAATTTATTGACATATTATGACAATTTATTGACTATTAGGGCCGTAAAGTTTAATTTACTAAGATTTTGTAACGCAAATAGAAGAGAAAGTCGAAAGTGTGTAGGGATTTAATGGTGGACTCAATACTCGCCTACGGCTTTGTCATTTCTTTTTACTCTTTTTTATTGTTTTTGATGGACTTTAGCTCCTGCAATGTAATGTAAACACGTAGCGCCTGTGTTCCAAGAGCTTAAGCATAGTAAATAAAGAATAACGAACAAGTCTAATTAAAAATGGATCTGAAATATTTAGTGTCTACTCTCAAATTGCGCACTCTCTCTGCGTCTACTCTCAAAACGCAGTTGACCAATGGCTTTGGGTCTGGTAGCCTTAACGCTTTCGTGCGTTCGACGCCAATAGATATTTGAAGATTGGATAGTACTTCATGCGAAAGGCGGACAAAATGCTATCTCCGTCAAATCTATAAATAAAGGAAGCTGGAAGCAAACTTTCCAGCATGCGTGTGCTGGATTTCCTGGCGGTTTTTGTCCTTGCCGAACACCGGGTATGATAGCTTTTCAAATTAAGCGCTAAATTGGTGAACGGAATAATAGAGAATTATGATCTGTCAGTTGTTGCGAAAGAAAAATTTATATGTCACTGCTCTTTCATTTGGTTCTGTGCTCGCAATTCTAATGATTACCTATATACAAGGGAAAGTCGTTTTAGACAGTCAACTTTACGAATGATCTCAACCCAATTTTTTTCTAATTTACCTTTGATATGCATTCCCGATCCTATTAGTTTTCACATCCTTTTAAATCTCCGTGTTTCATGTGATCTTAATTCGTTAATTCTAAATTATTTCCGCAATACATTGCACAATTTTACTTGTAAGTTTTTAAAAACGTAAAGTCTAGATTCCTTTTAAACCTGTACAAGTGAAAAATCGTATTCAGCAGCTCAAATAAAAGCTGATGCCCTTGAGAAATTATTGATTACTTGAAATACAGGTCCGTCTACTCTAGTGAAGGTAAGCAAATAAGCAGTGTGCTCAATATATTTAAACAATGTTATCAAATATTTTTCAAGTGCGAAGAGAAGCCGTTAAGCCGCTGAGACCTTTAAGCAGAAGGTAAATACTGAAAGCTGTAAGTATATTTGAGAAAACGGTTGGCATTTAGCATTTACACAATCTGACTCCAACGAAGACCTTTGCTCTACACCAATAGGAGGAAAGTGTTCTTAGATAAAGCTTGATTTTACTTTTAAAACTACACTAGGCAACGATTCGCTAACGGATGAGTCGTTGAACATTAACAAAATTATTATGTAATAGCCTAACAAGCCGTTAAATCAAGAGTTCGATTTCAAGGAAGCCAAGCGTTTTGCATGAAGTGCAAGGAAAATGATCCATTGAGAATAGCAACCGACATTCGTTTTCTTTTTAGGCAAGCTTCAATCAATCAACTTTGTAAAGACTAATTTTGATTTGTTCATTCCGTTAATCTGTTCAATGTTTTTCTCGTTCAGTTTTTCTTAAACATTCGTTTAGCGAATAAGGCAGTTGCGGTTAGAATTTCCTCAGCACTCTTTTTGTAAAGTATACCAGTTTTAGTACTAGGTTTGTAGCCTGCAGAAAAGAGCTTAAGGAAGCACACAAATTAAATTTTTTTTTTTTTGTGACCAACAATTCAGGGTATATCCCCTATACGTGCGGACAGGTGGTGATTAAGAAGAGTTATAGACTGGTGAAGAGAGGGAGTAGTGTTTGTGAACGCTCGGCTTGAAATGAAGACATCGAGGTACGGTGAGAAAGATCACTGCCGGTGGATTGTTGCAAGGGGGGCAGTACAGTTAAAAAACAAAGAGTCGTGGTAGTGCGTTGCGTGGTATGCAAGTACCTTCAGCACGATCGCGTGTGAAAGTTGAGAAAGTCGCACAGTCCTGTTAAAGGAGTTAATTAATGGACAAACGTCTTTTATCTCTGTAGAACCCTTCTTCTAAAAGTATCTGTGTATAAGCAAAACACAGCGTACATTACGCCGTAATACGCCGCAAAACATATCCAACACTGAATCGACTTAGTTGGAAACATTTGAGGATCCGTCCAAGTTGCATTGATATTCTCAAAGCAAAACGAATATTATGAGAAGACGCAAAGGTTCACTGTATATAAAGTTGAAGGATCCAAACTTAAGTATCCAAGGCGTTGACAAGCCTTGGATTCAAATTGTACGAGATCCTCCGGCTAAAGCTTAAAAATAGCGATTTTTAAAGTCTTTTTTTATGAAGAATCTCACGTAGAAAAGAAAACTTAATGATTTTCGCTTCCTCATGTGGTGCTGGGTATCTAAGGTTCACCATAAGACGGATGCATTATTTTTGTTTTCTTTTTCTTTCTCTTTGAGCTCCACTATTCCACTATATTTCATAAGTTTCACTTTAGCTTAATTAACGCAAGTGGTGGAGAAGAAAAAGTTCTTGAGTGTTGTTTTACCACGAGAAGGTGCTTAAGCATCGCTAATGAAAGGCATCATAGCTTTTATGCATTGCTTACGAGTCGACGTTTAACGAAAATAAAATGAAGTGAAAAGAAAAAAAACAAAACATTGAAGAATATTTGCAGTCTGTTTTTGGAATATTAAATTAAAAATATTACAAGCGGTAAATATCATGTAATAAACTGTCATAAGCAACGTACAATGCGACTTGGTACAAGCGAGGTAAGCATTATTATAAAGTTAACATTACACAGCTTGTCGGTGTCTTATATATAGGCTAAGCGTTGAAAACGTGCCATAACAATTTACAGAAATGCGGGTAACATTTTGCATTTTCCTACTTCAGAATATTTGAAAAAATGCAACAGTTTCGAGAGAAAGCATAGCTCTCTATGATACTGCATGCATTAAAGGTAATTGTGCAATGAGCACGTGTCACGCGGGTGCACTGCGTGTGCATTAGATGGCAACTAACTGACTCTTAATTGTTGAGCTGAATAGTTGATGTTTGCGCCTTAGAGAATAGAACAGATAATAAGGGTTCAGGTGTTAACTTTTTTGTTATATAAAAAGAGTCAGAATAGACAGGCAGTCTTTAGATTAAATATACATATATAATACGAAAATATGCTCCCCTTTGAAAAGTGTCAGATTACGTGCAACCTGTTGAAGAAGAAACGCGGTAACGAAGTTAAAGATTTTTTTAGAAAATGTTAACTTTAAACCTCAACCATCTACTGAGTTAAACTAACAAGAGCTTTTTTTTTTTAAATTTTACGCAAAAAACTTCATTTGCATGTGTATGGGCGATGGCTCGTGTTCTTTCTTTTCTCCCTTTATTCTAGCGAGTGTACGTTTTTTCATAGTTGCTGTTATTGTTTTGATTTCATTGAGTTTGGCTTTTGTTTGTGTTCACACAACCTCTCACCTCTTTTTCAGACTGATTCTTCCTCTTCCCCTAATATTTACTATGTAATATATGCCGTAAATATACGTCTATGTAAGTATCATTGTTGTTTGTTATCTCTGCTATGAACCTAAACCTAATGTCTATGCATTGCCTACGTATGCGCCTTTGCATAAGCTTTCGATTGCAATAAAGATCCGGTGGCTTTGTTAAGGCATTTACATACATTTAAAACGTTTATCGATTATGTAGATGCGTGTGCCTACAAGTTAAGTAAACCATATTTTTTAAAGCATTCCAATTGAATTTTTTTTCTTCTTTGCTCTTCTTTAATACAGCAAAAGATTGTTCGTTTTGTCGAATAGTTCGCAAAACAGAACGCATACAGACTGCCAAAGGATTTTTCTATTTGATTTCTATTTCTTCTTTTTGTTTTTTGCAAACATTTTGAAAATTCAGTACAGTATGCGCCTTTATACGGAGAAGTATATATTTATTGCATTTTTCATGTTAGCGCAGTAATAAAGCTTAAATGCAGGCAACAGTCTCGGTTGGTTAAAGAACAATTCACAGTGTTTATAGTTAGTATAAATTACGTTTCGTAGAAACCATTAAGAGAAGACTTAATGCCTTTCTAAAAATTCAATCCTATGTTCTCTATATACTGTTAGCATCATGGTGTAAGAGTATACCGGTCGTAGCTGGTTCTAGGGCAGCCCCACGCCTGCTAACAGTTGCCGAATTCTCAGACGCAAGAAAATCTCCTAAATTTGTTGATTCTTGAAAAGACAAAGCCTGAGCAGCACTTTGAAAGAAAAAAACTTCAAAAATTATTCAGCATCTTTGGTCCTGCTTGAAGTGGGCGAGAGATTACATAAAACGTTTCACAAAGTCATTAAAGAGCTGGACAATCTAAAACCATTTAAAAACTTAACGGCCGGGAATTCCGGCACGTAGCTGCCACATAATCTAGCTTAAGAAATTTACTTTACCGAATTTTTGTCTCCGCGTACTTCATTTTAATTTCAAGAGACCTTTAGTCAACCTTTTATAAAAAGCGGATAATTTACTAATGCACCACTGAGAAAGAGTCCAGAGCAGAACAAGCGTTTGTGACAAAACATATAGAATTTCTGTTGCCAGCCATGCCGCAAGATTCGGTCTTGTACTATTAGCAAATACAGCGACTGTAGGTAAGAATTGAAAACGACTGAGTAAAGGCAGTGTGAGGAGTACAAAAGTGTGTTGACGTCTTCTTTACTTCAATAAATATTTGGGGTGATATACCTGCAACTGCAGTCATTTTCCGAAAAAGGTCCTTGGGAACTAAATAAATATTTTTCGACGAAGTATAATAGCTTACAGTGTTTATAGTTAAATAAAGCAGCCAAAAACTAAATATGCGGTACCATAACGGCATTTTTCAATAGCAAAAAAGAGCCACAAAACATTTTGAACTCTTTAACTCAAGAAATTTTTAAAAATTATTTGGAAATTTCGAAACGCCTTTTAATGTCTTTTTTTACACAGCAGCAAAGAGAATCGACTTTCAATTCTAATCAGTCTCAACAGATCTAATAGATTTATTTAAATGTGTAAAAAGATAAAAACCGTAAAAGACTAACTATCAAATTATTTTTACTGATCCAGATATCTTAGATCGGAAAGATTCTTGTATTAAATAAAACTTATGGAAAATTTGCTTGGCAATTTATGTGAAATCTCGTAGCAAATGAAATTTTTCAGCAAAAGTTATTAACAATTTCAAAAGGCGATCTAAGTCATTTTTTAAAAGCTCTAGCCGTATGGTTTCTGGACTTGTCTCTCTGTTGAATTTGCCCAAATATTCTCTGCACACTGTATTTGAAATTAGGCGTTTAAAGCGGCGTGTAGGAGAGATCCCTTGGACTTCGTTTCTATATTTTAATAACGCTGTACTCAAGTGTCGCACCAAATTTCAACACAATCTTTCATTTAATGTGCTTAAAACAGATTAGCTCCGTTAATCGCATTTTTGCAATCTAAGGAAAGATTTCGTTTTAGGTAGGAAGACCGCTGTAAAGAAAGCCATTACCTGAAAGAAATTTTTCCATTGAAGCTCTAGTTTGCCCGAAGGCTTTCTAAAAGAGTATCTGTGTTAAATGAATCCTAGCTAGAAAGTTATTTCTTGTTTCTGTGGCTTCAGAAAGTGTTTGTTTTTATTTAAAAGTATTTCCATATAAAACTAAGTGTGGCCCAGCCTCACCGAGATGACCGTTCAATAGGTGACATGACAACATGTTGCGAGCCAATCCAAAGAGTTGACTACTTCTGTCAAGAAAGTAAAAATGTGTGGTGGGTCCATTTAATGTTAAATAACAATATTCGGCTATAGAATTGCAAATTTTCTTGGACTTTTAATCTGCCATTTCCCAATACTTGTAAGATGTGCGAATTCTGTTTTACCAATGGACATTTGGCGCAAAAGCGACAGCCTTCAACAAGAAAGGAGAGGGAATGACGACAATCCAGTATTCTGAGATTGTAGATTAATGATAAAAACTAACAATAAATGTATTGCAATAAAAATATATGTCTACCACAAGTTTCAAATTTCTAACGACGTTCTTCTGCCAACAAGAGTTATTAAAATCGCAAGCAGCATACCATCAACAATTTTCAGTTGTTCCTTTCGAATTTATCCTAGATTTTTTTCAAAATATTTCAATACTTCATACCCACTGTCTATAAACGGTAGGTGCTTGTATCGATGATATTCGTATTCAAACTAATGTTTATTTGATGCAAATAATGATGTCAAAAGCAAATCGAAAAATAAAATGTAAGTAAGACACAAATAGATCTAAAACTTGGAAGAGATAAAATGCAAGTACGAACGAAATGGTTAAAGAGAAAAAAGAAAAGCACAAAAAAAAAGATAGAGTAAAAAAGTTCTTTGGATATGCTAAAAATTCTTTTTACTTTGAAAGAAACACGACGGCTATGAGACTGTAAACTCTTGATGAAGGCAGCAAAAAGGAATCCATAAAGGAATGTCATCATAGCTTAAGGGATTTGCAATAAAGTCTATGGATGCCGAACTAAAGCAATATACACAACAACGGAGAAATATACAACAACAACATTTTTTACAAACCAGCAAAATTGAATGGTGATATGTGTCCGTAAGTCTGTATTTATGTATAGAGTTAGTTATATGGTAATTTCTTTCTTACTTTCTTTCTTTGCTTTCTAACGAGCGTATAAAAATATACATACTCACGTACAAACACGTTTATGTATATATATACACATATATAAATATATATATATATATATATATATATATATATAGAACAGGATATAATGGCAAAAGGGCACAATTCATGGCACACATATGCCTTCTCCTCTTAATAACTAAATATATTATAGAATTGTATGGAGATTAATATGCAAATGCATACACATGTTTATACCATAGACATAACATATGTTTAAAGATATAAGCTGAGCGATATTTCTTTTACTTTAGTTAATATTAAGTTATATTGAGTGCTCAGTTTTTATGACATAAATGTTTTTTTTAAGTTAAGTAGTTATCAGTCTATGCATGATTCTCTGAATAAATGATCATTCATGACTTGTTAAAAGGTATAATTGTTATTTGATACACATACACAGTTCCTATGGCAGTTGTTAGAAATTTAATTGATTTGGAATCTAAATTTTCCTTCCTTCGTACTTTCAAGTATTACCTATTAAAGGCATTTTAAAACTTAAGACAAAGATTGAGGAAAGATTTTGCTTTATTTTTAATCTTTCCTTAGAGAATATCATGTAAAACTAATTGACAAAGACAGACTTGAGAGGAATTGCCCCCATACAATAGCTTGCAATACTTTTCGCTAACTTCGATCTTTCTGAATTCTGGGCGAAGTTCCTTTGCTTACCACTCTTCTTAGAGGAGAAATTTTACAACGTTTTTCCCGAATTGTTTGCACGAGATTTTTTAACTGCTTTTTATAAACAAATCCGCTTGGACCAGGTTGAAAAGGCCGTAATAACTAATGCGGATTATCAAAAAAAGACCAGGCACCAGTCAAAAGTAGAAGGATTCTTTTTGGATAGTCATTAAAGCACAGACGTCTTTTCTTCTCAAAAAGAATATGCAGTTGCATGTATTTTGATCAGCGATAACTATTGGTGAAAACGATAAAATAATGCCAAGTATTAATATCCACAACGGTTAAATTCAATAGTTTTGACTTTTCTCTACACAAAATAAAACTTTTTTATTTAGTCTTATTGAGGTGTTCAATGTACGCAGACGCTTATAAGGGAACGCTCAAAATTACATTTAAAGAAATTTGAAAAGAAGAAGAGAATGGTTTGAAGAATCCAAAGACTTTTAGAAGCTTATGGTGATGCTACTCTATCGTATTTCAATTTTCGGTTTTGCTTTCAACGGTTAAAAATTGGTGATCAATGACAAGAGGGTCGTGAAGGGTCAAAAAAGTTTGAAGACAATGGACGAAAACCCAGCTCAAATCCTCAAGTAACTTTCGAACAGCTTAGCAGGTGATAAATCAACTGTTTCCAGATGTTTACATACGATGGGAAAGATCCAAAAGGAGGAAAAATGGCCACCATGTCAATTGATTGAAATTTCGAACCGTTTCAACATCGCGATTTCATTGCTTTTAAGTAAAAAAAGAAGAGTTTTCTGTGGCTTATTGTGATTGGCGATGAGTAATGGGTCTACTACGACAATCTCAAGCGAAAAATGTCATGGGTTAGTCTAGGGGAGCCGCCTACATTGACAGCGAAGCGGAACATTCGTGGCTACGAGGTTTTCCTGTTGTTTTAGTAGGATCACCAAGGTGTAATGTATTGCGAGCTACTAAAACCGAAGAAACATTTACTGCAGATGTCTGTCGACATATCTTGAACAAATTAAACGATGTACTGTTGCATAAAAGATCAGCAATAGCATCCTCTTGCATGGCAACACTCGGCCACACGAAATACCGAAGAAGGTCAATGGAAATGGGTCAATGATTGGATCGCTGCCAAACCAATGTTGTTCTTTCGACATGGTATCGACATATTGCTAGAAAGATGGGAAAAGTTGTAGATAATGATGGATAATATATATCGCACTAATCTTTTTCAACAGATATCTTTTTCAAATGAAAACATGATCAAAATACATGCAAGCAATTAATATAAAAACATTTTTAATGCCCGCTTAATTGCGTATGTTGCGTAAAGTCGATCGAACCCATTTCTAGATTGAACGTGAAGCTGGTCCTAATGAAAAGATTTTTCGAAAATATCTTCATGGAAAAATTCATTTCCAATTTAATTGTAATGGAGTGGAGAAAACGGTAAAATACGTTAGAAAAAATTTCAAATAAATTAAAAATATTAATGTTGGCAATAAACAAATTGGTATAATTTGTACAACAAACATGCAGGAGGTTGCTGCACTACCACTAGGGTACCAATTTTTCATAAATACAGTCACGAGATCGAAGGTCGTAGACCAGTAGAAGAAAATGATCAACAAAGTCACTGTTTCTTTTGCCAAATAGTACAGGTGAGAGAGCAAATCATAATTACCCAATTATAGCGCAGTGGTCACATTAGAAAATAGCTGTTTTAGCAAAAGTAACATGCCGACGGAACATAGGTGAAGTGAGGTGCAAATTATCCCATCATCTAGACGTAGACATTAGGTAGATTCGATGTGGGATTCTGAATCGATTTATTGATGATCGCCGATGTATTCATTCACTATCCACCTGTTTGCTGTTGAGTCCATACCTATGTCGGTGTGTGCATTCATTAATCTGCCAGTTTTCTGGCAGATGTCTATCTATTCTTTTATCAGTCGTTGATTTCTAAATTCAGCTGATGGCCTACAAAAAACGTACGGACTTCACGTAAGTCTAAAATTGCGTCGCAAAAATTAGCCACAAGGTCGCATAGTTATTTTTTTACTAAATTTCTATAAATTCTATATATTTGATATGTTATACATTATTTATTATTTATGATATTCGTATGAATAAACGAATAGGTCTGGATTGCGACTACCGCATCAATGTTTACGGGTTCAAATTTCAAACGCTATAGAATTTACTTTAGTCATAGCTGTAGTGAGCACGCAGTCGGAAAAATTTATTACTGGTTCTTGGAGTTTTGCAAATTCTCGGACCTTTTTAAAAAAAATTTTAATCAACGATTTAATTTTAATAAAAATCAACTGCTTTCTTTTTAGTTTTCCAGCACTTTTAATTTGAAATTTCTGCAATTCAAAGTGCAATAGTAAAGTGTGAACAAATTCAATCCAACGCCCACTATTAAACATAACAGAAAAACTAATAAACATGCTGATAGTTGATAAAAAAGTAAAATTGCTTAGTTCTTTGAAGCTTCTAACATCCATAACCACTACGCACACAGCGGTCATGAAAACCTTAAAACACATAGATTAATGCGATAGAAAGTTTAATAGAATTATGCTTCGGTGGAAACCTACGTGGAATGTCGCAAACATAAGTAGCGAAATCTACATAGATAGAGGAGAACTTGAAAACTCACCTATTGTGCTTGGATCTTTGGCAAACTATAACTACTATTCAATATCCCGCTTACCGCCAAATAAATTCTTGGCAAGCCTGTTCAAAATTCCGTTTTAAATATTTTGTACGAAAGTTTTTAGACAAAAATTGTTACAATAAATTATAATTTATGGTGCAAGCTGCCCACACCCCTCAGCCTGTTATGTAGAGTTTCCTCTATAAGTTAATGTAGGAACCTGACATTTTAAATTTTGATCGATGAAAACTTTACCGAAGTAAGACTTTCTTCTGATTTTCTTCTTTTTCCATATTAAAGACATACTGGAAAGTTTTTTAATTCCGTCAAACTTTTTAAATAAATGTTAAATTATAGTCTTAAAATATATCAAGAGTGAAGCATTAAAAATCCATTTGTATATACTTGCATATATACACTTATACACAAATTTATAATTTTTTTTCATTTCGTATTATATTGCACTTCTTCATCCGGTCCTTTAGTTATTTACTTTGAGGAAATTCAAAACTAATTCAAAGTTTTTGTTATTTTCCTTACCAAAAAAATGTACTAATAGTTTTCAAATGCTGCGGGCTATTCAGCTGATAAGTTGACTAACTGGCTGGCAGGCTAACTAAACAGATAGATTGATATACAGTAAATGTCACTTCGCGGAGATAAACTTTGAAGTAATGCAAATGTAATTGGTTTCTGATGCAATAACTAGTACAAAGCAAAACTTAAAAGTTGATTTACTAAGTTTTGCAAAATGTTCGTTAGTTTAGGAAAGTTATTTATAGTCATACTCTTATGTAAATCTACTAAAAATAGGAAAATAGAAAAATTTCTCTAAAGTGAGGGAAATACGTTTCAAAGTGCTGTGAGAATCAAAGTCTCAAGTTCGTTTTGGTCCCACATCTAGGCCAAGTTCTTATTTCCATATATATTTAAAATGATTTTTTATCGTAGGTAAGTTGTGTCCTTTATATAGTAGGTTTAGAGTTATCGCTGTATTCATGGGTTCGTTGAATGTAAATTGACTGGAAACCAAAAGGCCAATTGGCCGATTGGCAACACCGATCATGACAGACAGGTTTCGAGGGTATGCGAAAAGCATTTCCTCTTTTTTTCCCAATTTGGGACGTCGTGTTGCGTGCTACGTAAGAGCTTATGCCTTTGATGAGGCCTCAAAACTTAGACACTTGACTGTAATGACGAACGGTCTAGCGGATGTTAGGATAAATGCTAGAATATTTGTTATTATTTCAATATAGATTTTTATAATTATTAACACATTATAATTAAGGGCCAGGTAGACCTTTTTATTTTTCACTCCCCAGTATGTCTGCTTACTCATTTTACTTTTTTCTTAGCTTAAGTTCCTCAATTCGATTCTCGCTTATCCATAAAATATTCATTTCATTTTTTTTTTGCGGCTTAGCTGCTTCTTTAAGTGAAAACTGACATTTTAATGAGCCTTGTTTTTTTCACTCAGCAGTACATCTGCTGACTCGTTGCATTTATTTAACTTGCATCTTTAGCCTACTTATCTTTTGAGAAATTTGTACGCAAAATTGTATTGGAAAGTTTTTAAGTTCTATGATTCGTCTTACGGTGCCAAGTGAGTAAAAAGGGGATTCATAGAGCTTAATTACCCCAATATTTCGTCTCTTTTAGTGTTTGCCTCTTTAAGAATAAAATAAAGAAACAGATAGAATGGCTTGTTTGCATGAGAATGATACGAAAACAAGGCGAACCTCACGCCCGTTTAAAAATCGGCCCGTATTAACCCGTATACCTTTTGCCTCTCCCTCTGTTTGTTAAAATTATGGCATATTATTGATATTAATACGCTTCTTTTGAACATTTGAATCGCAGCAAAATATCCCTCTGGTCTATTCTGTCTTATTCACATAATTTTGGATATACATTGCTTTACATCGACTTTTTAAGTTTAGCTTGATCAAACCGTGAAAGCACTGTTAAATGACGCGTATTATATTGTATGTCGTACCACCTTTTTTGAAACGTGTTAACAGAAATGTACATAATGCACGTGACAATTTATAAACTGTTAATATGCGGTGAGAGAATTGTTAAGATATGCCTGTTGGTTCAGCGAGTATAGCAAGAATTGCCACATAATTTTTTGTTAGAATAAAATTAACTCACGCCGGAACCTTAAGCTTATGAATACTGCACACGTCCAAAAAAAACCGAAAAGATGCGAAGCCTGGTCGATCTGTTAGATTTTTTAATAATGAAAACTTGAAAATTTTAAAAAATATTTCTTAGGGCAGAAGTTTTTAGGCAGTGCTGGGCAAAGAACAATACATTGTCTATTCCACCTAGTTATCAAAGTTTCACTTATTAAATTTTCTCATCGATTTCTATAGTTTCTTGCTGCTGCATGTAAATAATAACATAGACCCGCCCGAGTGGACGAGTAGGGAAAGAGTCTCGACTAACAACTCAACGGTCGTGGGTTCAAATTTCAAGTGCAGTACAGTCTTTCAATAAAGCCGATAGCCTTACATGTTAGTGCTTTAAGACTTTAGTCTTAGAGTTTATTCTCTGGCTAAATTAATAATAATAAAAATAATATTAATAATAAACACATTTAAATAAATAACACGCGAGGATTGTATATATCTACTCATATTAATTCGATCAATCTGTGTATTTTATGGGAAGGTTTTAATTTCATTTCCTGAACAACATGTCATTGTACAGTTATTCTCTGCAGAATACACTTATTTAGTTATTTGGAATTATGAAAAGGTTTTTGAAGTAACGGAATATCAAATGACGAATACGCATGCGCTCTCCTCGACAATCGTAATCAAAAGTCTTGCCAAAACACCTTCACCTCTCGAATGTCGGCTACACCGAAACTCTTGCGTTTCCCCACTTGTTTCCTTTCAAATTAAAGTCAAACCACCGACTAAGCAGTGATACCGTATCACGCGAATGGAGGACCGTATATCCAGCAGGCATCTACTCGCAACAGGCAGCCTTGACAAAGAATCTCATGTTACGAATGTCAACTACACCAAAAGTCTACGTCACCGCACTTGTTATTCCTAAAAATTCCAAATCAGTCATAATTGCCTATGAGTATTTCACTACTGTTGTGTCTCATTTCATTTCTCCGTTTTATTTGACTGCATAACTTTCGCACTTTTCAACTCTTTTCTTCTTTGGAATTTTTTTGTACTTTTATTTAAAGACGACCATTAGTCGCAGTAATCATCGAAAGATATTTATGATTAATAAAATTTAAAAATTTTTCATACAAAATTTTGAAAATTTTGAAAATTTTCCAAAATCGAAATATAAGGCTACCGAAGTTCTTCTTATGTTAGACAATGTTTTCTTATACATTTATTTTCTGTTATTTATTTTGGTTTCAAGCTACTTGTTATTAACAAACATCGAAAAAGTTTTTCGGTGCAAGTGTATTGGTAAGTTGGCGGATAAATTAAAAATTTCATTGCATTTTTTTTTTATGGCAGAAGCTTGTCTTTGTTGTGAAAGTAGTTAAACTTTTTTCTTTGCTTCTTTTTCATTTAGATAAAGAATGTTCTGTGAAGTTTTTGATTTAATTAATTTTGTAATGATAGCGTTTTTTTTTTTTGAAAATTTAATATTTTATGCATATAGTTTAGCTACTGGGATTTCATTAATCGGCACATGTTTTTTTCTTTTCGGTCTCGTACAGACAGCTTAATTAATCTGTATATAAAGGGCCATGAAACTTGATTTTGCAATTGATTCAATTTTCATTAATAAAAGTCGAGGTTTTATTGTTTAACTCAGCTGGGACCAAACGGCAGTGAAGACAATCCTAATTGCAAGCAAAGTCAATGTCATCAACAATGTCTCCACTGAGCCAAAATCAAATCGCATTAACTTTAAAATGCTATGAATAAGTAAAAGCGATTCCAATTATGTTGTTGTGGAAATGCAAAGTATATGTTTATATATGTGTATACATTTCTTTTTTTATATACTTATGGTACAACCATCGAAAATTCTTAAGATAGAATCATCTTTTATTATGCAGATCGATTCAGAATCATTATGTCGTGCATTACTTGTAGCACAAGCATATGCCAAGTTTGAGCGGATATATGCAACATCCACAAAGGCTTAGGATAGAGCCATCTCTTATTATATCGATCGTATCAGTATATTTTTTTCAATCATTTTTGGAATCGATCTAAGCTTTTCTATCCGTCTATCCGCCTGTCTGTCTTGTTTTTTGTGTTCAATCTAAAGGCACAATTTTTAAGATGTTTTTATGAAATTTCGTAGACCCACATGTTGCAGCCCAAGAACGAACGCCATTGAAATGAACTTATGGATTACTACCTGTACAATCTCTTATTTTGACAAGTTGTTATATGCATAACCGTATTAAACGAGTTGGTATAGTATGTTTAAATATGGGCCATGTTCCACTATAATTTTTTTACTCATTTTTTGAATCAATCTAAACATGTCTGTCGACCTAATGTCTCTTCATGATTTCTTTTGTTCAGCCAAGAAGTCACAGTTTTCAAACATTTTGATGAAATTTGGTAGATTAAAGTATTCTCAGGTGAGAATATTCAAGGACGAGTTTTCCTAGTGGAAATGGTGTAAAGCGGACGACTTTTTCAATCACTCTCCATGTAACGCCTTATTTCAATATATTTCAATTAGCAGAGCTTCGCGGCAAAAATCAGAGCTTCGGTCTTCTACGTGTGATGTGAGAAGTTTGGATCGTATGGAGCAACTTTTGGACCCCCGCCCTTCCTACGAAAAGTGAAGCTTTATAAAGTAAAGCCGCCTAATTTCCAAAATTTTCTGATAAAATGTGGTTCAGAATAATAATTTAAGATAGAAATTAATTTCATCAAAAGTAGAAAAAGTAGGTTTGTTTCTTGGATTCTGCACCTAATAAAAATCGAATGAAAAATAAGTGCTTATGTGGCAAAAAATTGTCCAATTTCAAATATCTTGTGATGAAAATATGCTTATACTAGCGGCATAACAATTAAGTGGACCAAATTTGAACCATACAGATCTATTGTTTGAGCGCCATTGCTTATAAGGAGTCTGATCAACGGTAAGACCTATTATTATGTTATTATGAAAATTGGTTTATAGTAACAACATACCATAAAAGCTAAATGTAGAAAATTTGGGTCACGTATGTCTATTTTTATATCCCCAAAGTATAAAGGCGACAAAGTCTCATTACTAGCTTTTTATGACAAAAAGTGCTAAAAAACAATAAAACCCTTCCCAAGAAAACGAAGTTTTCTAAATTTGGACCACGTCATCCTCCAATATGAGGGCTCTTGGAAAAAGTATACCTTTACATAAAAATAGTATGTAATTTTCGGTGTTTTTACTAAAGTGAATGGCTAACTTGATTAGGATGGTGCAGTGTACGGGATCGGCCTTGCTAAACCGTAATGTTCTCACTTGCTTTGTTTTGATAATATACGACTTTAGAAATGAATGCTAACGCATTCAGTTTTTGTTGTCTCACTACTGCAATATGCGGTTGAGCATTATCGTGGTGGAACACTATTCCTTTTCTACACGCTTATGCAGGCCTTTTTTCTTTGATAGCTGCATTCAATTTATCCAGCTGATTGCAGTACAGATCTGCGTTAATGGTTTTTCTCTGTTTCAGCAACTTGTAGTACACTGGACCTTTCCTGCCCCACCACAAACAAACTTGGTTTTGGAACTGTTGCTGATGATGTTCCTGGTTTGCAGTAAGATTTGTTTCTCTCAATATTCTCAAAAAGAATCCATTTTTCATCTCCAGTAACCAGCTGGTCCAAAAACGGCTCCACATTGTGTCTAATGAGACATGATGAACACATTCTTACACGATCAAGCAAATTCTTTTCCGTTAATTCATGTGGAACCCAAACACTTTGCTTTAACACAAACCCCAGAAATTTAATGTGATTTCCAACAGTTGTGTCAACAGTTGATGAATGCCTACCTCTTCTGCAATTTCTCGACTTGTTAAATGTGGATTATTTTCCAACATGGATCGCAAAATATCATAATCGATCTTGGATTGTCGTCCAGATCGATCACTTTCTTGGAGACTCAGATCTCCGGAACGACATTTGCTAAACCATCTATGACAAGTACGAACATTTAAAATATATGTTCCAAATACAGCACATAAATTTTTATATGCCACCGATGCGTTGCTTCCTTTTTGGAGTTCATACAAAATGCAGTGTCATGAACGCAGTTTATCTACTGACATGTTTTTCACTTTAAATATCACAAGTAAATGATGAACGGTAAAAAAAGACTCCTTTTTATTATACAACAGGTAAAAAAACAAAAAAAAAATCCGAATGACTCACAAGCCCGATGTTTTTTTTTATTTGCAAGAAAAATTACGTGCCTATCTAAAATACGACTGAACATTCTCTCCAACCTATTATATTTTGGTATTCAGAGCCAAAAAAAGAAAAATCAATTTATAATTTGAGATATTCTATTTTGTCTCTTAATCGTACATCTTTTCATTCATTTTCATAAGGCCATGTAGAAAGTTTTCTTTAGCTATTCTCTCCTCTAAATTCGTTTCATTGCGAGAAAAAGAAGAATACAAAGAAAATACATATTTTTACCTTTTCGTTTCAAAGTCTCGCTCTTCATCTATACATTACCGAGCATTACAAAATGTCATTTATTAAAAATGCCCTTTTTCCCTTACTTTCCTATTCAATAAACATTGCATTCGTTGTTGACTGTTTTCTCTCATCTAATTTCTAACGAATGGCAATAACAACCATTGATAGAAGACGCACACTACGCTTTTGACAGAGTTTATAAAAATTCAATATTGTCCCCAAAAAATATTATTAAAAAGGAACTTTTCGTGAACTAATATAAAAACTTAAAAAAAAAATGTTACAAATGGAAACTAAAATATCTTTGATTAAAATAACAACAAAAGAAAGAATCACTTATTGAATTACTTTGGTTTTATTAGAAAAAAAAACTTTTTTGAATAAATGAGATCAAAACTAATCTTATAAAAGGAAATTCTTTTTCGGAACCTTAGTTAATTTCTTAGGGTTTTTCCAGCCACCCTACCATTTTGATGCTTGACTCGTTACTTAAGCAAAAATAGATAGCTAAGAATTTCTTGGCTTTAGTAGCAACGAATCGTTGAATGCCACGTATATTTTCAAGCGTCTGCACTTGTAAATGATCGACTTGAAAGTTTATTGCTTAAAATTAAGAAAACGTTTAAATTAATGCCTAACCGCTTTGCAACTAATAGCCCTGTGTAAAGAAAATATATGAAATAAGCGTCCATAGAAACATAAATAACATAAGAATGCCGGCCGACTTCATGTGTTAATAAATACCAATGATCAGGTCTAGCTCCTCTTATTAGAGATAGCTTTGCCCGTAAATGTCGCTATCTGGAACAGGTAGATCATCGTAAAAGCCCGAAAAAACGGAGGTTTTCTGGCATTGTTTTTTGAATCGAAAAAAAAATAATATATAAATAGGCTGTTGAGTACGCCGAAAAATGCTGAAAAATGGTAACACCACAGCCATTCCCGCTAGCCGTACTAAATTTAAGGGACGCTGTGGCAAGCAGCATAACTGTTCCAAACTTAAATTAAACAAGTAACAAAATTATATTCCGTCATGACCACATTTTCAAAATAAAAGTGGAAATTTATACGGTGTATGTGTTGCACTTTGTGTGCAAGCAGGAAAAAACACAGGCAACAAAGGTGTTCACAGTTTCTGTTGCATAGCGTGTGTGCGTTGCAGGCATGTCCTTTCACCCAATTGGGCGATTTTTAAAATTATTTGCAAATTTGTGGGCGGTATGTTCATTTTTGCGAGCGGGAGAATGTTTCCCAGGGATACTGCACAGTTACGCAGGCGAACGGATGGACAGTTTAGCGGACGGACATGCATTCCGAATTTGAAACTGGCCAAGGGTTTATGTACATATCGTCTATAGAATATACGTTAAAATTTCTCTGCTGTAGAATATGAGTAACGCGCAAGAAATCAATTTTCATTCTTTTTGAAAAACAGAGATGTCCTTCCTTTATATAGTATTGTAGACGTGTCTTTCGGCTGATTTTGCCCACTTTCAATACCAAGACGCGTCCAAGAACTTCGAATGTTTGTGCCAAATTTGAAGGCGATAGCTTTATTTTCGTGGCGAAGATATTTTTTAAAAGAGACACTATATAGACGAACAGATGGACAGACGGGCAGAGGGACATGCTTAAATTGATAAAAAATTTGATGCTGATCAAGAGTATATATACTTTGTGAGGCCTCTGAAGCTTCCTTCTGGCTGTTGCAAACGTTTTGACAAAATGAATATACCTTCACCTTTCGGTGATGGGTGTAAATATTGTAATCTGCAGGTTGAACATAGAAGTAAACGGATGAACGAGCGAGCAGACACGCTTAGATCGACTCAGAGAGTGGTTCTGAGCCGGTCGATATATTATAAGGTGGTTCTATCTTAAGTCCTTGTAAGTGTTGTAGACATTCGGGTAAACTTAACATACCCTCGTACCGCAAGTGATGTGTTATAAATACTCCTCGATAAACAACTAATAAACTATTTCAAAATATTTTCCCGGTTTGAAATGGCGACGGCAACAACAACATCACCAAATATCAAAATCATCGATAACCTAAAAAAAAAATATCTTTTAAAGAAAAATTAAGCATTTTTTTCTCTCCCCGTACTTGTTTACAAGTTTAGATAATTTAATCTTTAGTAGAATGTTAATTTTATACAATCTGTGTAGAAAGCATATATTCGCACAAACATGTATGTGTACGCACAAGTGTTTCATGTATTTGTGTGTATAAACGAATTTACTTAAATACTTATGAGTGGATGGAATTATTTGCCATCTGACTTTACTGACCATAGATAAAGTTTACCGAATCGGAGATTCGAATAGTTTGTTATGCACACAGATGCAAAGTAAATATATGATGATGATGGTGATTATGTGTGTGGTTTGGAATACACGAAATCTAAATTGAAATTGAAATCTTTTTTTTTCTTTTTCGACATATACCTTCCTCTCTGTCGTATTATACTTCCCTTTTCGCTCTCACATGCTTCAAGTTACCATTCAAAAAGGCTTTACCAAGCAAAACTGTTTCATATTTTATAGATATGCAGTTAAGTGTATTAAACATGACAGGCGTAGTTAAAATGCTTGTATCTGTATGTGTATATATATCTGTATATGTACATATTTATATATGCATGCGTGTTTGTTTGTATGTAAATGAATCTAAATAGAATTGGGACACATACGCAAATATATATATGTATATATATATAGGTACATTCAAACAAACAATGTGTCTATAGCAGGAGTCTCTTGATTGCTTATGATATTCTATGACTGTTGGTCAGTAAACTTTACATAAAGTTCAAACTCATATTCACAAAATGAACAGACAGATACTTATATCTACATATAAATTCATCTATATATGGTATACGTATACATACATATATACATATGTAGGTGTGCATGTCTGAAACGTGTAAAGATTCATTACTCGTAACTAACCAAGTGACTAACAGATCCTTACGTTGTTGTTAACACACAAGACCAGAAAAAAATTAAAATTAAAAAGGAAAAACAAAAAAAAAAACACGAATGCAGTGACGTAGCTTTGGAAAGTTAGAGGAACAATTGGTCGCTTTTTCCACAAAAACTGAGCACTCAAGTTGAATTAATTTTATCCGTTAACTCGAACTAATCCTTGATAAACTTTAAAGTTTTTTTGAGACGTACATATATTTTCTCCCTTCTCCTATACGTACTTCCTCTTATTTCAGGGTTCTGTGTTAAACCGTACCCCACTATATACTCCTTTTAATGTGCCAACAAAGCTTTTCTCAGGCATACAAATTTCATAGCTGTTGCTATTGTTGTTGTTGTTCGAGTTGTATTATGTACCTTCCATACCTTCTTTTTCTTCCGGGCATAAATTATTTATTATCGGATTACATAGATATTTATGCCACACTCTCCCAGACTATAATGTATAGAAATAGAGGCACACATATGTACGGTCCCCTTTATTCAAACATTCACATGCATACATGTTTCAAAACTATCTGCACATAAGATAATCTTTTTGTTTCGTTACCTGGTGTGGGTTTTGTTTGCTCCGTAGGTGTTAAAGTAGGATAGCACACCATATAAATACACAGCCCCTCTAATGACCATAAGCTTGCACTTTTACACACATACATAATAGACTCTATCCCATGAACATTTCAGGTACATTTAATTGAAAATTTCGTTTAGTAGTTTCAGTTAAGTCGAGTTTACAATTTTATATTTTTTTTTCTCCCTTTTGTTTTGGTTTTTTACTATAAAGTTTGGTTGGCTTCATCTATTGTCTTCGTAGGGGTTTGGAGGTTATTCTCTCGTATTCAAAAACAAAGAAAAAAAAGTGTAAATGCTCACCTAGTAAATGTTTCAATATTTAAGTGAATGGTTTGTAACGAAGTTTTGTTTATGCAGAAGAGATAATTTTTCCGAAACTTTTCATTTTGTTCCCTTTTTTTGCTTTTAAAGAAAAAAAAAAAAAAAACGCTAACCAGGTTTATGTACCACCTTTTGTACGCAATTCAATCTATTATGGAACAATAAAGGTTAAAAGTGTGGTTAGATACAATTGAAAACTTTACCAATAAGAGAAATAGTTTGAGTTAGACAAAGTGAGATTTAAAGATAATGCCTTAAAATTCTTTATGAGTTTTTTTTTTTGACATTGTTCCAACTTACTTTTTTTCTTCCCATCTAATAAATTATGTGTGCGAAGTCATATTAGTAAAAGTAGTTAAATCCATCGCTTTATTCAATCTGTAAAGTAACCTATAAAACGTGGATTAAAATTGCTCATTACTGTACAATCCATTACGATGGCCAAGTAAGTTGAATTAATGGTAGAGCCATTGCAGAAAGCTGAGGAGGTCTCCAAATGTTGACGTTATGAACAAAAACCTGTTTGCTTATGTTTACATAAGGTTACGGTACAACCCTGAACAAAGCCATTTTTATTATCGACATCGTGCTAACCATCAATCTTCTAAGCAAAGAATCATTCTATATAAACGCGGCCGACTCCGTGAAGAGGAAGAAAGACGAGGCGAACCAAGATTGGCTCTAGAAAAACAAGGTGGATGAGAACATTTCTGACTTTGCAGATGGCACGATATAGTCACAGGTTGAAATGCTTACTGTTTCGGCCACTTCTCATATAAAGCCTTATTTTGAAAATCGGTATACGAATAACTTTATTACACAAAGTGCTGCAGGTTGTTTGATGGTAGGCCGCGTGCCACTATAATGTTTTCGCTTGTTAAGTATTTTAAGTCAGCTCTCGCATGACTGACTAGATAAGAGTCGCAATTACCAACTCGTGGTTTCTAAGTTCAAATCTTAGTAGTTGCAGTTATAGTGAGAGCTCTCTCGGTGAAGCCGTGATACTTTTCGCTTGGGTACACATCCACTAGGCTGCGGCGTCTCCTTATCCCTTTCTCTCTTTTCCCACTTCTTAGAGATCATCACCGCGTTACATATATAGGAGACATCGTCTGAACTCTTGATCACTCGAAAACAAATACCTTTTTCTAATATAAAAACTTCTATAAAACTTCTAACAAGTGTGGATATGTTACATATATATGTAAAATATTTTATTGATAAAAGAACATTTTCCAGGACAGAGCCTTATATAATAAATAGCCCGATGCAATCCGCTTCCGTTAGCACTCGTATTTCACCGCATCGAATTTCATCCAAATATCCTAATGGCTGCGCTCCGATAAGCAGGCATCCTTCAATCGACTCCAAAAAGGAATAGGAATCTATTTGGATGTTAGAATTTCTCTAGTCTATTGCAAGTCCTTCTGCGTATTCGAGACGGTAGAGTATCAAAATTTAAATTTTCTCCTTATTTTATATTTTTTTATTTTTAAGATAAAGATTGTGGTTACAACATGTTCGCTCACAGCCGACTATAAACTTGTTTCTCTATTCTTAATCTTCACTTATCTTCACTAACATTCCCTTTCTGTCCTCTCTGGATTCCTCGCTCTTTCTATCACGCCATGCACCTCCTTCTATCTCTTTGGAAATAGCCAACCTAACTTTTGTAATTCTGAAACATGCGTTAATCAATATAAAAATTTAACATTTCAGGGTATTTTCTAATGGAAAGGATATGCAGTTTCCTCTATTGATTTCCAGTAAAACTTTACAAAAGTTTTTAGTTTTCAACATGAAAAATTACCAAAAAAAAAAAAACGCAAAAATATGTAAGAAGTTATACGTGGCTTACGACGAACCTCTTAGTACTTATTTACTTAGGTTACGTATAACCCATTTTCGATAACAATGGTCCTTGGGCAAAAAGACGTCGGTATACCAAATTTCATCAACATATCCAAAAATCGCGAACTGCATGTTTAGCACCATGACTCAAAGCGGACAGACGAACAGATAAGCGATTAATATAGAAAAAGGAGGGTATATTCTGAGACAATATATCTCTCGCCCTATATTTTACAAATTGCCAACTGTGCGCAGAGCCCAAAAAAGTACATAGAAAGGCATTTGTTGGACAGGCGGACAGACTAGTTTATATCGACTCAGAAACCGATTCTCAATCGGTGGGTATAATAAAAGATGGGTCTATCTCTAGTCATTCTTCTTCGTGTTGATTTCACGGCCAATTTTGGGAATTAACCTCACAAGAGTGAAAAGGAAGCGAGAGTCCTATGGCATATTCATAATTCATGGCGAAGTTGCCAAGTCGTAGTATATATATTAAGATAAAGACTGGTTACGAACACTTACGTAGACAAGTAGATACTACTTAACATTGATTCCGCATTTCATGCTGATTAAACATATGTACTCCTTTTGAGTCCCCTCGACGCATGTTCCTATGCTTTATAAAAATTTCTTGCAGACTTAATATACCCTTTATATAGCGTAGAATTATGCACACATATAAGAAATTTAAAGTCGAAAAGCTGGATGTCCATTCTATGTGTGCGTGCTATGATTTACTAATATACATATATGTACATAAATGTGTGAATGAGTTTAACCTTAAAAGTTATTTAACTGAAAGATAATAAATTATAATCTAACCGAACTGAATAATTTTGGAAGAGAAAATATTTTTCCAAATAATTCAAGGTTATCTATTGGTTATGGCATCTCTACATCTCTACACTTATATATATATATATATATACATTTGATAGAACGTGCATGCTTGAGCATGTAATACAATGATTACAGAGAAACAAAGACATTTTTCTGTCTTGTGTTTGCTTAGATATTGAAAAATCTTTATAAAATGCTGTAAACCATTGATTTAAGTTATTTTCAAGGTTGGGTGCGTGTGTGTGTTTGTGTATTTTATTGTATTGCATATGTTTAACCTCGAGTTAAGAAAATATTTGTAAATTGTCAAACACTAACCAACACTAACATGAAATTATTTTATTCCTTTCAAGGCTTCTTTTAACAAGCATTACAAGCGTTATATACCATTTACGATAAGACTTCTAATTTAGTTAATTTTATATACATTTTTCTTTTTTAAATTTCTGTATACTTTAATATCATAAATCAAAGGCAATTCAATTATTATTATATAAATGCCTAACGTCAATAGCAGCGTAAAAGGCGTGGCTTGGAGAAAATTGATAACAAAAATTAAAGTCGCGTTACCCTTTGCTTACCTTAACTTTATATTAAATCATCTTTCATTTCATTATATATGAGTGTACACAAAAACGATAGCAATGAACACATCTGTAGAGCACATAACCAACCAACCAACCAACTAACTAAGCATGTAACCATCTATTTTCCATCCTTCTTTAATGATAAACTTTTTCTTCCCCTTTTTTTCATTGCCCACCCACCCACTAACTAACCACCTGTTAGACGTGCGGTTTTGTTGCCACTGCTGTAGTTGCAAAAGTTACTTTGCCAGCTTTGTAATTAACTAGATCACATGCAGTTTTCTGTTTCGTAATGGAATTTTTTCTTCTTTCCCTTTTTACTTCGGTTTTTAAGTGAAAATTTCCCGGTGTTTGCACGCGAGCGCAAATTTTTAAGCAATTTTCCAGTTGTATAAATCATTTTATTTGTTTGCTAGCAAGTGAGCGTTGTTTTCTGAGATTGTAACAAAGTTGGTTACAAGCGGTTATCGCTGCGTCGCTTATAAGAAGAATGTGTATAAAGAATATTGTGTTCAAAAAATAACGGGAGCTTTAAAGTCAAATAAATTATTTGTTTTTTCATTTAAATTTCGTTCATCTTCTTTAATGTTATCTCCTTCCTATTGAATAAACTTTTGTCAATGGTTTCCTTCTTCTTCATACTTCTTACCTGATTACGGTCACAGACTCGGAAACAGATGGTGAACTTGAAACAATTACAACAAAACGGTCTCTCTAACCGTGACGTTACACAAAGTGAATAAGAAGCTTGTAGAGAGACATTAGCTTTCTTGTTTTGAGTTTTGTTGAAAAATTGATGAATAGTCGTGGCAGCACGCGCTCAAGTAACGCAAAAAGCAGTAATATGGACGTTCTTAAGGAATAAATTCAAACAATGGCTTCGAAGGCGCTACTGCATCTAATTCAATTCTTCATTCACTATACGCTGCGATTTTTTTATTATACTCTACGCCACTTGCAACCCAAGGATATATTAAGTTTGTGCTGATGTATCCCACACTCAGAAAGACTTAAGATAGACCGACCGTTTATAATTATATCCAATAGTGTACATAGAGTACCGAAAATTGACGTTTTTCTTATTAAACATGGTATTTATGGGTTGAAGGCAAAAAAATATGTTTCTTAAGAGGCAACAACTTATATTAAAGTTTTTTTTGAGTGAACATATACTTATAAGCAAAATATATACATTAATCCCATAAAAAACACAAAAATGTCAACATAGAGCAAAAAAGTGATAGTGGACGGACTGATGTTATGCCCTGGGTTATTTTACACTGTGGCCTACTGGTGGTCTCCTTTGGATCATAATTTTGTATGAGAAACCCTGAATATCTCATATAAAATCGAACGTAAAAAATGTCCCCATCGCCGGCAATTATTATTACCGGGCAAAAGCTTAGCAACTTTATTTTCTGCACAGACCCCAACATCTTTATTTACTCAACTGTACTCCACGCTAGTGTTGCCAACTAATGCGAAGATTGAGCAGCAGATATTCTGACAGTCGATGGGGAAACGTTGCGGAACCATATCACGATAAGCAAAAATACCCTTTGGTGTGATTTAACCGACTTCGGGTCGATTGTTGGACGTTTACTAAATCGTAAGAATAAATTCATGCCTTACCCAAGCGAATAATAGTCAAATCTTAGTGTTACTTTAATAGGTCGTGGCTATAGTGAGTGTTCGCTCGGTGGTGGCATAACACTTAATTATTGGGGACACATGCACTAGGCTCCGACTATTTCTATCTCTATGTGTTCCCCACGTTTGGGGACAATCACCGTGCTCTAGGCGAAAAAAAAAAAAATATTATGAATTTCAGCTCAACAACAAAATGTTGTTTTTGAACAGTACTGTGTTGTTTTGGAACAAGACAAAAAGGACTTGTTATTTAAAATTGACTAAATTTTTACAACTAGCCCAGATATTTGACGCTTAACGTAGTGTAGTCCTGTAGTAGTCTGCCTCTACACAATCTTTAAAGTCTTTGTGCATCTGATAAACTTGTACAACTAATTTCCTTTTTCAAACAGAATTTAATATAAATTGTTTTTTTAATGGAAGGCTTCGTTATGAAAATTTAACGACAATAACTTTTTAAAAATTATAGCAACTACTCTTTATAATTTAAAAAAAAGGTGAGATGTAACTTAGTGAGAATTGCAGTAATTTACGTAAATATGTTCAAAATACAAATTCCCTTCATTTTTTGAACACAGTAATGTCGCACTGTAGTCTTTACAGTGTTTCTCGAGTGGGCAGCAATTTTATAGAAAAAAAAAAGAAGTTGTTTAAATGTCTAAATGTAGGTATATTAGCTTCTTGGGCAACCAACCGTCGATAAGAAACTAATTTCTATTCACGGGCGCAAGAAAAATTGTGATTGAGGTACAGCATAACGCAAGCTAGGGGTGGTGAGCGAAACGTAATCGGCTTGAAATGAATCCAAAATATTCTTTGCCCAAGCACCTATCGTAGTTTATGTCAATTAGCCCTTTCCAAAGAACATCCTTTAATTAAAATAAAACCCCGTTTTTTACTTTCCACCAAAGCCAATGTCTTACTTTTAGTACTCTACCTTGCTGTTCGTGCCCATCATAACTTTAAATTGTCTGCAAATTTTTCCAACGGAAAAAGCGAGAAACAAAACTTCTTACTGAAGTTTCTTCCGAGGCACAGAAAGTACCGTAGGAGATCTACAACGGTTCGCGTAAGCCAAAAGTACACGTTTATCAAAAGGTATGGAGCTTCCAAAGAAATAATTGACCATTAATGGACATTAAACCTAAACACTTCTCTGGCCGCAAAAATGAAACCATCGACTTCAAATTTTGCAGAAACATGCGCCTAACAATTATTATGTGTACAGTGTCTCAAAATTTATTTTTTTTTTTAATACCTTTAAAACACGCGGAAGCTAGGTTCCAAATCCCATAGAGTATAAAATCTTGGCTATTTTCAAATTCAGAATGCAACTTATAATGTCTGTTTGCTCGTCTGTTTGTAGCACCTGTGGTACACATTTTCCCATTCCCAAGATATCGCTCGCAAATTTTCAAAAGAGCTTGAAAATGATGATTTGATAGAAATGTTTCAAAGGATACGCCGTGCCCGCTCTATATTATATTATACAATATGAAAATTTGGTTCTTTCCCTTCTTTTAGTTTTGTTTATGATAACGGCGATAAGTATAAAAGATTTGGTTGCGACTAAATATAATTTTCTTACTTATTCTAGTTTTTTGAGGATGGTCTTGCAACTTTTGTTTTCTAGTAATCCTCGCCTAAATAAATACTGCAAATTACTTAAAAAACTATTTAGCTAATTTACTACCTGCAACATATTCTTCCCGATTCCTTTGACCTGTATGACCAAAATTTTCTATCGTAAATTTCTTTGGTTAACGTCTTACTATGGACTAATTTACATTATAAAATATTAAAAATTAAATCTTTTTTAAAGCGGCTTACCGGTCATGAGATATATTATATGGGATGGGATCCAAGAAATAGACTTGTGTGTCTTAAATTTGGTCCACTTGATTTTTATGTCAAGTTACTATAGTGAACATATTTTCATCATACAACACTAACAATTAGGCGTAAATCGATTCAAAAAATGATTCAGAATCATTTCAGAAAAGTTCAGAATCATTTCAGAAAATTGGTGTAAGAAAAGGTGGGTCTATCTTAAGCACTTCTGCGTGTTACGTACGCCTGCAAAAAGCTTAATATAGCCATAATGCCAAAGTCTTCTAAACTCTAAACCTGTTATCTACAGCAAGTTTAGGGCAACCTTGTGGTGCCACTATAACGAACGTTTACGCGCCATAGCCGAACTAGCTACTTCGTGAAATGTGGGAGGAGTTCTGGAAGTTACTCACGGGCACCCTTAGGACAGTTACACGAAAGAATTTGCACACACTTGCCCCTTAGCGAATACCAGACGGACGAAACCCTAACCAATCGATCAGGGACCTTCCCACCTGTTGGTCTCCCTTCGACACATAGAAAGGTTTGTAGGGCACTTCGAAGCTGGGTCCGAAGACTCCCAGCAGCCTACTTTTCTCTCACGATTTAAAATAAAAACTATTTTTATTTCATTTTATTTTCTTACAGCTTATATATAATTTATGTATGTGTGATTAAGGATAGATAAGTATGGATGTATATTTGAATGTAAATATGTACGCAGCCAAACATGTATGTGCATATAATATTTTGATGCAATAAGAATAATTCGGTATACAAGAAGCGTTTACAGTAATTATGAATAATTTTTTTCTTATTTGCAATCAAAACAACCATCCATCTTTTCTTTTCAAATAATTTGGCAATGTATTGTAACAGAGTTCAAATTAATCATGATCACTTTACCATGAATTTTCTTCTCTTTCTCGATTATTCATTTCTTTCTTATTAACGCACATATTTTTATTATTCCTTATGTTCATAGTTTTTTTAATGTCTTACTATTTTAATTGTAGAATAAATACTCACAAGGAATATAACACCCATAGCCAGTTTCCTTACATTTGCCCGTTGGACAACTTTAAACGAACGCACGACGTCACTGTACTATAGCAACACATTTCAACTCTCTTCTATGGAATCTGTCCCTGTATGTTTCTTTTTTTCCACATCACAATTATTATTATTAAATATGGTGCATATATGCGTACGGGACAAGAAATTAAGTTTATTTAAAGGATCTTTAGAGTAAAGTGCCCCACAATCGTCAAAATTTCGGGGTTTGCTTATAATTTTTGTTTATAATTTTTATGTGCCAGCGTAGCTTTCCAATTCTTGTTCTGAATTATTTCAAGTACGTCGATCATCATGCGATATGGTAATAAAATACCGTGTCCGTGTACATTCAAAATCCGACTGAACTTGATGCGCACTTATATATTTTTTTGCAATAAAAATAAAGTGAAACTTCTATGAACTTTGTTTGTTTATTTAAACATTGGTTCACCCAAGTAAAACACGAGAAACTTAATGTTCAAAATGTACGATAAAAGAATTACGACATATATGTAAAGTTTATTTTTCCGTGTTTTTCTTTTTTTTTTTTTTGTTATATTATTTTTTCTTTCCTAATTTTCCACCCCCTTCGGCAAAAAAGTCTTTTTTTTTCTCACTTGGCGCCATCCTCTCTATCTATTCCCCTCTATCGTCAACCAACAATGTCCACCATCTTACAACCCAAAAATTGACAATCCTCGCGCGGGAGCTTCGCAACCGTTTTTTCGGTGCAGAGTTGCATTCTAATTTTAACAACAATGAAACGAAATTGTGCAAGAAAAAAAAGGCTCACTTTTCAATATATAAAGAAAACATTTTGCTTACTTCCTTGCAATAAACTTTCAGACAAATGTATTTTGCAAAAAAAAAATTAAACAACTCTTCTGCAAAATTTTTATTATGTTACCCACTCTTAGTGAAAATTATAAATCAAAGCTGAGGCCATTTATAATATGTTAACAGGTTTTGAGTTCTAATAATAAAGAAAATAAAATGTATAACGTTACAAGGAAAAAAACGACACAGCTTGAATTGAAGTGCTCCTGTCACGTCCTTCCTCGTACTGCTTCGGACCTCACAAACTTGAATGGGGAGAATTAAACTTTCACCGTAATGTACGCTAATTTAGTTTCTGATTACACTTAAATTTTAAAAGTTCAATGTTCTAGCAAGTGCTCGCAGCAACAACCACTATTTTAAACGTTCTTTAATAACGCGTAAAATTTCAAAAAAAAAAAATAAATAAATAAATAAAGGAACAACAAACTATTTAAATGTTAAATAAAAGACGAAGGCTCTCAGTATATAACAAATTGAGTTATTGTTAAAATAGTAACCAAGTCTTACAATTACTTCATCATTCTCTTTGGTGATGAATTAAGCTACTGCTCGTATAATTTCCGGACTCTTTCCGTCTTTCTTTATTATTAACATTTTTATTATACTCTTTAGAATGAATGTGAAAAAAATTAGTGTAACTAAGATATTTAAGTCTTCCTCACTGTCTAGTCTTGCCTTGACTTCATAAAATTCACTGTGATGAGTGTAAGAGTATTTATCAAGTTTTTCCTCATGGCGAAGGGTCCGCGCCCGGCCTTCACTCAGCTTGTAGCGTAAATGTAAAAAGAAGGAAATGAAAAGTGAACTATTAGTTGCTTTCATTCATAATTCGCGTAGTTTGGTAATAACATTTAAGATCGCTCAACTGTATCCTGTTATCAACAATCGAGCAAAGGAAGAATTATTTAATATTTTTTACATTTTTTTCTTAGAACATGAAGAGAAGAAAAAAAATTTCTTAGAAACAATATGAAAATTATGATAAAAATAATATCCCTGTCTCGCTTGCCAGCACTTTTCAACTAGTCAGCCAAACCGTCAGTTCGAGTTTGATAAATGAAATTGAACATTCGCTTAACGTTTCCCTTACAATTTATTCCACACCGCCATCACCATTACCACCACCGTTCGTAACTGTGTTTGCTCTTTCAATTCTATCCTTTCGTTAGCAGTAAGTTGTGAAAGCATTTTCTTAACAATGATAAAAAAAAAATTATCATTTTATGCTGGCCCTGCAGTAGGTGTTAGTGGCACACTGTTTTTGCCTTATGTTCACTCGACCGCAGGCAATAAGTTCGTTGCTTGAGTTTAATGGCTCGCGTGCCCGTAGCGTGCCTAAATTTAGTTTACTAAAAAACTAATCGACATCTGGTAACTTACCACTTTGGCAGATACAATATATGATTAGGAAAATAATTTGTATAAAACAATTCAGTTAAAGTGCTCACGTTATAAAATTCGAGCATATTTACTGAAGAGTTTCTAAATTATTCGAATATCTAGCTAATCACAGCTGCCTGCTTTAATGAATTGTTGTTGCACATCTCTTCAATGTGTTTTTTATACCCATCAGCGAAGGTATATTTAGTTTATCAAAATGTTTGCAACAGCCACAAGGAAGTTTTTGAGAGAGTATCGAATTGTGAATCAATATAAGCATGTCTGCCCATCCTTCTTTTCATGTAAGTGTCTCGCGCGTAAATTACGATGTCGTTTTCAAATTTGCCATTGTCAATTCTTGAAGGCAAAGCAGTATTGAAAATGGGGCAAATCGGCCGAACTACACGCCCACAATTCACCATATAACTTAAGAACATCTGTTTTTGCTGAATTTTTTTGCTCGTTACCCACCCATACATTGCACCAAAGGCAACAATAAAAATTTCGCCATAGTCTCAATGGTGATCCTACAGCACTTGCGTAAAAAAAGCGGTCTTGCCCACCTAACGTAGTTTAACGTGCTTCTATATTTTTTATTTTTCTTCGCTTATCTATTTATTTATTTTTTTGTAAAACACCCCAAATAATTTCCAAACTTTTATTCTTCATTTTACTTAAAGATACTTACCTTATACCAGATTAAAGCGGAGTGTAATCTTTATTCGTTACTAATGTTGGAACTACCATCCGTTTGATGCTTTTGAAGGTATTCTTCAGAAAAATTTTAAAGCAACTTTGTTGATATTTTTTTAGGAAACACCTAAAATTTCGTAAATTCGGGAAATAGACCAAAGATTTTAGTTAGGAAGATCGCCTCAATGTTTTACCTAAAAAATATAAATGATGTGAGCCAACATGTGCTGCTAAAAAAATAAATAAATACTTCTACGATATCAATAAATACTGAAGATACTTTCCTATATCCAGTTTTGAGGTAACGTAAAAACGTAGAAGATGTAACGACTCTACTGTGCTCGATTAACCAACTATGCTATCATTACATCTTACATGCATGAAGTTTATCTTTCAATAACGTTTCGTTTTGAATTCGTTTATTCATCACCAAAGGATGAGGCATATATTCATTTTGCCAAGAAGTTTTCACTACCCCAAGGGAAGCTTTACAGGCCGCACATTGTGCTTACATATGTATGTTCTTAAGCAGTATGAGATTTTGCATCGATTTAAGCGTGTCCCCCGATCCGTCTGTCCATCTATCCGTCTATGTAATGTCTAATGCCAGTATTTTACTGGCCGCAAAAATAAAACGATCGACTACAAATTTCGCGGAAATGTAGGAAGTTCTTATACAAATGAACCAAATCGGCCAAAGGACAGCCCTATGCAATATCACGTAAACTGAGAACACCTTTGTTTTCATTACTTACAAACAATGCAGTTCGTCCATCCGTCTGTCAAATGGACAAAATGGGCCAAGCCTACACAATATCCAGAAATAACCTTCAAGAACTTCAAAAAGTATTAGGTTTTTTGACCAGTGTTAAATTCGAAAAGCACTTCAGCATCTCCGCCTGTCCGAGTAAGTAGCAAGCATTTTCGCGTTCGTAAAACTTAATATAAGAGTGACAGAGACACAATGTTCGGTCAAAGAGGAAGATCATTTCCTCGCCTATTTCCCTTTTTTTTTTTGTTTTTTTTTTGTAAAGAGAGAGGTAGTTTTGCAATCCTTAAAAGTCAAATGGAAGCTCTTTTTGATTTGTAACAGCTTCTGAGCAACGGTCGTAAGAGTAAATAAACACTTGAAATCAAATAGCGAATGAGATGCTAATTATCCTTGATTCAAGTCCGCTTCAATTTTGTTATCATGTTTTCTAAACAACATCTCACATTTTCTACTATGGTCGCATTCATCTGTGTTATCATTCGCTTGAACTTTTGATTGCTTGTTTAATCCAATTAAATTCTTCGTTTTCCTAGAAACAGAGCTAAAGCGCTTATTAGTACCTAATTAGGACGTGGTTTAACACACGTGTCATTAGTGAAGGCGAAAAAAACAAACGAAAGGAAAACACAAAAAAAATCCAACAGTAACCTTGGCTACGACGTTAATGCTTGGTTGCAAAAGTTTTTTTTTTCTTTCTTCATTTATGTTAAATCATACCGCGCGCTTGTACGATTCCAAAATATTTACAATGCGAATGACAATAACTTCTCCTTCTCCCGACATTAGTAAGTTCATGGTTTTTCTTTGGTAATGAAGAACAATAAAGAATTTTTATAATAAATTTGTTATTTTATAAAGCAATACTCAACGTTATGTTTAGTTGGAGGGGAAAATAAGCCACTTCTTAGAAAGGATATTAAGGTAGAAAAATTTTTCTGTATTTATATATCTAGTAGCAACCTAGAGCAAGTCCTAAATTCAATTTTACGAGTTTCTTGTGAAGGAAAAAAGAAAATTTTTGAAAAATTTATAAAACGTCTGAAACTAAGTGATAAGCACGGGCGAGCGTTTATTTATTTTTAGATTAACTTTAGTCATATTAAAATTTACGTTTAAAGCTTTCATTTGTTATGAAAACTCTTTTTAAAGTGAATTTTTCGATTTAATAACTTTAGATCTTTTTTCCAGGATATCGAAAGCAAAATATCTATAATAAAAATAAGAAAGAACAATGTAACGGTTTTTTCCCGCACTCTTGATCACTGCTTCCTTGTATGATTACGGAATTATCACGCATATGTACTATATGTGTATGTACATTGGCATGTGTATGAATGTGTATAGGTCTGGAATGCCTATTAAATTCTCAACCCCTCCCGACACGAATTATTGAAAAATCAACGCTCACAGGCAGATGTTCGCTCTGGCATACCAAAGAAAAAGGAAAAAAACGACTAAGAAATGATATTTGGCTTTGACCGAATATTTTGTATCCACTACCTGAGTTCCAAAAAAACACGAAAAAAAAAAATGAAATGAAAAAAATGAAGTTGCGATGAATGTTTGGTGGTCGATTATTCCCAGTTTTATTCAGATAATCTGGGATGGCCCACAGAGTATACATGGAAGTTTTTTTTGTTATATCTCTTGTAAGTTATGAATAATGAGCAAAAAAAACAATTTTTTTTACCTTTGAAAAGGAAGGTTCGCGACTTGTGTTACACTAAAGGTGTGCCCTTTGACCAATTGTGATTATTTGTAATACCGTTTGAGTGATTAGGAAAATGCTTACAGCGGATATTATATTATATTATACTGACAGACAGATGGACAGGAAGATAGACCTGGGTTTGTTTTGCATTCAGTATTGATAAAGAATAAAACGATATTTTAAAGGCCAAAGCTTTCTTCTGATTGTTATAAACATTTGGACAAAATGAATATACCGACAGGTTTCAATGGTGGGTATAAAAATAGTAGTTTATGGCAATTACTGCTGCTGTTCCTGCTGCTGTACGTACAACTTAAAAATGTATGTGGCGCGTTAAAATTTTCACCACTTACTTACACAACACAATTCAAAACGGATATCGTAAGGACGCGCGTATATATATGCATACTAATAATTGATATACTTTTTGTTGGTTTCTTTTTCCACTTCCTAAGGGTGTCTGCTCTAGCAGAGCAACCATAGCGTGAGTGTGTGTATATGCATTTATATGCAGAGGTATATGAAAAATGAACGAAATAATGATTTTGTTTCGCCTCGTTTCTTTACTTTGTTATTCTGATTGTTGCTATTGTTGTTGTTGTTCTTTTTCTGAAATTATACACATATCCTTGATTTCGAGTTTGTATGCACATAAGCCTTTTATTTTACTTTGTTTTTTTTATTTTATTTTGAGTATTTGAGTAATTTTTTAGGAAACTCGAAGTGTTTGCTTAAATTTCCGTTATTTATATAAATAACGCATGTTACTACACAGAGACAGCGTCGTGTGCATTAAAGTGCCTGGATGAGCTCGCAAAGGTTTTTCTGTATTTAGTTACAAACATGAAGGTGCTTTTACCGTTTCATGAATTCTTGTTTACACAAAATTCACCATCGTTCGATTTATGTATTATTTGATCAATTTTTGATAAACAGGATTGAATGTAAAAATTCGCCATCAAAAAAATAGAAAAAATACAAATGTATAAAGTCTTTAAAAATGAGCTAAAAGCAAACAAAAAAAAAAAAAAAATTAAAAAGAAAGGTTGCTGCAAAAAGAATTTTTTTTAAGTCGAGAGCTTAACGTGCCAAGCATAGCAAGATTTGACAGCCGAATAACTCTTGGATTTTCAATATAATTTGTTGGATATTCGGGTGGTTCGATAATTAAGTCGTTTTCGAGAATTGAACTTAATGTTTAGCGTAATCCGCAGTTTTATACGTTTGGTATAGCTCCACACTAGATCGGATTTTCCTCTAGAGTTCAATGAGTCTCTAAATGCAAAACTCATGGATTTTATCTCATTTTACGGTTTAATGCGGTTGGATTTCCGGACAACGGTACGATACGCTTCAACAGTATCGCATTATTTCTCTCATCCATCGTCGCTTCTTTTCCTCTATTCCATTCACTTTTCTTCCCTTCTCTTCTTTTCCCTTTTTCTTTCTTCTCCTTTCTTTTATTTTCTTCTCTGCTCTTTCCTTTTCCTCCATTCACTTCTCGTCTCTTCTCTTTCCTTTTTCATTTTCGCCTCTCTTTCTTTTCATTTTCCACTTTTTTGATGTCCTAGCTCCTACGCTTATCGTTATTTTTTTTCCATCCTACCAAAATTTTCCATACCGGCTATTGAAACAGTCTGGTAAATATTTTCAATTTGTTATATAGTTTTTTTTAAATTCCCAGTCCTTGAAATATAACGTTGACCACTATCCGCTTTAATAAACGCTGAAGGCTTGTAATATGTAAGCAATCCTATAAAATACAAACTTCGCAAAATACAAGCTTTGCAACACACGATGGATTATTCTGCTTTACTACTCATGTTAACGCCGACGATAAGACGTAGTGCACCTTAAAAAATGAACGTTTAATCAGCTCACGTCGCATTCTATTTTTATACGCTACAACACTAGCGTTGAAGACAGATTAAGCTTGTGCGAATATTTGCAGCATCCAGAAGAGCTTAAGATAGAATCCAGTTATAATAAACCAATCGACTCACAACAATTCTCTGAATCGGCTTAAGTACGTTTGTCCATCTGTCCGTCCGATGTTTTTCAACATAATTTTTTGTCCAGCACGCACACGTCACAATTTACTAAACCATCTCGATGAAATTGGATCCAAAGACAAACGCTGTTGAAAGTAGATTCGATCGGACTATTTCGATCCATTCAAAAGGCTTTATATAAAAAGAAAAAATTTGTGATTTTATTACTTTCCGACAGGTAACGGCGCAAACTAGTGTCTTGGTCGCTTTATTAAATGGATGTGAAAAACTTGGACAGAATGGGAGAACTTTCTGAAAAGAGCTTGCTACAAGAAATAATAATAATATCGCAACAACGTTTTTCATATGGTCAACAATGAGGGCTTTAAGGTTTCAGTCTTTACAAGGGTAAACTTGTACAACCCAAGTACTTAGGATTCGCTCCCCATATAGGGCCTCTTATGAAAATTAACTATGTATCATATGTATGAGAACAAGCTATAATTCTTGATATTTTAAGACGAAGAAGTAAAGACAAAGCATTAGGCGATATGGCGCAAGGAATTGAATGGCCGGCCTTACTAGTCTTATCTTATATTTTATAAACATTTTTCATACCCATCATCGAAAGATTAGGTGCACATTCATTTTATCAAAACATTTGCAACGCACAGAAGCGAGGCCCAGAGACACCACAAAGTATATATATACTTGAGCAGCACAAAAGTCTGAATCGACTTAAACGTCCGTCTGGCCGTCTTTCGGTTTGTGTAATGTCTGTTGTAAACATTCTCCTGGCCGCAAAAATTAAGCTATCGACTTCAAATTTCGCTGACACATTGGAAGTTCTTTCACGCAGGATGATACTGTAAACCTGAGAACACGTCTGCTTCTCGAAAGGAATAAAAAATTGACTTTTTGCTCATTACTCACAAACTACGGCATATAAATCTGCAAAAATTTGAATCACAAAAACTTATAGACGATGCTATGGAACCTTTACAAAATAAAAAAAATTTACTACTCCCAATTAACTTTATAGTGCGGCATCCTTTAATTTTTTTATTCAAAACCTTTATAACGCACAGAAGCAAGCTTCGGAGACGCAATAAAGTCCTAGGCCAGTTTCAAATTCGAAACGCACCTACATACATGCATATGTCCGTCCATTAATTTGTCCATCAGTCCGTCTGCGCAACTGTTTAGTATCTGTGCTGCACATTCCCTCGTTCGCAAAAATGAATGTCTCTCTTGCAAACTTGCAAAAAATTGAAACAATTTTTTGTTTTCCGTGTTTTTCGGTTGTTAGTCATAAACTCCATCACATGCGCCATATAAATTGCGACTTTAGTCTCTACTCAATGACAAATGCTTTTAACTTAATTTAATTATGTTGCAAATTACTTTTTCAACAATTTATCGTAATGTTTTAAGAACCCTACAAGAAAGTGTAGCTCACAGTTTAATTGGCAAAAACATTTAAGTTTCATTTCTAAACTCGTTAGAACATTTTTTTTTATTTTCAAATCAAAAAACCCATTTACAATATTAATCGAAAATCCTCGACAACATTCTTTTGTAGCATTTCATTGGTTCACTTTTTCATAATTTTACCATAGCATTTTAGATATCAAATGGTTTTGACGGTGCTAGTACGTTCAGTATAAATATGGCTTTACATAAATAAATAAAATCTACTCACACAAAATATAAAGAAAAATGAATGCACAAACACTTATGTGTCGTGGTATGGCCTTTTGTTTTTGTTTTCCAAGCCCTCGTAAACAGGAGCTAGTTAAGCTACTTGAGTTAAAGAGTTATGCGCATTGCAGTATACATTATAACGGCAACAGTAACATCAACTTCAACCATCCGAGCAGACCAAAGCTTGCATTCTTCTTCTTCTTCTTTGGGGCCTTTTAAGTATGCCATGATTTTGTTATTATATCACAAACACAACGTATGCAACATATGTATATATACATGCATATACGTATATAGATACATATATATCGCTGCAGAATTATATAATTGACTGTTTAACAACGTATACAACCCATAAGCACAAATACATGCATATTTTTTACAATCCCTACTAACATACTTATGAATTTCTTTTGCAACGCGATGGAGTATTTGTGTGTGGAGTATTGTGAACATGCATGTGTTAGTAATAGCTCAAATGAGTGTGTGGACGTTTCTACGAACATCTTTTTTATTTTGATTATTTTTTTCACAAACTCTAAATCGTTTGTATTTGTTTTCACATACTTGTACAACATGAAATTCATGTGTGCGTTTGTTTTCTCTGCTTTCTCTAGTTTTTCCTTTTATACCACAAAAAACCACAAAAATAACATTTTCCACAGGAGAGAATTATAGCAAGAAAAAACAGAAAAAAAACAAAAGCTTAGCAATGGCATCAACCTAGGGACTAGCATTCTTCGCTTATTCACTATTTTCCGAGTGTGTCAGACCAAAGTTTGTTTGCATTCAAGAAGTTAAAGTAGAGTAAAGTATGTTTACAGTCAGCAAATACAAACACACACATATATATAAATATATATATATATATACACACATTTGTATGTCTATATATACGTATATGTACATATAAAGTTACTCTCCCTTTCGTTTTTTTAAGTACACTACATGAAGATGTTTATATATACATACATGCATACATATCCATATATATATTACGTTTGAAAACACATACATATAAACTTCTGTTGAAAATAACCTAAAGGCAAACAATAGAATACATGAAGATGTAAATATGTTGGAATGTATATATGCATGTGCGTACGGGATTGTGCACTCACGGTTTAGTACACTATGTATAGTTTACATATACATACATATTTCGCGCACTAGCAGCATTACTTCAACTAAGCATTTATGGTGTTTTTCAAGTCGAGTCTCTAAGATGCACAAACACACACTTAGGCTTTTTCATACTTGGGATGCATAATGGCAAAAGCATTTACTTTAAAATACTGCGTACAAAAAACTCGTATATAAAAAAATTCAAACAAAACAAAAATTGTATGTAATAAGAAGTTATCGCCATCGTTATATGCATAAACATGTATTCTCTCTATATATGTACGATGTTTGTATGTGCAGCTTTAACGCTATTCTTCTCTATTTTTTCCGGTTTAAGAAAAAAAATTATTTTGCAAATCTCTGTATTTGCATCTTAACTGCGATATAAAGGTATTGAAATTTTTATAAAGGACATTAAGAAAAGGTGTTGAGAGGATGTTGTCTGCCCAACAATGCTGTTGTGTTTCCCTGAATGAGATATGTAGACCAATAATCACAATAAGGGAAAAACTATTGTGGTAAACTCATAATCGTTTTATAAAAACTAATAAAGTGTAAAGAAGACGTTAATATCTTGGTTTCGAGCCTTTGACCAGGGAAATCTTAATTACCATTATATTATCCTTTGCTCCTTAAGAGCCATGTTAGTTTATAGCAAGTGTAAGCAAAGCTTTAGTTCATATAACTTAGAAACTTCGCTAGGGCGAATCTCTAATTTGGGAATAAAACTTAGCACTAATTTCAATGCCTGGAGTAAGAACTAATCTGAAATCTTCTCCCGTTTCTTTATAAGGCTTGTTCGCGGCGCATTTGCCTGTGCGAACTACCGTGTGTTTGACCGTGCAAAAAAAATGTTCATGCTAAGTTTTCGATTTATGTTAGTTTAATATTTTAGACTAGTTATAGTTGGCTCGACTTCGCTCAATTATTTACGTATGCTTGTAGTCGTAAGCTCACTTTTGGCTCGTCAATATGCATGTACAGTCTATCATCGCACGTCAAACGGACATGTGGTAACATATGGTACCCTAATTGCAAAAACCTGAATATTTTAAACCATCACAAAATTGAGAAATAGCCTCTAACTTTAGAATAACGTTTAGTCCGGGCGTCATGCGTTTCTTGCCTTTAGGTATAAAACTGGCGTGGTTTGCTTATTTGTGCCAATCTAGCGATACACCTCCGTTCCAAACTCATAAAGCCTCCTTTTTAGCCTTTGAGCTTTTGTCTGTTTATTTACTTATGTTCTCTATCCTAACTTACACGTACTAAAACCTACTTTTTAATTCGTGGATTAGTTTGTGTTCGGCTGATAGTTTTTGTAACTGGGTTTTATGTAGTATATATGTACTTAATAAATAAATAATAAGTAGAAGTTCAACGCGCAATTTCTCTTACTGTATCGGAAGGGGCTTCTTTTCTAAATTGAAAAAGAGCATTTCTTTCCCTATTTGGTTCTCTTGGTGGAGGTCATCTAATGATGATGGCCAGCGATACCAAGTGGGCTGGGGCACAGCTGGGTGTGTGTGCTCTGCGACGACAACCTTGGAAGCATTATTTCCCTTGAGAAAGGATAGTTAGGCTTGGCCGTCCGGGACGTGTGGATAGTTCAAAGGCAAGAGCTAAAAGCATACAGTATGAGATCACCCAAAGCTGTATAGCTTGTTGTAAGTTCTGGTTTGAACGATAAGCCAAGAGGTTAAAGGGTGTTCATGGGGGTCAGGTTGCCCAAAGTAGGATTGCTCCGGCAGGAAGATGCACACTACCCATCGGAATGCCGGACGAATGCCTTCTTGTCTGACTGTTGGGTATGGTATAAAAATAAAGAATACCAGTTGCAGTTCGTATAAAAATAAAGCATGCCAGTTATGTCCAATTATAACGATTCGAATCTCCTTACGCGAATTGCATTGCGTGTTTGGAATTTCGGTGCTGAGTACCTTTGTGTTAAAGAGTTTGTAATGACCACGTTTGAAGCTAAAGAAAAATGAATATAGTTATTCATACAATGACTTTTTAAAATATGGATTTATATGGGAAGTGGTTGAAAAAGTATCCCGGCTCAACCATTTTTAATAGAGGTTGTCCATGGGCCGAAGCATGTCGGCCTAAAAGATTTCATGAAAATATCTCAAAAATACCAAACAATAGATTCAATACAAGAAAACAAAGTAGGCAAACGGACAGAAAAGCTCGGTATAATAAACGGTGAGTCTATCCTAACTTCTTCTGAGTGTTGAATACATTCGCCCAAACCAAAAGAGGTGTAGAATATAAAGATAGTTAAAGAACATCTTGCTTCAGTTTGTTCACATTTGGTCGTTACACTTTGTATCAAAGCACGATTTAGTTAACTTATTTATTTCCAATCTTTCTGTACTTCAACTTTTGATAACGGTACCGATTCACAATTCCCAAATGGTACTTAATTGAAAGCAGATGTCATATACGTGACAAATTTTTTGAGATTTAAGCTTTCCTATGCACTAAATGCTAATCCAAGAAACATACTGCATCCTTGACTAAAAACCAATGACTAAAACCATGTCGTTTTTAGTATAATATCTATTAAACAAAATAACTGAATATTAAATTTGGCCCTCAATCGAATTACGTACTTTAGAGATATTCTTCGCGAATGTCACATAATAAAAACAGAATCAAAATTACCAGTGCTCGCCGGTGTAAATATAATCGCGGCAGACTTTGCTTTGCTCGTAACTATAGCTCAATCAATAGAGCAACATGTATTAGGAGATATCCATTCGCAAGAAGTTGTATTGAAACCAAAATCAGTTTTATTTTTATAAGAAAAAATTCTACAAATTTTCTTTTTATTTCATTTTGTATGCTTGTTATTGTTCACCATACGTAGTTTGTTCATACAAAACACGTCAATTTGAATCTCATATTTTATGCCTTCCTCAGTATTTGAGGGGAAGCAGTGGAAAGTTGACAATAGTACGTGATTAGCCTCTTGACGATAATCAATTGTCTGCCAAAAAAGGCGATAATCATTGCGCAATTACAGATTGCCTTCGTTCTCAACTGTCGAATATGTAAATGCATACAAAGTCATAAATTGTAGGGGAGCTCTGCTCCCATGTTTGACCTTGCGATTTGAAATAACTTCCTCAATTTTCCTTTGCAGTGAGATATGCTTTCGAAAGTATTCTGTTCTCTTTCAGTCGGTATTTCTTCTTCTCCTTCTTTACTTCTGTTCTCTTAGAAGAGACTTTCAATGTAGGAAGTTCATATTAACTAATTGCTTCTTTCAGCAAATTAATTCCTTCTTAAATTTACTACAATTATTTAAAGGTTCTTAAGACATGTAAGACTGTAAGGGTGATAATAATTGTATACCTGAATGCATTGTAAGAAACTGAATTCATCAACCGACACATAAATTCATATATAAATTCCAAAAATATAATTTGCTTGAATGCATTTCAGACCCGCATATGTCACACAATTCTTCTTTCAATATACGATATACGTTACCATAAGCCACCACTGCTAGGAACCATGCACTTCTATGCGATAAAAGGCAAGGGAACGAAGTTACACGCATCTGTGTTTATATTTATTAAGAAATTCTGCTTCATAAAACACGTTCTACACGTATTCCTCTTTTAATGGTTTAATACATACATTATGTATATAAAAACGTACATATTTTTTTGTGCAATCTTCTCATAAATGCACGAACTATAAACCATAAAAATAAAATTTTTTTAAAAGTTTTGTTTGAATTTTTTTCGTTTGTATTCTTACCAACTTAGTATTTGAAGGCCTGCGTACATATTCTACACAGCCTATTGCAGAATATACTGATCTTAACCAAAAAGTGGAAGAATAGTAAGCAACCAATAGTTGATAGAGAGAATCTATTTTTACTATTAAACAAAGAGTATATGTGATATATACATGTGTATGTATTAAAAGAATATGGATAAGAAAAACATACATTTTTTTTATTTTTAAAACTTTATAAAATTGCATTTCCCTTTGGTATTTTAAGCCGTTTAAGTTGTAATAAGATTTGGGAAATATTTTCAAAATGTACTTATGCGGTATTTTTGTGTTTCTCTTCTGCCCTTCCTTTCTGTTCTTTTTCCCCTTTCTTATCTCTTCTTTAAGATTCTTTGGTGCTCTTCTGCTTACTTGTCCATTTTTCTTCTTCTTAGCTCAGAACTACCACCAAATTGTTCTCTTCCCACTCAATCTTTCACTCCCTCCTTCTCATCTGATATTTTGTTTGATCTTTCCTTCCCGTTTCATCTCTGCTTTTCTGTTCCTCTTGCACTTTCTTCTCTCCGCCACTTGTCATCCCTACTCCTCCTTGTGTTTCTCTTTAATTTTCTTTTTCCATCTTATCTTGTCACCTATTCTCCTATTATTTTCTTATTTATTCTTCTTTCCTTCTCTTCTTTTCCTCCTTTTTTCCCCTGTGCTTGTCTTGTTAACTCTTGCTTCTTTTTGCGTCTTATCTTTTCTTGTTTTCTTCTGCTTTTTGCTCTTTTCATTTATACTTCCCTAGCCGTTCCATGTATTCTTTTCCCTTTCCTATCATTCCTTAACCCGACTTATCTCTTCTTTCCCTCTTTACTTTGATCTACTTTCATCTGTTAAGCTTTTCTCCATACACTCATATCAACTTAATTCCAAACTACGCCATAAAACTATTCAATTTCCAGTTAATAGTGGAATTTATGAGGAGGAAGAAGTCACCTATCACCTTTTTTCTTTTAATATTAGCAACGATTCTCAAAAGAAATACCATTAGCGGTAGCAAATAAGCACAGATGGCTTTCCGCACTTCAAATTAGATTTTTACAATCGATTAGATTACAAGCATAAAGTGTTTTTCAAGAAGTCAACGTAACAAACAAAATCTTGGATTGCTTGCAAAGATTAATGTAAAAGCTTGTTTTACTCGTTCGAAATAGTCTTCTATTGTAAATAATATATGAATATAAAGCTATATGAAATGTCGTTTGATAGCTGTATGTTTTTTTGGCCAGGCCCAAAATGGTGAGATTTTTCAACGTCACCTTTAGTTCTTAAATTTGTGAAAGCTCCTTGCTTACCGCTAATTCTTTAGTTCAGACTTTCGTTTACTTTTTAAATTTCAAATGAAAAAACTTATTGAGATTTATTTTTTGCTGATATATATAATCTTTGTTTTTTTCTAATGTTTACTTTTACTAATTATTGGTTTTTCTGTTCATTTTACGGTTATTTTTTTTTATATTTTTCGTTTTCCTTTTTTTACAATTTAATTATTTTTGATTTTTAGCACAATTTTGAAGGTGAACTTTTTTGTTTAGGTAGAACTGTTTTGTTTAGTTTGATTACATCATTTTAGTTTTCTTCTTTGCTTTCATATATAAAATATATCAAAATTGATTACATTTTAAACAAGCTTCACTTTCAGTTTGTGGTAAAAGGAGATATCTCGTGATTATTGGAAAGTAATAAAGCAAATAAGCAAATGAAGTAATTTTGCAGATAACAACATTGCACGTTGCCTGACAATTAAGTCGCTTAAAATGATAGTTTCGCCTAATGTAACTAAATTGCAATCTCAACTAATCTCTAAGGCTTAGAGAAGTATTCAAAAAGAATAAATATTAAAATCGAAATATACCTTACGTATTGAAGAATGTTATGTATCCATATTTCATCGTATGTTAAATATGGTTTTAGGTTATGATAATTGTATAATTTAACTAAAAACGTTGTTTAATCATTTACGGATTAACGGATAATATGTGTTTATGTTCACATGCATTTAAAATCTCCAAATGACCTACTAATGATAAATATATTTTGCTTAATTGTTCCAATTCACTATTCACTATGATTCATCGAAACGTATTATCTCTTCAAATTGTCTTATCGAGAGATTGTCAAAATTAAATTCAATATGTACGACGTTTAACACACTATTCGTATGTAAAGATTGTCAACATATTTCTAAAGATAATAATAATAATGTTTATAGGCTACATAAATATTTACAACAAATATCACAACAAATTAACCCGTATATCTGGTTATATGTATATTGGAAGAATTGAAAAAGCGAATTACATACGATGATATGATTGTACAAACCTATCGCACTTTTAACAAGAATTGATAGCAAATACAGCAGAGTCAACATGTTTTGTTATCATAAATATCGTATGAGATTTTACTTATAAAATATGATAAAGTAGCAAAAAGATTAGATTTAAGCAGCAAAACAAGCGTAGCAAGTGTTTTTCCAACGTCAAACTGCAGTTGACATTTTAAGGGAATGACTTATTGTTATCGCATGACAAGTTTTGTGTAGAGAAAATAAACGTTGCCTATAATTATGGTTTGACGGATTCAAAAAAAAGTAGTCTAACGTTAGGAGGAGTAAAAATTATAAAATTAATTATGTAGAAATATGAATTGCAAAATGTGGACCCTTGCAGGATTTGTTGTAATAAAAGTCCTTTAAAAGAAGAAAAGCAAACATTCTCATATCAATACATTAAGATGATGCGCTGTTTTAGTAAGTTGGCTTTCTCCTATGTGAGCAATCAATCGGGGGATGTCTCCGATTCGTATACCAGAGTGGCGTTTAGCAAGAAATGAGGAAACGAAAGGAGACATGGAGATGATGGTCGCACCCTAGGGTCGTTATACCAAATCGGTACGCTACGCCCCAAGTACTTGAAATTTTAACCGGCGAACACTGACTTGATGGTTACGACCCCTCACCTACTGGGCTGCTCATAGGCATTGGACGATATGGAACAAATAAGCATTTGGACGAATTCCCAGATGAACATCTATTAACACTATCAGCACAATCTTTTTGATTGTGTATGGACGCAAATCTTTTTCACACTTGATCGGCAGACTATTTAAGCTCGGCTTAAGCTTTCAATGCCGATTTTTGCATCAGTAAATGTTCCAAGGCGAGGCAACGGATTGACGGATAAATGGATACAATTTAGTTGGTGTTTTATTTCTGTTTACGGAGGAATATATATTCCTTGCGGGTTGGCATTTTACAAGCCATACCGACTATGGTGAGAATTTCTATACCAATTTTTTCAGTAGTTTACGTCCGAAAATCAGACAATAGCGCACGTTAAACGAACGGACTAATTAGGATTATGTATAACTTTTTAAGAACATTGCAAGCGACAGACCAAGCGCCCGCTGCTCATTAGCGGGTACAAAATACAAAACACAAAATGTAGGTAAATGAACTTTTTATTTATCTGTTAAACAAGAGAGTTTAATATCCTCTGCCTTTATTATTTCAACAAAGCAAACAGCAACAATAACAGCTATTGCAACAATCTAGGACACACTTATACTGCACAATCATTACGGTTGCAGGCACTTTTCTTGAGTAGACAACCATCGAACTCACGTTCAAAAAGATATCGTTGCACAAAACATAGAGCTTTAGTAACAAAAATCCAAAAACTACGACTCCATCATGTCTCGCTTAACATATAAATTATGCTGCAGAACAAATGTAAAATTCACGTGAGTCACAAAGAAAAACAGACACGTAGCAAAAAAAAGACGTGTAAAAACATAGGAAAAAGAAAAACAAGATTCACAGAAGAAGAACACAAAATAACAGAACTTGTTGGGCAAAAAGTAGACCTTTTTTTCTCCAAAATTTCTTCGCAACAATCAAACGAGTAAAGAAAAGCAAAAAGCGTAATAAAATCTATATACGTATGAGTGCGTGTAAATATGCACACATCTTTCATGTATAGGTGTGGGTTTGTGTGTGCTAGTAAGTATGGAAGTTTGCTTGGTTACATTCACGTATCAAATGAAGTAGAAAGATTTTAACTTTGACTCCGATTTTTTTTTCTTTTTTGGTTTTTTCTTCTCTGCAAGCAGCTGCTTGTCAGCTCTTATTTAAAGGCAACCAAAGGATGCAAGATATAAAACCGTGAGACGTACAAATAAATCTTCGTTTTGTGTGCGTACTTGCCCATATACTATATATATGATAATATACATTTTGCTATATGTGTGTCTGTCTCACTTGCCACTTCTTATGTGCAGATGTTCTTAATGATACCTATAGGCGGCTGCAACCCTTGTTATGTTGCGGTACAATTATTTATTTCAAGTATATTTTGCGCTTGTTCCATATATTTCTTACCTCCCTTTTGATGAATTTATTTGTAACTACATACGGATATGTATGCAGATTTTTGCCTCGCGCAATGTTAGTTATCACCCTTATCGCTAACACAACGAAGTAAAATTTCATATGCTCTTGGTATTGCTGCTTTGCTATTTTTCAAGTAGACATTCAGTTCTTCTTACTTCTTTTTAATTGAGTTATGTTTGTTTTCTTAATTCGAAAGAAATAATTTGAAATCGTTTACTTCTACATTTAATTGGTATATATCAGCAATAGTTGCCTTGGTGTTGGAGCGAGAATTCCCCCAAAGGATAAAGATGTAATTGGTTTTTAATTCTGTTTGTATCGGAGTCAAAGGTTAAAATCAATTAAACTGGGAATGAATTCTATCCATTTAAAATGAGAGGTTTGCTCATAGGGCACAGGTATCCCTGCACTAGCATCATTAAGTCGTTTGTCTTTGCTTGCTTCCCGTTTCTCTACTATTCCCAAAGTTTATGTTTAACTGTTCGATATAGTCCATGAAACATTAGGCAATTTATCACCGAACATCTGCGTCTCTGATCGCAACTAGTATCACACTATATATAATTCTAAACTTTATAAGGATGAATCTACATTCTATCCAAAACTATGAATTCGCCGCACAACTCCTTTAAGTTACATTAAAATACTCTTTTTTCCGCTACTAAGCTGATCCACATAGATCCACATTTTATCGTTGGCTAAGAATTCAGCCTAAGACTCAGACAGTATCTTAGCCTATTAACTTACTACGTACTCTTCAAACAACAATAAGCTGATTTCGATATATGCTTTTGAAATAAAAATGCAATCCATAGAGAGTAGACTTTCTGTTTTCAAGAATATTTATTCATTTCCTCAGCTGGTTTCTACAAAGGTTATTAGGAGTTTAAATACGGAGAGTAAAATGCAGAAGTATTTATTTTAGAAGAAATGTTATCCTTCAGTCATACCATTCAGATCAACCTGAGCCCTTCTGAACTCGACAAATCATTATTAAGTCCCTTATAGATGTAACAGGGCGATGGTCAGAAAGTTGGTCAAAGGGATGCAGAGCCTTTTGGGGGTGTCATCGATCGGTAAGAGCTACGCGTTTACCGATCATGCACTCATTGTAGCTACGACCTGGTAAGGTCGACCGTATTCACATTTGAATTTGCGGACAAGGACTTGGTGATCATAACTTCTTTCCATACGGTTATGCGCCAAGTATGCTGTATTTGCTGCGTTGTAACGTCAACAAACAGTATGTAACATGTGAAGATGTCTAATTCCTTATGGACAATTTTTAAGCCTAAAATCAAACGCCCGTCAAATTTACTTACGCCATATATTTGGTGTCAAATTTGATCGGAAAAAATACGAAAAATACTTAAAATTACTGCTAATTTCAATTAAATATGAATATTTATTTATTTATTTATTAATTGATAAGTAACATTTTCTTTTTAAGAATAAATTTTGTTTAAAAATGCTTCCAATTCCCGAAACTTTCTGCATAGGAGGCATTTTTTTTTGTTTTATAGGCGTTAATAGAACTTTTGTCTACTACGTATTAAAACACTTCAAAAGAAGGCTAACGGCATTGCATTCACCATGTGTTGAATTTAAACGATTTATTAAGCCAAAAACATTTATTAAAAACAATTGGTGTACATTTACACCGATGGAGCGTATCATACCTCACATGAGGAATTTGATTGTAGGGCAAAAGTTAAAACAAGTCGCAAAACAAAAACAAAAGTTATTATGTATATTAACTCATACACATATATATCTAATACATATATACCTTTTTTATTATTATGATTATTATTATTATATAAATTTAGCCAGAGAATAAATTCTAAGACCAAAGTCTTAAAGCACTAGCATCTAAGGCTTTCGGCTTTATTTATTTTATATTTTTTTTGTTAATATTATTATTATTATTATTATTATTATTAAAAACTCTACCGCATTTGAGAAAATGTAATAAAAAACAAGTAGGAAGTTTACCACCATCATCGTTACCCCAAAAAACCCAAAAAAAAAAAAGAAAAGTTGTTCAATTGGCCGCGTTTGATTTTTTCTATTTTCGGGATAAAAGTGGGGCTTTATATGATGTATGTATTGTACTATATGAGCAAATGGCAAAAAACGCGCAGCATAGGCGTGTGGCGGTTGTTGTTTTGCGAATTTGTGAAAGGTGTCTTCATTTTTCCAAACGAGAAAATGTTTACCACAGAGTAGGTGGGCAGAGGGACAACTGCATAAGCGAACACACGGGCATAGCTAGCTGCATTCCGAAACTGACCAAGCCTTGAAGCTTACTTCTGAACGTAAAGGTTTTGCAAACAAATGATAATTTGATATACTATTATACCATGTACCGATGCCACCGATCTTTTTCATTTTTGTTTAGATACTACAGCATCACCCACAGAATACACGTTCAAATTTTCATCGATTTATCTTACTCATAAACTATGAGTAATGAGTGAAAAACCGATTTTTTTTCCTTTTGAAAAATAAATGCATCAGTTTACGTCCTACTATAGGCGAATCGTTCGATCGATTTGGCCCATTTGCAATGCCAACCTCCATGCAGGAATTTCCAACTTCTTTGCCAAATTTGAAGTCACAGTTTCATTTTTGAAGCCAGGAGGACGTTTGAAACGGATATTACACAGACGGATAGACGGACATGTGTAAATCGATTCAAAATTTGATATTGATCAAAAACTTTATAGAAATTTTGAAGCCTCCTTTTGGGCGTTTCAAATGTTTTGACAAATGGGATATGCCCGTCATCCTTCGCTGATAGGAAAAGAAACGCAATCATACGACAGTGGCTAATATGACAATAAACTCGCGGCTTATTATTGTTTACTTAAAGTCACCAACAAAAATATCCAATAACAGCTGCTTTATAATAAATCTGGCGCTAATACGCAAGAACTAGTCGCTTGAGTATGACACAATGTACAGAACAACAGATTGTATAAATAAACGTTAAACTTACTGAGAAACCTTGCTGAAGAAGAGAGCTCGAATAATCACTAAGCGTAACATTTATTTCAATTGCAGAACATTATGAGTTTTGTGCAAAGCGCATATAAGGGTGTAAAAGTGGGGAAGGAAGAGAGTGAGAAAGGAAAAGAATGAGCAAGAGAGGGAAGAAGAAAGAGAGTAAAACGAGTCAAACAAAAGTAACCAACTGGCTGTTGTTGTTATTCGATAAGCCATTTGCAGTTAATTACATATAAGTAAGCATTTAAATAAACGGTGAGTGAGTGTTTTCCAAAATTTCTTTCCCCTATACCTCTCACTCAACACCACCTAAACCGCTGATGAATTTGAACATAAGAATGCCCCGGTTTTATTTTTTTATTCTACTAAGAAAAATGCGTCATCAAAACAAACCAAGAAAAAAACAAAAACTCGGGTTAACAAAACTCAAAACACAAGCAAGCACACACGCTTATACATTTATATATTCATGTTACACGTGAGTTATAGGAGCATTGTGTGCGCGCAAGCACATACGCTCGCCAGAGGTGAGTAAAACATTTCATAACAATTAATCGAGTAAATGGTGCTTACTAAGGCTAAAGTGAAGACGTATGCGCAAACTCGGTCTGTGCGATTTATTGCATTTAGTTATATATAAAGTTTCGCGGGCATTATTTAAAACAAGTAAATAAATAAAGGATGGGTTGGGTGTTTTATTATAATTAAAAAACAAATTGCATTTATTAATTACAAAGCAAACAACAAATCGTATTATTAAACGTAAAGTGGGTTTAAAAAAAAAAGACGGAAACCAAAACGAGATTAAAAACAAAGCCAGCACAAGTGTTAAGGAAATAAACAAAAAAAAAAAAAAAAGAAATAATAATAACAATTTTGCATAAATTACTTAAAATTGTATGCAATAAAATAAAGTATTTGTTGATATATTTTTCGTAACCGCCATTGACCTTAAAAATATTTTAAATTTTAGTCTAATAACTTCAACTTGATGTGGATTTATTCATCATTTCTCCCTCAAGGTAAGTGATTTTTCTTATATCTTTTAGAAAAAAAGATGAAATCGAAAACCTATATACCTTTGACAATTAATCAGATCATAAAAGAAGAATAAAAAAATTAAATGAATTGTTACAAAAAAAAAAATGATTAAAAAAATTAGTTGACTACAATAACGTTGACTATATCGCCACTCAGCAGGTGCATGTCACATATATAAGTAAACAAATGGTCCGAGAAATCATAGTACACGCGCTAATTTCGGCCCCCAAATACAGTGAAGGGCATAACCTTCCCAATTTCTTGACGCTTGTATGTGCAAGCCTAAAAGTGATCGACTAGGTAAGCCGTTCCTAGTTCGTTATGCGTTTTGATTTAAAAGATTTTAAAATGTTTTTGAAAATTTTCAATCAACGAACACTGCCAAGTTTACCAAAAAAGCAGGTATTCACATTAAGTCTGTAATATGCCGCAGATAGATTAAGTTCCTTTTCTAATGCGATCCGTTTAAATCATTTAAGCAAATATAGGCCTAGTCTCGGCCCTCGGAACAAAAACAGTAGAGAGACTGAATATCAGACTATACTAAGGCGAAACACCAAGTACATCTTAGTTTGAATGGAACATCAATCTTGGCCACTTCGCGCTCAAATAACTCACTGTGTTGGTGAATACTGTGAACTTAAGCCATACGACAGACATTCAAGCAAAGCTGTCACACAACGCGATGGACAGATTAGGTTCACAGTTTCGGTTCATCTTTTCACATTGCTTAAGGAGATACGAGCTTAGTTTTAGTCTTTTTTTGTAGATCTCGTAACAGTAAGGAGACAGAATGCCAGAGTTCACCTTATTAAGGCGAAACCTCAAGTTAATCTTAGTTTAAAAAGCCACCAATGAAACTTTACACGGATTACCAAATGCCACGGTTTTTTTAAGTTTCGTAGTTATTTGCAAAAACTATAGCAAATATAATGGCTATCTATTCACCCCACTGTTTACTTGAATGTTTGGTGGAAAGGAAACAAACATATTTTATTCAATGAACTCATAACAACTTAATGATAGTGTGTATGTGTGTTAAAAAATTTAACTAAGCTTACTTTGGCTTTTATAATACGCAAAAGAAGTCGGAAAAGTATGAAATTCTCTCTGAAGTGCATGCAACTTTGTTTCTTGTTATACTCTACATCACGTTCCCCGTAAGACTCTCATTATTTTGTCCAGACGCCCGTAGTGCCCAGAACAACTTGAGATAGAGCATTATGTAACTATTGTCAATCAACTCTCATCGTTCTGTCTGCCCATCCCTTTTTCCGCCTAATACGTGTCTGTGTATTCTCGTATACACACAAGGCATCATTTACAAGATATTTTGCTCGAATTCTGCACACTGACTTGCAGCCTATGGAAAATGACAGCTTCTACGAACTATTTTAAAAAAATCGCGACAAAAATAAATTAAAAGTGGTTGTGCTAAATTGAACCACGTACTTCACATTTTAGATCCCCGAGTATACAAGATTTTATAAAAAGTCATTTTTGTACGACTCAAATTTCTAATTTTTAGTTAACTCTCAACGTTGATCGTTACGTGCTTTGATCTTTAGCAGACACTTTGGTATAGGGCATTTAAAAGTCAGCCGTACTCGACTGTAGTATCTTAAATTGTTAGTATTTACGTTAGTTTCCATGAAAGTAAAATTGTTTTTTATATATAAACAATATAAATATTAAAGATTTTAATTGATTTAATCATCGGGTAAGCTCCTGATAGTCTTTATGACTCATAATGCATGTTCGCATATGCAAGCGTACAGTCATAACATAACATGTCATAATGAGAATCTTATCAGAAACAAGTTGACCACAAGCAAATCGCATCAAACAAAGCAATGACTGGGAATTTCTGGTTTTTATGAGAAAGAAAAGTGCAAAAAAGAAATAAACCTCTGAAGCACTAAATAAAAAAAAAAAATACGCAATAAAACAAGAGTAGTTTTAAAACCAAGCTTTATTATCCATCTAGGTATACATTATAAACCGCAAATTTAAAGTTAAGTTTCCTTCTTTATTTCTGGGAACCGAAATCGCTGCCTAATACATATTATTTATTATCTATTTTGGCAATAATTAGTTCCTTAAAATCTTTTAACACTGGAAGTACCGTATGGGTTTTTATGACCCTTTTGAGCTTTTAACTTTACAAATAAATGGTTATAAAACATTTACATTTAAAAAATTTTTTCGTGGCTCTTATTTGTGTGAAGAAATCTTTAAATATCACAATCCCTTTCCTCTACTTGACCTGGTTATATTCGGAAGCCTTTTGGTGCAAGGGTATATTAAGTTTCAACGGATGTTTGCAATACGCAGAAAACTCAGATAGATAGAAGTTGTTCTCATCGATTCGATCCACACTTATCTGCCCGTCTATCCTTCTTGTTTTCTTGTATTCAACATACAAGTCGCGATTTTCCCGAGGCTGCTTCAGTTTTTTCTATGCTGTGCGTACACTTTGTTTGTACCAAAATTCAACTTCTTTTCTCAATTTCTGCGACTATAACGATTTCGCAGAAGTTACGAGTTACAACCAACTGGTAGAAATGAATCTATACCACCATGGATCCAACCACCTGGTAGAAATGGATCTATAAGAACGTCAATAGCCTTCAAAACCAGGAACCTTGCAAAGTACATATATTCGAGATAAAAACAAATAAGAAAGTTATATTCGGCGGTCCCGAACCTTGCATACCCACCGCTATGCTTTTTGCATTCTACTCCACAATTTCTTTTATTTGATACCCGTATCGCAGGTGTTATTAAGAAAAAAGTAATCGTGGTGTCTACCAGGTTCATTTTAGAATTAACCCATTTTTAGGCAGATAATATATTTTCATTTGAGGAATGTACAAAATAGTTTTGCCTTATGATAAATGAGCATAAAACTTCAAAACAGTGAAAAAATAAAATTTAATCAATTATAAGTTTGTGTGGGCATGACCGACATTTTCCATTTTTGCTCGTAAAGAGCATACTGGAAATGTGAAATATTTCGGACTTTTTAATTTCTGAGAAACGTGCAAAAAGGCACAAATTTTTGTTCAGGTAAGCGGACGTGCGTTCCAACGCAGGCTTCTGCTCTAACCAATTTAGCCCATTTCCAGCACCAATCTGCGTGCAAAAACTTTCAATGTTTCTAGCAAATTCAAAGTCGATATCTTAATTTTTGCGGCCAGAAGATTGCGAACAACGCACACCACACAGACACACAAATGGACAGACATGCCTAAATCAACTCAGAATTTTACGCTGATCAAAAATACACACTCTTTATAGGGTCTCTGAAGCTTCCTTTTGGGTGTTACATACATACATGGAAAAAAAAAGAAAATGAGTGTACCCCCATCTTACAGCGGTGGGTAAAAATATGTTTACTAAACCATATTTAGTTCATTTACTGTGTATTTTCGAGTACTTTTTGAAAATTACTGGTTTAGATAAATTTAAACTATTAACCGATACCGGGAAAAAATTATATTTTATACGTTCCTAGAGAGCAAGCTGTTAAGGATCTTGTGGACTGCATACCCGAATAGATAAGAGTCGCGGTCACCAAGTTGGTTTTCGCGGGTGCAAGAATCCACATAGAAAGCTTAAGCTTAGCTTAAAGAGTCTGCAGATAGAGTTTGAAGGAAATCTTTATTCATACGCAATCAAGAAGGCTTTATTTATAACGGTAATAGCTGTTAATCTAAACACTCATGCTCAAATAGTCGTAACTAAAGCGAGTGCTCAGTCAGCCAAGACATATCTGTGGTGGTTGTACTGGCTGTTGTTGTTGTGTTGGATATTGATGCATATTAAGATTTGGATTAGAATTCGGTAAAACATAATGCGGTTGCTGATGAATGGCAATCGGCATAACATTTGCCGATAGGACATATATAGGCTGCGGTCACTAGCTACTATCCCTTTCTCTATTTCCACACTAATTGATCATAGCATAGAGAAAAAAGTTGTACTGCGACTGCAGCTTAAGCTTCCTTAATATTTCTTTTATTAAATACTATCAAAAAGAAATTAATTATTGAAACAATTTTCACGAAACGACATTTTTTTCTATGCTTAAAGTAAAAGCAGCCATAGTAAGCAATCGTAAGTTAATTTATTTCAATTATGGAAAAAAAAAGTATGACTGGAAAATGGTTTCCCATCTATTTATAAAAAAATTCGAATCGTTAATAATTAGACGAAACAATTAAAAAAGATTTATGTGTAGAAATAATTACACGCGCAAAATAAGCGCACACACACACACATGTGGGCTGATATATGAGTTTTTTTTTTTTTTGGTAAACAATAATGATTGGAAAAGCAGTTGTTGTTGCTTTTATCGCAGTTGTTGTGTATATTAACAACAGCTACTCCATATTAGCTAAAGCTCAAAAGCAACGGTAACACCATAAACAATAGCGACAGCACAGAATAAAGGAAAAGAAAACAAATTTCAGATCGAATGGTCTTCAAAACCATTTGTGTACAAACAAAAGTAAATAAATGAAAAGAAAGAAAAAAACGCATTTTAAACATAAATCAATTGAATGCCAAACGCATTCTCTCGCACACATATGCGAACATACACAACATATAGTTAATTTGAAATGTGTGGCATGAATTAACCGGAAAAAATATTTAAAAATTAAAAAAAAAAAAACAAAATAAAACTTTTCTTTTAATGACAAACACACAATGACGAAAAATATGTGCATTTACAAATACTATAAAAACACAATAAACAACAATAAGGAAAAATACTTAATACGTATGCAGTTTTAGCTTAAGCTTAAATTCTTTAACAAATATCTTAAGTCTTCAAAGCTTGCAGTACATATCTGTATGTGTCTTTGTTTTCGTTTCTTATTAAGTGTTAATACAATTAATTTCCTACATCGCCTGACTTTTCTCCACCCCTCCTACCATCTCTTTCCTCTTCTTCTTCTCTTACTATGTAACACACTTTACTCCATTTTAAAGCTCCCATTAAGGTAATCGCTGGAATAGCTTAAAATCGTATGCTCTTCTTTACATTTTCAGACACTTTCTGACATTTCTAACGTTAATCTTCTATGTGCGATGGTATACGTTACATACGTGTGTTCGATGTTCTCTTTTTTATTTGAAGCGTATGTCAAAACTTGTTAAGCTTTAAAGCCACAAGAAATAAAAGAAGAGAACCGTTACGTAATAAGGAAAGCATTGTCAGGCATAACTACACAAAGATAATAAGTTCCAATGAATTTGTATTATATAATATCTGAAAAATCACCAAATGAGGAAAAAAATATTTGAAATGTCGCTGACGCGATATGCTGCTGCCTTACAATGCACGCTTGTGCTATAATTGCATAGACATTTAATAAATAATTATTAAATGAACGTGAGATGTGACCACGTAACGTATTTGAACTAAAGTGTGCACTGAAATGTTTTAGTCAACTAAAGCGTACACCCTACGCTTCGGTATTACATATTGCGTTTTCCTTATCGTTTTGCATTCCCTATTTACTATTTTTCTAGAATGGTTTTGTTTTTTATGTTCAGTTTGTAATGACAGCACGGATTAAGTAAGATTTAAATGTAATTTTCGCGAAGAAAATGCTTTTTTGTAAAATCTATAAAAAAGCATAAAAGAAGTGGTTAGTCAATCGAATCCAACGTCGATTCATCGAGAGAACGCTTAACGTGAATACCTGCCTTGGTGGCTTAACTTCACTGTGTTCGCTGAGACCGACGGTCCCAATAAGTGCGATAATCCTTATAAATCAAGCGCTCCATTTAGAATACCACGTCGATTTATAGTGTATGGGCACGCCGCTCATACTCACGTTTTTTAGGCTTTTGCAACTTATATCATCCCTACTCCGGCATTTCTGAAGTAATCCAAACCAAGAAGTTCTCCTAAGCACAAGTGACCAGGCGCGAGTGGGCATCATGACCTCAATAGTGTCTTCATTTAATTTTATAAAGCCTTTAGCATCGCTTGGTGTGACTGTAGTTAGTCTTACTTTGAAACCTCCAATATGCCCCCGGATAGCCATCCAGACTATTCCTTATTAAACCTTATTGTTGGCACTTGTGTGCATAATGGCATATTGTTGCCATTTGTCTGCATTCGTAAGCCATTTACAGCCAAAAGCGACTAACTTTTTTTATATTTAAAATAAATTTCTTTAGTAATCAGTCGTAAGATCAACAAACGTTGAACGAAGAACGATTTCATTCCTCCTTTCTTGTTCCTTATGACCAGTTCTGTCTGAAAGCATGTGTATTTGCCCTAGGAGCACTTCCCCTTTTAGTGTGAAAATTGCACATAATCGCTTCAAATCAGATTAACAATCTCATAATACTTTTTGCTTAAATGCAAAAGCTTGCGGATAAATATCCTTTTAAGTAACCCATCTTGTATTCATAATTATTGATAATGAAGCATTTTATAATGATTAAGTCTGATAAGATTTTCTAGAATACAATTGTGTTGAATTGAGTTTCCCTCTTCTGTCCTTAGCCTCGCCGAATTTTGCTTCGTTGTCTTATCAACATTCTACTGACTACTTCTTATAGTAGGGTAGCTAAGGGTGGCACAGTTGTACGACGGCCAGACATTGTCTTCTAACATATTCCTTCTCCCAATACAGCCTCTTTGTGTGAAAAATTTTTTTCCAAAAGTAGAAGCATTGATTTGGAACATAGAAAGCAGGTGCGAGCTAAGAGAGACAGAGCGAGAGAGAGAGGGAAGTAGAAATAGGGAAGAATAAGACTAATAGGAAAAGAGAGAAATTAAGAAGGGAACTACAAACAGGTGGGAAACTTATATTCGGCTTTGCAGGCATTTAAAAAAAAAAGAAAAGATCTCGGAAAGAATGAAATTTCGACATTCTATAATATTCGACAGGCATAAGTGACTTTTTGTATTTTTCTTCAGAACGTAGAATACACAAACTTTTATTGCTATACCTTACAGGCATACGTAATGAGCAAAATCAAGCCAATCCGTTTTGCTGCTAAAAAGAGACGTGTTTATACTGCACTGTAGGCGAAGTCTCGACCGATGTGGCCCATTTTCAATATCAAACTGCGTGCAAGAACTTGAAATTTTTTTCCAAAATTTTAGGTCGCTATATACATTTTTGCAAGCAGGAGAATGTTTAGCAGAGATATTTTACTGACGGACAAACGGACGAACTTATATCGGAGAATATGATACTAATCAAGAACATATATGCAGTTTATAGGCTTCTTAGCAATTTCTCTTCTGGATCTTACGAAGGTGTTGACAAAATGAATACAGCCCATACCTCGTACCCTCCAATACTTCTTGTCAAATCTTCTAACCCCTTTACATACTATTATCGGCCAGCGACAACAAAACCATATAGGGCCAGTTCACAAGAATATTGTTTTAAAGCACGGTGTGTATGCTTCCCTAAAAACGGTCCCGAGCAAATAAATGACAGATTCACCTATAGCAAAAGAATTTGCCTTTACAATGCATTGATCGAAGATGCTGAGTATCAAAGAAACTACGTAAGCCAAATATAAATTTCTTACCAATTACATCTCAAACAAATAGCATAAAATTCTTTATAAACTTGCGTAGCATTTGTGTTTTCATGCGAGGTTAAGGACGCCTTGTATGGTCTTATGTCTAAGTGCAGGAATTCCAGCGCATATTGCACATTCACTCATTTTAGATGACGTTCGCCTTGGTGAATTGCCGCTTTCTTGTTAAGAAAAGCAAAACACGTTAAACCATATTTTCTTTCAAAAGCTAATCTTTTTTGTTGACTGACCAAAACATGTGGAAATGAGTAAATTTTTCAATTGTTCTTTATTTCTACAACTAAACAGTATGCTTAAATGCTTTCTATAAGGTCGGTTTTCCGTAACAAACTTTATTCTTATAATAAATCGGTAAATAATTCCCGGGACTAAGTAAGAAGAAAGTATTTTTCCTTTTTGAAAAGTCATCTTAATTTATCGAGATAATTGCCCTTAAAAACGATATATTGAGATCTGACATTGCGAGGCATTTTTTTTTAGAAACACAGTTTGAAATCCTCAAAACGCGCGTAAGCTTCTCTCTGTCCTCTCTGAGCTCATCGTTTGATCTAAACTTTTCTCGCTTTGGAATTTACTAACAGTCACTGGCGGACAGAGCCCTCCAAAATAAGGTCGGTGCAGCAGCAATTGGTATTTCAATTCATGCGTTTTTGCCATTGTATTCAACAAGTTGTGACGCGTTGTATTTGTGCCATGCGATATTTATTTGAGAAAACCTTTTTCATACCTATATATTAACGCAGCGATGAATAAGCTGCCTTTTGATGTTTTTTTTAGTGCCAATTGTCTCTTAGAACATCTTAGAAAAAAGACCACATTAGAAAAGAAGGAAGAGTTGTCACAACAACTAAATTTTGATGATGCTTTGCTTCTCAATAGTTCGGGTTGTTCCATTGCTTTGAGCAATTTTGTTTTTTTTTTTTTCATGTGGCCAGAAACTCAGGGGACTTCGTCTATTCTTATAACTGGGGAGATGGCTTGCCCAATCGATAAATGTTATGCCTTTACTGATGGAACACGATCAAAGAAAAGTCTGCCGCCGTTGAAATTTGAACGCGCGAACACTGGATTTTTAGTGGCGGTTCTTACCTATTCGACTGTGGCACATTGATAAGTGTTATGCCTTTACTGACGGAGCAACGACCAAAGTAAACTCTATCCGTTGTCAAGTTGCAGGATGTATTAAGTGTAAAGTAAAGTAAAGACAATTGGAATTCTATAACAAATTTTGGATATCATTCTGAAATATTTAAAAAATTTTTTAAGATCTCCTCAAAAAACCATATAAAGAATCAAAAGATAACATTAGCTCCTTAAGAAGAAGTTATCATTTACTGAGTAAAAGCGAAAGCAAGATCACCGCCATACTATCAAACGATTTTTAGAGAAAACAGAATTACGTAAAACAAAATATATTATCGACTTTAGCTCACATCTACTTGTGCGAAGGACTTAACACTCAATCCCTTTGGGAGAGATGTATTGAGCGTGAATAAAGTGAACGAAGTCATTACCGATTTTAACCGTCCTAGTTGGCTTTATCGGTCATTTCGCTGTGTTTTCAGATAGCCCCACTGGATGATTCCACATACCATTAATTATTATAGATTCTAGTTTTTGACCCTAACAAGAACCGTTGCAAGCAAGATATCTGCCGCCTTCAAACCCAATCTGTGACCTTCATTTAAAAATATATAGTGTACGCTTTATATTGCTTTCTATTTCAGTTTTTGCGATCGTGAGCGCCACAAACACATACGGACAGCAAATACGAGAGCAATGAAAAATAAATTGAAAATTTTACATTGATTGAAAATACGCAAGCACTTCCTAGCAAGACAAAAGGAAGAACGACGCAATTTAGAATACCCCCGCTCCTTTGCAATGGACTTAACCTACATTTTCTTAGAAATAAAACAAAGCTAATTAAGACAACTGAAAAGACTACACGGCCCACCATTAAATACCCTTCACCATTTCGTTTACTCATATCACGACGTTTCAAAATAACGCTTTCCTTTAGAAATGATCGAAAAAATGGTCCGATCCGTACCATTTTCAACAGCATTCGTCTTTGGACAAAACCATGCCAATATACTAAATTTCTCGACAATTGCGAGAGAACATAACACTGAATCGATCGGTAATATAAAAGCTGGTTCTATCTCAAGCTCATCTGGCTGTTGAATACATCCGCACAAACCTAATATATGCTTGTACCATCAGTCGTGTAGGGTATAATTACAGAAAAAAATTTCTTAACGTTTTTCAAATGAATAGTTTGTATATCTAAACATGAAAACCACAATTAATTAATCACTTGCATTTAAATAGACGCAAAAACTCAATTATGACTGAATTGTAGAACAGGTTTTTGCTTTCAATGTAATAAAATTAATTTAAAACAAAAGATGTTTTAACAAAAATATCCGTATTTTCATTCGATTATTTTTTGTCGCAATAGTCTTATATAGAACTTGATCATAATTTCGCTGTGTTACATTTTCGAACTTTGTTAGGACTTTAATTCGATTTTACCGCAATAATTAACTTAAATAATTAAATTTAGCCCTTTAACCGCATCGTCTCAGCCATCGAAAAAAATAGAGTGGAATGTAAAAGTGAAAACCAAGCAAAAAAAAGCTCTGCTGATATGACAATATTATCGCAAACAAAAAAAAATTGTTTTTTTCAAAACTGCTTGAAAATTAAATTGTCTAGAATAAATATCGTTTACGTGCAGAGAACCACACATACTCATGGAATTTAAACGAGGCAGTAATTTAATATACAAAAATATTTTGTTTTATTCTTTTTATATATGTATATGAAAATATATCAGTAATGTAAACACACTCTGAGACAGACATCCAGGCAGGCATAACTCCACACATACGTGCGCATACACACACAAATGAAATCTGTAGTGGTACCTTAACTATTAAAAATAGCAATAAAACGCCAACTGTAACCGTAGCATAATAAAAAAAAGCTTCAGTTTATTCAAGTACGCGCTGAGAGAGGCTCTGACTGACACATTCCTGACTGGTCATATGTATTGAATTTTAATTAAGTACCTATTTTATTGTGTATGTGTAAGCCTATGAACAATGCGTGAAAGTATACTTCAACCACAAAATGCATATGTTTGCCTGACTATCTGCCAGGCAATCTCTTCTATGGACGAACTGACAGACAAAAGAACGTGAAATACGAGGTCTCGCATTTGTATTTTAATTCCATTATAAAAATTAGCCGCTTTTACAATTTTTTTGTTGTTTCTGTAATCTCTGCTACTTCTCGATATAGTTTGCTTCGTACTATAAAAATTTGTATTCACTAAGAAGGAAAACCAAAGAGCAGAGCAAAAAGAAAAACAACAATAAATATTTACGTTTTTGGTTTTGTTTTGTGGAGAAGAATCATTTAAAATAATTTTAATTAAATTAAGCTGATTGCAGTTATGTTTAGCACTATTTGTCAGTTGAACGTGTAAATATTTAATTGTTAAACCGAAAATAGGCTTTAATTAAATTCAGTAGGAGCAATTTTCTTATATGATAAGAAATTAATCGTAAGAAAGATATTCGAGGGACTCGGTAAGTGCCCTACACCGCTTCACTTAATACAATTATTCACTTACTCACTTTTCAAAATAAAAAGTTATGTGGGATGTGGTGGAAAAACCAAACCATTTCAAAAGCGTTCGAGCGTATTTCGTTTTAATCCAATGACGTTTGCAAATTATTTAAACTTATAATCAAGGCTCGCGTTTCGTTGAAACACTTCGTCTATAACTTCGTTCTCCGCGTAAGGGGTATTACGACACAAAAAAGAAAAAGGAGATAACACCATTGTAACAATGCATATCTTAACAATGGTGAAAAGTTATTGACGATTTCTAGAACTGAACAACACTGTGAGCACCTCTAGATACCTTAAACAAGCAGTTTCCATAGGAGTGCTAAACTATAATATGCTAAAGAACCGAACTATAATCAAATTATTAAAAAGAAAAAACGCAAACCCCAAAGGAGACATTCTCAATGGATAACTTCAAGATGCACTTTGTGTTAGATTATATCGATATGCCTAGCAAAGTGCTTTTAATTTTTTCATTGTTGAGTCTCTCGAATATTTTCACGTTTAGCTGAAACCGAACCTTACTCGAATTTTATCTTGATTAAAGAAAATCTTTCGTTTTTCTCATTATGAAATCTGCAACTTTTTGCAAAATTTTCAAAAACGGATTTTGTAGAATTACGGCTTAAGGAATTACGAAGCTTGATCGAGAGCATGAACTTAACATATGTGCAAAGAATTAACTATTTTGTATTTTAAAGCAATTGAAATTTTTATCAATAGAAAGAAGTAAGTTGTTCACCAGATTCCTTTTCCCCGAGAATGAACTATAACATGAAAATCAAATCGTATTACAAACTTCAAATTGTCAATGTGGTGCGTCAGTTTGTAGTAAAACACTCTTCTGAATAAGTTTTCATCATGAAACACTCAAAATTAGACTTTGTTTCAATTTCAGGCTTATTTTTTATTTTTCGGGAGGGAACTTGAAAATTGGTCACACCTTGTCCAACTGTTCCAGATTCATTTAATAAGCAATATATTGTTTTCCAGTGATTTTTATTAAAGAACTTTAAAGATTGCAATTTTTGTTCTACATAACACGACTTTTTTTTAATGGGTTTTTGTAAAGGGAGTATATGTAAAAATAGTGTAATTCAGTACGTTTTCAACAAGTTTCGCCCTTGGGCCAAAATATACGAGTACATCAAATATCAATAAAATATCTCAAAAATTGCAATTCATAGGTGAATAGAAACCATATGAATGGATTGATATTAACGGACAGACAGAGAGATAAGCAGGCTTAAGGGGGTGAGGGAACCATTCAGAATTTAATGTACAAAAACAGTAAAAAAAAACAATTTTGTCATACATCCGCACAAACTTGCATCTACCGACTAAGTCACGTACATATACGCACTTATTGTATTCGACTACTTTATCTAAGTATAAGCGATTAAACGTACCAATTATTATAATTTATAAGAAACTTTTTCTTTCTATAGTTTCGCCAGTGACAATAAATCGCTTCGAAACCGATTAAATCCCCTTTCCTTTATTTTAATTTTTATGTATTTATTTTTTTCCCGAATTTATTGCCTTAATTAAGCTTTTCACTTTAATTAATGCGATTATTTTATTTATTTTACTCCCAGGTAAGCTTTAAAATAATATAAAAATGAAGAATGGCATCTCTTCCTCGTTTGACAGTTTCAATTAACCACTAACCAACACTATTCGTTCTCAATGCATTTCTCACTCTCTCTCTCTCTCTCTCTCTTTCACTTACGAATTATACTACTAGGAATGGCAATAAGCATATGGTGTTGTGTTGAGCTATTCGCTCTTGTGGACTGTTAAGTCTGTTTGTCATTTTATAATCAAATTTTCAACGACGCAAACGGCTCCCAGAGTAAACTACTAAGCCAATGCGAAAAATTAAAGTTATTTTTTTCTATTTATTTTTGTTTTTAAAAAGTGAGGAGTAAAGCAGAAAGTAATTAAAATGAAAATATACAAACAAATGTATAAAAAAATTTACAAAAAAAAATTGTGTAAAAATAAAATAGAATAAACGAAATGGAATGTGTAGAAACAACAAAAACAAATAGATCTACTGCATTATTGTAGAAACGCCCCGATTTAATTTTAAGAACAAATTTCTAGAAAATCATTGTTTTTTAATAAATAAAAAACAAACAATAAACCGTCGTTAAATTAGCCGAACTCCTCTCTTATTTGATATATGTATAAATATTTATTAAATCACCAGTCAAGTGTCTGCAGCTGTTTTTTTTACTAAATATGAAAAAACATGTGTATGTGTTTACAATTGCTGATGCTCTCTTTCGCATATGTGTGTAACTGGAACTTGTTGCTTTGCAGAGACTAGTGATCTGTAGATAAAAAATAACAAAAAAAAAAAAAACAAATTTCTACAGAAATCTCGCTAATCATCGAAAATTTATTTTTGGATTTGCTTAAAAGTATTGTATATTGTTTGTGAAGATTGCTAAAAAAAAGAAACAAAAGTAAGTTTAATGGATTTTCGTTCAATAAGAATTCCAAAAAAAAGAACGAGAAAAAGTTGTTTGTTGATAGTGTTCAGGAAGGTTTTTATTATCAAATAGATCTGAATGAATTTATAAATTACTTTGACGCATAAATGATAATAACTCCTTAACAAAGTCCAATTGACAAGGCAGGTATTGCGAACGACCTTGAATTGTTTACGACAAAAAAAAAAATGGAACCTCAAGTTTCTTTCAAACGCGATATGAGTTTCATTAAGACATTCCTCGTATAAATTAATCTTAACTTTCTGTTTGCACTGTTTTTGGTGATAAGCTTACAAAACTATTTATGTTCGGGTTTTTTTTTTATAATAGTTTTAATTGCTGCAGCTTCGGTTGTGTTTATATATAATTGCGATAAATGGACAAAGCCGAACATCTAACACTATTCACCTCTGCTCCTAAAATTGTCATTTGACGATCAACATTTTTTCATCTGCTCAGCTCTTTCCGGCAGTTGTTTTCACTTGACATATTGTTGTTAGTCTTTATTTGAGTTTGAGCTTATAATAAAGAATGGAATGTGAACAAAATCCAAGTATAGACACTTTGAAAAATCTTCATCGAAGAAGGACCTTGGGAATGGATTGTTCATCTTAAGTTAGCAGTTTTCCAATGCATCCGAATTTCGACAGATAAAATAAAAGGTCACTGATTTAACCGCGAAGAATCGGAGGACTGCGTTATTAAAGCAAACGGGAAAACTCTCACAACATCGGAAGTAAATATCTTAAAGAATATGAAAAATCGAAAGGTAAATTCGTTCCCATTCTGAGTAATTCTTCTAACTTCCTTAAATATCTCCAATATTCTCCGCACGTGTCCTTGAATAAAGCGGAGCAAAATAGAAATGCAATTGCGTCGAATTATCTTATAGTAAATAATTGATGGCCTTATTAGAATTAGTGAACAAACCTCATTGGCTGAAGAGCCGAAGCATTAGAAAGACTGAGGTTAATATTAAAACACCAACTATCTACTACAAATAGTAGAAAAACCGGACAAGAGGTTCGAGTAAATTCCCTAGAACACGGTAGAAAGAAGAACGTTACAGCGTTCTGTTAAAATTGGAAGTTCTTTTAAATTTGGAAGGCTTTAACCTGGCGAATATTGAAAATAAAGAGAGTCATATCAACGACAGATTGGATGGTGAGTTGAAATATGCTATCATGGACAGATAGGTTATCCTATGAGTGTCAGAGTACGATGGCAAGAAAAGATGGTAGGAAAAACATGATCGTTCGAAACCAATCTCAATCGAAATAGGTTTCATTTCTCTCCTAAAAGGGGTTGACAACCTTTCCGCATTCACCCTCCAAAAAAAATTCAATATGTGGTTGGTTCACAACCCACTTCTCCTTTAGGCTTTTATCTTCCCTCATATACGCATTATATACCGGCTCTTATATTATAATAAAGCAATCGTCTAGAGAAATAACGATTGTTATAAAGCAATCATACATAGAAATAACTCTTGTTGTAGTAGTGACGACCTTTCATAAACAATTCCAAGCGATATTATCGTTCAATTGAAGTGAAATTGTGTCGGAATTCTACAAAAATTTCATTTGATAGGTTTATTCTTGATGAGTCATCATGGTTCATTTAATAATATAAAAAAAATATAATGAAATACTCTTGTCGTTGATAGTATAATAATAGCAGCAACAATAACGATAAGTTGTTTTTTAACTGTATTCAAAATAAAATCAATCGAAAGCTAAGCATGAGTAAGTTTAGAAAACAAAAAAATATGCATCAACAGTACCACCACTCCCATTATATATTTATGCAATGCCTGCTTGCGCGCTTGTCATTTCCATAGTTTAGCTATATTTATATGCAAACTGCATATTATTAATTTATTTTTTTTTTATTTCAATGTTCTTTACTTTTTATGGTTTTATAACCTCAAAAATACAAATACGCTACGTGACGATGACCCTCTTCTACGGTTGCTCAGTTCATCCCTTTTAGTTTAAAAACAAAATTTTCCTGTTCAGGTGAACTGTTAAATTTATGAAAACGGATATATTTCCGTTTTAACTGTATTCTCCCTAAAACTTCTAAAAACATTACTAAACGTCCATGTTCGCCACTATTCATAAAAAGCAATTTTTTCTTGTATAGAATTTTTGTTTGCGTAACACAATAAAATATGGAAAATAAAAATATGCCAAAACTTGTTTGTCTTCTTTTTCTTTCTTTTTTTCCTTGCTATTTTCTTTGTAGTTATTGCACCACGAGTCAGTCGCTCGTTTCAAACATCGCTAGCGACGACATAATATAGAATATTAATATGGACAGCCAAAGTTCTGTTCTGGATTCCATCGAAATGGAATCAATAAAACAGGCTGCTGCTGCCGGCAGTAAAAAATCCTCGATATCATCACCGCCGGAGTCACCAACAACAATAGCTCGAGCATTAACTGACATAGCTACTACCGTTGTTAACATGGCTCCGACAAGTATACTGAAATCTAATTCAACGTCAGTATCATTAACATCGGACAATGAAGAGGCCCATTTAAATCCCTCCACACATGTGATGTTTCCCGCTATACCTTCAACATCGAAGCAGTTATTTCGAGACGCGGCTGAATCGCATGGCGGTAGAGAAAGTATAGCGTTCTTACAGCAAGAAGCTCAGCAGAAAATGCGAAGTGCCAGTTCAACGTTAGATAAAAGCGTTACTCGTCATCCCTCCAAACATGAAAAAAAAATCGGCCATCGTCGAGTAGATGAGGGAGGTGAGGTTACTTATAAGAAAATTCAATCCAAGCAGATTATGGGTTCCATACAATTGGGTATTCAGCACACGGTAGGCAGTTTGGCTTCAAAACCGAAACGTGATCTGCTAATGAATGATTTCTTCGAAATGGAAACCATATCATTTCCCCCAGATGGTTCTTCTATAACGCCAGCTCATCATTATAGCGAATTCCGTTTCAAGGTGTACGCTCCAATAGCTTTTCGATACTTCCGTGACCTGTTTGGTATAGCACCTGATGATTTTCTTATGTCTATGTGTGCGGCCCCTTTAAGACAACTTTCCAATCCAGGAGCTTCAGGTTCTATATTTTATTTAACTACGGATGATGAATTCATTATTAAGACTGTCCAGAAAAAGGAATGCGAATTTCTACAAAAATTATTACCCGGCTACTATATGAACTTGTCGCAGAATCCCAGGACGTTATTGCCAAAATTTTTTGGCCTCTATTGTTTTCACTATAATGCAAAAAATGTTCGCTTAGTGGCGATGAATAATTTACTGCCATCCGATATTAAAATGCATGCCAAGTACGATTTAAAAGGTTCAACATTTCGTCGGAAGGCTTCTAAATTAGAACGGCAAAAAGCCAGTCCTACTTATAAAGATTTGGATTTTATGGACCATCACCCGAACGGTATTTTTCTGGAGATGGATAAGTACAACGCTCTGATGAAAACCATACAAAGGGATTGCATGGTCTTGGAAAGTTTTCAAATTATGGACTATTCTCTTTTAGTAGGTATACATAATTTAGATTTGGCTGCGAAAGAGAAAAGAGAAGAACGGATACGTAACGCTAGAGCAAAGCTGCAGCGTAGCGAAGAGATTAGGGAAGCAGATGAAACGCCAGAGTTAGATCAAGCTCAAATATCTATGTATAACGCAGCTTCATGTTCTGTGGCGGGAGCGGCTGGCACCGCGTTAAATCGTACGCGTAGCATGAATCGGCAACGTTTAGTGGCGCATTCTACGGCGATGGAATCAATTACCGCCGACATTGATACTCCTTTCGAGGAGGACGAAGATGTGCCAGCCGGCGGTATACCAGCACGTTCTGAAAATGATGAACGTTTGATTTTATATATCGGTATTATAGATATTTTGCAGTCATACCGTTTGGAAAAGAAATTAGAACACACTTTTAAATCGATTATCTATAATGGAGACACTGTATCTGTATGCAGGCCGTCGTTTTATGCTCAACGCTTTCAGAATTTCATGGGTAAGACGGTATTTAAAAAGACACCCACTTTCCCTCTGAAACATTCCCCATCAAAACGGAAAAGTTCATTGGCTAACATACGTACGCCACAGCGTACACCTTCGCATAATATGACAGCGATAAATATGAGAGCGCCTATAATATCTGGATCTACAACTCCACCGCCCGCTTTTGATGAAATATCGGAAGAGGATGCGAATGCATCCACCTCGCATGACTACCGTCGAACAGGGAATTCGAAATATTTAATGACTCAAAAATCACATGTAAGCTCCCATCGTAGCCCAGTTGGGAGCACTGCCGATGATTATAGTGATGATGATGACTTAGTTTCAGGCAGTGGCAGTGGTTCGCGGTCGTCGCCCTCAACCTTAAGCAAAAAACCGCCTTTACAACTATCGAAAACCAGTGTCCAGGTAACAACTATTGGTTGCCTGGGAGATCAACAATTCGACCACAAACATTCAGATGAAGGTATCGAACAAGATGTGGATGGCAAGAAAGTGATAACCACTACGAAGACTACGACAATATCAAGTAGACAAGAACAGAAATATACTTCTACATTGGTAGTGAATGATGTTTTAAGATGATAAGCTTTTAATGTTAAGTAAATGACGGAAGAGGAAAGGAAAACAAAAGAAGTCGTGGTAGTAAAGTTATTTTCTTAGGGAAAGGATAAATTTTTTTTTTATTATTTATTTATTTACAATCGACCTTAATAAGAGAAGTCCGTGATGCTCATTCAACGTCAAACATCGAATAGCCTTTTGATTTCTCAGCTTCGATTTTTTCCGTTGTTCTTACTTGGAGCTTTTTTAGGATTTTTTTTTTTGTTTTCCAACTGAGGAATTGTAATAATTTTATGTGGCGTTTTTTGTTTTTGGTTTTTTTTAATCATTATTGTTACTATTTATTATAACTAGCGTACTTTCACTTGGTGGAAGAAATATAATGCAGAACAACAATAAAGTGCTCTTATTATGGAAAATAGAACAACAACAAAAAACAAACCGCAGAAGAGAGAAAGTGTAAAGAATCTCTGAGGCTAATAACTTTTCAAGGACATTTATGTTATATTTTTATTTACGCAATAGATTTTTTATGAAAAAATATGGTGTACGTATTATTAGTTTATTTATTTTAAAAATTCTTATATATACATGTATGTACATATATTATGACGAGAGGCCGAACCTTCGCTAGGCAACACCCTACTTGGTGGTATGCGTCCGCGTAGCTTTTCTTTTTCGCTGGGAGTTTGCTGACATCTGGAAGAGTTGACATTACCACCCGCAAGCTTAATTTATCGTTCTAAGATTGCGTTTGTATATATATTTTTCTCAGATAAACCGATAAAATACGACCTATGTAAGGAATATATAACATAAAATGTAATACAACGGTGAGATTAATACACCAAACATTGAGTGCTTTAACGTAGGCATATAACCTAGACTTTACAACGCGAGAGTGGCTCATAATCCTAAAGGTGAGGATTTTGTTAGAACTTCCTATTACCACCGAACTACTCTTGCTAATCACAACATCGCCAGATCTACTATAAATACTACCATGTGAACAATATCGAATGGCTTATGTCTGTTTTCATTAATTTACATTAAGCGATGGGTATCCAAGATTCGCAGCGTCAGCGCCATTACTACTTTTTTTTCTCGTTCACTTTCGTTTATGTTTTTTCAAACATAATTACTTTTGATTATGCGATGACAGTATTTATTTTTAGAAAAAAAGCCATTTTTAATTTAATGCTTTTTAGCTCGGCTTTTATGTTTTTCTTATTATTATTATTATTTAGATAAAAGTCTACGATGAGCTTCCTAGTAACAAAATCAAAGTGTTATTTAAATATTAATATTAAATGGAAAAAATACAATTCAAATATTTACTATATACAAAAAAAAAACTAAATTTTTTAAAAATTGCTTTAAGAAAAATCAAAGATTGTATATATAAATTTTACTAATAAAGAAATCTGTTTAAAGTCTACTCATATAATATTTAACAAAGAAATAATGTTTCACTATAGGACATTACCATTATTCTATTCGTGGGTGCATTGCCATTGCACACATACAATGGACTTTTTACAGAAAACTCGGACCCTAATATAGGTGTGATTCAGAAGAGTGTGCAAGTGGGAGTGGCTTGAAGGAAATGTTTGAACATTTGAATGATGGAGAGATGGATGATGCAATTATTCATATGTACTCGTGTGGTGGAAACTAGAGCACCTATATATATTGGGTGTGTAATCAGGGTTACTTAAGTCAAGAAATGTTTAGACAATAGTTTATCAGCACGGCAAATCACAAAACATCACAAATTTCACACCCTGGCCATAAAGCAGCAAAATATCGCAGAAGCGACTAAAGCGAATTTAGAAGACGTTAAGTACAACCGCGGCAGCGATCGAGAACGGAACACCAACGAGAGTTATAAAGACTCTACGCAAATACGTGCCCTCTCCAAGTCCCGGCATCAGCAGCAATAAATGCTCCCCGAGATATTTTGTAGATCCCTTATTCCATATACTATACGCAAATATTACTGCCATTGACATTTTCATTTTCGTAAATGTGCAATAAAAAAATTTTCAGATCAACGCAGTCAGCTGGCTGTGCTAAGGACCTTTGCGCAATGATTGCGTGCAGCATGCAATTCTTTCTATTCATCCCGCAAAGCATACAGTCTGTCCCTGGTCGGTCTATTTAAACTTCTCAAACTGATAACTCAGGTATATCGAAAGTACTTAGATCTTACTTCGTCCGATTCATCCTTCTAAACCCCAAGAAGCAATTTTGGTGCCACCAATATAAAACTTTTCGCATCCGATCACCCATTTGCAAATACTTAAGATTAACTCTGCGTCTACAAACTTATTTCTCTTTCGCATGCGGGAAACGTGAGGACAGTGTAAACAAAATCGACGGTCGTAAAACACTGACACAAGCAGGCCAGAGCAATTTTGCGACCACGATGCTTGAAGTAAGCTTCGTCTGTCTCGCTTTCAGCCAATATTGCAGTCGAAGACGGGACATTGACAAAAAACGCAATCGTCACAAGCTTCTGGAACCGATACTGCTATTGTGGTTGCGACTGATGGCTTTTTCTCCTGACGTCGCTGTGGCTGCTTCTGCATTACCAGTACAATTGCCGTTGGCACGGTGCCAGACGAGAGCCGCTGGAAACAACAACCGCTCAAACGATTGACATTATAAAACAGTTTGAACACAAATATGATTCATTCTTTAAACACATGTTCAAATGCGAAACTGCACATCTTCAAGATTATCGTGCGCGGGCGGAAATCTTTGAAATTAGTATTGAAAAAGAGTGCAAAGTTTCTTCTGACATATGATAAAAGTTTGCGTTCTTAATATTAAATTTTCGCATGCGCATCAAACCAAAATTTGAGAAACGCAATAACCGATCATGGAGTACGGAACTAAACTGACAATTCCCATTTCTTTGCCCGCTGCAAAATGACTGAATGCTACAAAATGAAGGTAGGTCGGTGTCAATATAGCAAATGTTAAAAGGTTGCTGGCTAATTCTGTTATCTACATATAAAAAGGACTTCAGTATAAAGAAATTATTAATTATTTAAAATTGATAACATAATCTTCTCTGCTTCAAATATTAGTGAGTTGAATTTCTGACTTCCACCAAACACTTTTCACAACGATTCTCAATTTCGTTGTACAAATTCAGACTTTTTCTCAATTTCATTGTGAAAAGTACAATGAAATGAGAATCGTTGTGAAAAGCACAATGAAATTGAGAATCGTTATGATAATCACGACTTCAGGCCGTTCGTTTTAAGCGATGAATACCGGTTCAAAAGTTCGTTCACATACTTCGTCCAAACACTTAATAAACTCTTTCATCCAGTTGTGCACTCATTGTTAAATCTTCGGGAGGCGATTTCTTCTCGCCTTATTACTTATTATCATGCTACGATCCATTTTCTGCCAATGTGGTAAAGTTGAAGGAGACGACATGCAAGTGTGGTGCGATTTCTAGAGCATTTTCACTTTTACAAGTTTTGGGCATTACTTTGAAGCAAGCAAGGGATGCCAGATTTTATGATGTCCTCGATTGCCGCTTTCGTCCTTTATGCCGATTTTGTCTGCCAATCTGCGTTATGAGCCAGCTAAAACCTCCTTAGGACGACCAGCGACAAATTTGTAATTCTTTAAATTTAATAATAAGCTAAAAACTTCAGCCCTCTCTGACATCATTGAATCCAGGCATAAAACTATTTTGCTGGATTGAAATTTCAATATATATTCAACACCTTCTTGATTCTATTATGTCGGCCAAGGTGTAAATTCTAAGAAATATAATCACAAATGGGAACTGTTTGGAGAGCTTTCTACAGGAAAATTTTTTAACATGACATTTTGTTTTAAAATAAAAAGACAGAAAACAGAAAAATTGGCAGCGGACGAAATATATAGGTATATGAATACTGGAAAATAATGGAAAATTTTGACATATTGTATGCCTATCACCGAAACATAGATATAATAGAAAATTAGCCTTATCTTTATAACAACCAAAAAGGCGTTCCCAACATGAAACGTATTCTTTACAAGTAGGTCAACATTATTTTTAGGCAAGTATGGACTTTTGTACATCAGAATTGTAATAATAAATAAAGACCGTGATACAAAGACTAGATACCCTATAATCAGTGCGTAAGGAACATTCTCAAACTCTTTATCTAGCAACTTTACACATTTTAAGATCTCTCATATTATTAGTATCCTCGCATTAAGATATTCTACACAAAGTCGATTTTTAATCGATATAATCTGTACGCACAATACAGAAATAATCTTGCATTCACAATAATCAAGTGGGCGTATTTAGAGATAGCGTAAATTATATCCATAGAACAAATCGCGTAATACCCCACTCACCCACAGTACAATTTTCCATCTATTATCGCGATAAAACGTCAAACATTTTACCTTGTTTCCATGCAAAGCGGATTCAAAACACGAACTGAGGTTTTCCATATTTAGCAAAATTAATTTCCTTTGCAAAAATATTATTTTCTTTCAGCCTTTTTCAGGGAAGAGTGCGTTCGAGACGTTGCCCCATCGGATTCAAATCTTTCACATCAACTTCATATGTCAAAATACAATTGCTCAGCGATTTTTGTGAAGAAATTGTGAATATTGGAAAAAAATGTTTTCCACATAACGACAACGCTTATTATAAAGTTATTAAGTTCGTACGGATGTATATAACAACCAGAAAAACTTAAGAGAGGCCCACCGTTTATTAGATCAATTCAGGATCACTTTCTGAATCGATTTAAGCTTGTCTGTATTCCTGCGTTTAACGTAGATATTTGGTACATACGGACGGGTTTTGTCCCAAGGCCACGGCTCTATGTGACAGATTTGGGTCGCCTGGGACAATTTTTTGAGCTCCCTCTCTTGTAAACGTGTCTATATAAAGTGAACCCACGTATGACGAAAAGGTCTAATTTTCAATATGTCATTGTAAAATTGGCCCATAATAGTAATTTGGCATAGAAATTAACCTTACTGGATTTGGACCGCGTAGCTCTATTTTTGACTTTCACCCCCCTAAGAAGGTCCTCATAGCCTCCGCTCTTGGATTGGTCACAGTGACCTATTGGACACGGCCACCATATTAGCTCATAGAGAACAAATTTTCAAAGTGTCGAAAAAATTTTTTTCCAAGGCAACCTCATAAATATGATATACAGTTGGAATGGTCATTAATCAAGGATTCACGTGGTATTTGTTTTGTTTAGCCTCCGCACTTGGATTGATCACAGTGGTTAAGTAAACTTTCACTTCTTCAGCTTTGTATTTGACATAGTAAAAAGACGTTTTCATATGAACTTTTAATTAATTAAGATAAAGTCGTATTTTTTTTAAATTATTTAAAAAAAAATCCTGAAAAAGTGTTATTTTAATTAAATTTTGCTTTAAATCTCTCCGAGACTCCATTTAACAAAGCTCTGGTTTTGGTTTGTGTCTTTGCTATTTGTATTTAAATATAACTTCACACCCTTTGATTCTAAATTGATCATGATAATGAAAGATGAGTTCGCCTTAAGTCCTTGTTATTGTTCGATAATATATTCGGACAAACTCAATACACCACAAGTGGGAATGCATATTATCTACCTAAAACCACAGCCAGAATACAATGAAGAAAAACCCGCACAGCTTATAGCAGTTTCGTTAAGGCTATATTCGAATTTTGAAAGACATATTTGCCCTGTACATTTGATTCAATCCTGAAACAATGACCATAATTCATGTTTCATTTTAAAGCAAATTTTTTGTTTCTTTTTTGCCGAATCCTTTTGTTCGCTTCTACGAAGCAGTTTGAAAATTTCTGCCAATTAAAGGCCTGCTTATATATAAGATATGATTTACTGGATATTAGAATTATAGCGTAAGTCAATTTGAACTTTCTAAACTGATGAGTTTCAAAAAAATGGCTATAAGAAATATAAAATACGATTTGGATGTGATCTTGATGAGTTCTTTGGCGTCTGCTGCTACTGCTCGGAACCATTTATGGGCTAAATAGGAAAAGAATTCCATCGAAGTAGTCTGGGTAACTGCTTTTCGGACATATTTTTACGAGCTCGAAAGTTATAGATTAAAATAAAGAGAAATATTTGGTGTCTTTTCGGAGTCGTCTTAGCTTTTTCCATATTGTGGGCCTGTGTGCATTTTTTTACCTTGAACTTTTAATTGATCAATGTATGTTTGGCTCAAATTTTAACTTCCTATCTTAATTTTTTCTACTGTAACAGTTCGACAAAAATGATCGGTCAAACTGGCCCACTTTGGTTGAAATAGATATACGCAAAATGTCGGTAGGTCTAAAGTTACAAACTAACAATAATTTTTAAAAATTTAGGTGATTACCAGTCAAAAATATTTATGTTAATGATAAGCAATTATATGCAAAAAAAACCTAAGGTAACTCCCTCTTTATAGGTAGGCTGGGATTTATTGGACCTAGTATATATTTTTAGCGCTTACAACTTTTGGATTTAATTGGAATCTAATGCAAATACTTTCGTTATTATTACTAAGCTAACAAATTACAATTTTCTTTCTTCTCACTTTATAGAAATATATTTTATCTATATCGGGAAGTTAAACCTATTCTTTCTATTTTTTTTTTTATGCACAAATTTATGTTATGTTAGATTGCATCATCAATATTTTGACAGTTTTGGCTTTTCTTTTTGATAAACTTTTTCTATTTTCATAAGTTATTACTCTCTCATGACTTGCACCACACGTGAAAGTTAACACTGGCAAATCATGCTAGTCAGTGATGCTCATTTATCGATATATTTCTTGCAGTAAAATTAATGGTCTGCTTTCTTCTTAAATATGAACATATATATATATACGAAGCACTGCATGGATGTGGGAGGAGGGCCTTTATATTCTTGCAAAGAAATCTCGAAAAGAAAACAAACTAATAAATTATTAAAATAGAAAAATAAAACAAAGAATTTGAAAAGTTTTTGTACAAAATTCGAAAAAAAAATATGATCTCGCATTCTCTTTTTCGCTCACTCTCTCTTTTTCTGCTTTTTACTAATGTTTGCAAATAATATTGCACAAACGTATACATGTACATATATGCATAATAAATACATTTGTGATAAAATATTTTGACAAAACAAATATTTTCTATCAAATATTTGTTTAAACATAAAATATTCTGTCTTAAAATCAATTTGTTTGAGGTTAGAACAATAAGTAAAAAAGTAAATATGACTTTTTATAAAATTTAAATGAACAAAAATATCTTATGGTAACGAATCGAATATTTTCATTTCATTTTAAATAACCCAGAAAGAAAAATGCAAAATTATAATTCTAGAAAACTAACCCCTTAGCAGCAGAAATGTTAAAATTATTAACACGAAATAAATCATTTGATGACTGGAATCAAAAAACTGCATAATTTAGAGTATTTCTTATTACAATAGCTTCAAAGAGACCCACCTTTTGTTACACCAATCGTCTTAAGTATTTCTGTCCGTCTGTCTTGTTTTCTTTTGTTCAACCTACAAGCCGTAATTTTTGAGATATATTGATGAGGCTGACGCAATTTGACATAACGATGAGCGCTTAACCAAATATTTCTTACATTAAATGTTTTACATACAAAATTTTAGTTCTGTTACTTTCCTAGATATATTTTAATATATATTAATAATAATAATAAAAAATATATATTAATAATAATAATAAAAAAAAAATTATAAATGTGCATCATATTTCCGGACAAGAAAAAAACTAAACTACACGGCTCGTGGTACAGAGATATACTAATTTGTGCGGATGTATGGAATTACATCGATTTTTAACGTCTGCACCTGGCGTAGCTCTTTAATCAGACGAGTTTCCTAAAACCATTGGCGATTAATATAGTTGAAGCCTTGCAAGACAATCGTGCAGGAGAGAGTGTCCATTTCAAGCAATGGATACCGGAACGAAAGCTTAGGTATGGTCCAAACCTTTCACTTAAGACGGGGCAGGGCCTATCAAGCACCTCAATTTGGTGACAACCACAGCCGCCACGAACACTCTCCGAAGAGCCGCACCCAAACATTGGTTTACCTGTTGCGTTCGAAAAGGGATTGGACATATCAGCTTCCACCGAAGTTACCAGGTAGTATGTCTATATGTCAGCGTCCCCCGAAGGATCTTGCCAAGCACCAACATTCAATTCAACTATCTATCCGCCTAAGCAGGGTGCTCGTGATTTTGAAAATGGGCAAACTCACGTGCATGCGCGTGTCATTATGTTTGCAATTTCGCACTTGCATTTCGGATTTTCTACTTCCGGGGAAGTTACCCCTACTACTCTGCCACTTGAACTACTAGGAGAATTAATCGACACAGCTGCACCAAGCATCCACCACACAACAGTATCGTAAGCTTTTCTCCCACCTACTGGTTGTGCACTGGACCTCCTGAGTAGCTAATCGCATTGGTGAAAACTTCCAATGGGAAAGATCCAGACGGAGGAGAAATGGCTACTGTACGAATTAACTGAATATGCCATTTCGGTCCTTTCAACTTCGCGATTTCATTGCTTGTCAGGCAAACAAAGAGGAGTTTTTGTGGCGTACTGTGACTGACGATGAAAGCTGCGTCTAATACGGCAATCCCCTGCGCAAAAAGTCACGGATTAGTCTAGGAAAGCCACTCATATCGACACCGAAGCGGAATATTCATGGCCATGAAGTTTTGCTGTGCATATGGTGAGATCAGCAAAGTGTGGTACATTACGAGTTACCGACGTCAATTGAACAAATTGAACGATGTGTCGTTGCAAAAAAGACCAGCAATACCAGTTAACGGACGCAATGCCCTCCTTTTTATACGTGCTAGATTCACGTAGATACGTAGATACGTAGATTCAATAGCGTCTTTTTAAAAGCAATGCCTGCTCTTTACCTTTCGGAGTTCGGCTTGTGACATGCTTGTCTCCTTGCGAGCTTACAAAAATAGGTTGCTTATTAAGATCCTTATAAAAATATATTGTTTTTGACACCCTTGCTAGCGTTACTTCAGGAACGTAGATTTATGCTTGGTGTACCTTTCTACTTAGTAAGATATACTTCAATATTCGTAACGAGTTCTCTAGAAACTGTTCATAAAACTCAGTGAATGTATATATAATTACGAGTTTTTCAACGAATATTTTTGTATATTTATCTGGCGTGGTTTAAGAGTAATGGGATCAAATGCTTTAAATTTTCAACTTCACGCAGATTTTGCATGGTAGACATGAACGTTACCGTACTCTGACAATTGATAAAAGAATTTCTACTCAATAATTAAATATAAATAAAATCTTAAATCGCTTTTAATTCGATTAAGTATTCACTAATGACATACTTGCAAGTGTTATGCAACTCTCTTAAAGTGAACTCCTTTCCAACTATAAATGTCTGCAAAATTCTAACAATTTTCTTTCTTGAAAACTTCTTTTTCCGTCCAATTTGTTATACAAGTGCTCGTTACTTTTTTAATGCTCGTTTTTCTTGAACTCTGATTTACAGTAATTTACAGTAATAAACTCAACAAAAATTTCTTGACACAACAAACCGTCATCGTCTATCTTTTGCATAATTATGTCATTCCAACGCAGTTACAGCAAAGTTTGGTGGGGTTCCGAACATCAAAGTAATGCAGACACAAATAATGCCCATATGTTTGTTACGGGTAGCAATAACTTTACAGATGACTCCTCTAATTCACACTCTTCTACGGTGACATCATCGCGAAAGCAACAAGAACATCATGGCGAAGAAATGTACCATTCATTGGATTCAAATCATTATAAACGTTACACTGGCAATTTGTCGTGTATACAAGAGCATGAGGATGAATATAATAGCTCGAAATTATCTTGGCCCACACACAATAGTCCTGGCAGTTTAAGATCACAGGTACCATTCAAACACAACGTTGTTATGTTTTTCTTTCTTTTCGTTTCTTTATCATTTCTGCTCTTCTTTATACTTAGGATTCCGGATTTTCCGATAACGATGAGCTTCATATAATGCGAACTTTAAGTGGGCGTTCGTCAAAGCGAAGATCACCCAGTAATAGATCGACACGTAGTTCTAAGAGTCAGATGGGTTCACCATCATCAACGCGGAGCCCTGCTGAGACGCCACCAACTATTGTAAGACGAGCTGGCCGTTCAGAGTTTTATACGCCTTTAGTAAACGTAACGAGACGAATATCGTTTGGCTCTCCTCCTACGAAAATTGAAATGGAAGACAACTTTAAAGAAGATAATGAAGATAACCTAATGGGCCAGTTGGATGACACAATATTGTTAAGCAATACTCCGCTCGGTAGCCCTATGAAAACATCAGAAGTTTCGAATTCCATTGTCCATGGTAACCTTACATTGGAACCGTCTCCTACTTCTCGCGTTAAAAGACGTAGGAAAGTGGAACGTAACACTTTCAAGGCTTTGTCATCTACTAACAGACGTCAACCAAAATCTATTCACAATCAGCAAGAAGCGGAAGAAAGTAGCTTCTTAAATGCTTTGGAACGAACTAGTTTAGCTGACTATAGCGACGGGACAGTCTGTGTTGGCGAACAACCGGTTTGCTCTACACCACCGCCACCGTATAATAATGAAACTGTTATTTTAGGCGGACTCGTTGACGACTATCAACAGCATTTTAATCATGAATCTCTGCTACTTCTACGATCGCAAGCGCAATTTGAGGGCTTTACTAGCACGCCAAAGCAAGAAAAATCTTATTCATCGCCCGCTTGCACGCTCCGGTCGCCATTCAAGTACACAGAATATGAAAATTCCTTATTGAACGGACATTTCCCGTCGATACAAAGTTGGCTCGATAGTTTGCGACTTAGTTATGACCAAGAGGTAATGTCTACTCTACAAACCAAATCTATAACTCAGGAGGCATATAAAAATTTTACAATTACTACGCATACAGTGGCTAGGCTGTTACGTCAATTGCAACAGAAGGCGTTGAATATGCAAACTATGTTCGAGCGAGTGGAACAATCGATTACAAAAGCACAACCAACTTCCCTACCCGAAGCGTTACGTGGGTCTACAAATCTAATTGAAGAAGTTCAAGAATTTACACAAATTCTTAGGCGACGTGCTGTGTTCTTTTCCGAATCACGCATCGAACGTAAACGTTATGAAGATCATTTAGATCAGATACGCATAGTGGCCAAGGATACGTTGTACTCGTTGGAACATCAACATTATATTAATCTGCAATCATTACTTGACGATGTGCAAGTATTAAAACGTAATCTGCTGATAACAATTCGTCAAGTTTACGTGAAACTGGTCAAGATATTAATACAAAGTATTGAACGATGTGGTCAAAGTTCGGATTTAATGTTACGAGCCAACATTAATATGATTGCTACTCTTATGAATATTCAATACGATGGTTTTGCTTCATTAACCGATGCTTTCGTGCAAGCGCAAGCGGTGCGTACCTTATTAATCGTTTGCTTGGATCATCCCTTGTCATCAGTTAGAGCTTTGGCTTTGAGAGCTTTAGCGACGGTGTGCTGTACCCCGGAGCCTATCGCTCAAGTGGACTCGTGTGGTGGTATAGAAATTCTAAGAGATATTTTACAAGTTACGGGGTCATTAAAGAAACCGAATGAGGTTAAACGTGGCGATACGGAACGAAGGGAAGCTGTTTCATTGCTAACACAAATCACTGCTCCTTGGCATGGACCGGAACATAAAGTTGTTGGCTTAAAAGATTCACTAGAGTCTATAGTGGAAGGATTAACGCAATTGCTAGTGTTTACCGATTGCCCGCAAACGTTGTTACTGTGTGCAGCAGCTCTGAATAACCTTAGCCGCATGGAGCTGACAGCCCACTACTCGGTAATGTCACATGAAACAATATCTAAGTTGATAGAGATGGTTAGAAAGCGAACTGAACAGGAGGAGGACGAAGGCATATCGGTATTTCTTTATGTAAGTATAAATATTAGGCATAGAAAATTTTGAAAATATGCTTTATAAGTACCTTGCAAAATATTTAGGAGATTCTATTTTCTAAATGCTTTAATATACTTTGATATAAGCTTATTTTGGATATTTATTGGTTTAATTAATTAAGTCAGCATTTTTAGTAGTTGTAGAAGTTTATTTCCTTTTCAGGGATTCGTCTGAACCCTATGGTGAAAGGGTACGTTAGGTTTGTGCGAATGTATGCAACGCCCAGAGAGGCTTGAGGTAGTCCCACTTGTTGTTCTGAATAGATTTAAGCTTGTCTGTCCGTCCGTCTGCATTATTTTCTTGTGTTCAACATACAGTCTGTATTTCTTAGATATTTTGATGAAATTTGATAAGCTGACGTGTTTTGTCCCAGGAAGGAATGCTATCGAAAGTGTATTAAATTTGATCACATTTCCACGCCTTTGTTTGAAAATTTGTTATATGAATAACTGTAGAGTGGTGTGAGGTATTTAATGTTGCATCGTGTCCCACTGTAGTGTTCTTACTTGTCTTAGTATAATGACGCGAAAAGTTGTAAGCATTGTTTCCGCTAGAATAAAACCTCCTACTATAAAGGACACTATCGAGTGTTCATATTCGGCTTAGACTAATCGAATATCCTAAATATTACTCCACAAGTCAAGTTGGTGTAACTACCAAAACTTATTAGTGACACTTAACCCTTTGTCTGCCTGTTGAAATCGCTTCCGCAAGATCAAAATTGTTTAAAAAAAAATTCTTTTTTCATCCAAACAATGTCTTGTCGAGTGAGATTTAAAAGTCACTCTATAGATCGACGTCCTCTACGAAGTCGTATACAAATATAATGTAAAGAATCGTATTATATGTTATCTTTTATTGCATCTTACTTAAATGGAAATTCGTCCTAAGGAGGAACGATAGCTTCCATCATACTTTTTAAATATTCAATACATTTTTTTAATTTTTAAAATAAAAATTTTTGCTTTCATGAACAGGCATTAAAACCAACTTAACTTTCAAGGTCTACAAATACCATCAAATGCATTACTTTCGGAAGAAGAGTACATGAAACTAGTAAAATTTATTTCTACATTTGTTAAGTAATTTTTCTTCAATCTTTGGCACGTTCCGGAGTACAGTAAATGAAATTGAATTTTATTCCTTTGCTCCTTTTCCCTTTACGTTGTAGAATGTGCAAAGAAAGTTAATATAAGCCATTCATGCAATCGTCACGATCTCGTACAATTTTTTGCAAAAAAAAATGTATATATATATATATATATACACATATATAATAAATATTTACGTATGTCTTTAAGTGCAACGAAGATTTTGTGAATTTTCTTTTTTTTTGCTACTTCATATACCTATCTTTCGCTTTCTTTTCCTTAAATAGGAACAAATCGTGTCCATGCTACATAATATGTCACTAAACAAGAAATGTCACAGTCATTTGGCCAATGTCGGTATAATAAATTTCATCACGTCCGCATACCAAACGGAATTCCATAAAAGCTACAATTCCCGCGGTGAAAGCGAAGCCCAAAAACGTATCATCAAATACATTTTGCATACACTGACGCGTCTAATACAGGACTCCGTATTGGGTATGGAATTACTTGAACAACAACAGTACATGCCTTCCGCTATTTTTTTTAATACATTGGCAGCGGATGTTAAGCAACAATTGCCTTTGGATAGTAGTCACAATAGTCAAAGTCATGATATTTCTTTCCTAACCCGTACCCGCCAGCTATTACAATTGCAACATAAAGAACATCTCATACAAAAGTCAAGTCAGCAGCATAAGCAGCATCGGCTACAGCGACAAGGACAGCGGCAGCAACAGCAGCTGCAGCAAGTTGTGAGCCCGAAAGAAGATAATACAGAGAAATCGAAAATGCAACTGGCACGCCAGGAAAGTTATGTGTAACCCGGCATATTTTCTTTTTTTTTTTTCTTTTTTTGTTCTTTTTCCTGCCCAGCAAAAACACACTTTTATTCTTTCATACTTTTAAAAGCGGGTGCTTTACATGTTCTAAATGGTACTCAATGACGTTTATTGTTTGGGGTACTTTTCCAAGTGCCACAAAGTCAGTCAAGTTTTCATTCATTCGGTTTATCAGCCACGTTTTAGCTTTTAGTCAAACGTGCGTGCAGTGTAAAATAGTCACAAAGAGAATAATAGAAGACGATATAAAGTAGAAGAAACGAAAAATACGTTAAAAGGGTTTATTTTTTCTGCCATATAAACCTTTTGTTAACAGTAAGTTCAATGCATACATTTCGTATTTCCTTAATACTATGGAATTGTTAGAATTTAGTTAGTTTTTTTATTCGTTTCTAATAAAAATAACATAACAACAAAAAATCCCAATCTTTAGTTTATAATTTTTTTTTGTTTTTTGCATGTTATTTTGTAAACATTTATTGTCTCTTATGTATCACACAAATTTTTGGGACAAAAATTTAGTCATAAATGTGCCAAATATAGAACAAGATATACAGAAATTATGTAATTATGTACAAATATTTTCGTTAAGTAAATAATCTGTTATTTGTGTTTAAAAACTTTAGTAATAAACGCCAAAGACACTAAAGAAAAAAATACTTATAAGCGTTCTCATTTAACCTTAGTAGTGAAATAAGGTAAGTATTTATGATATTTTGAAAGCCTCGCCGCGTATGTAAATAAACATAATAAATAAACGCTTACCAACACTATTTTCTGTTTTCACATACAAGTCTTCTTTTATGTTTGCTTCAGCGTAATTCATATAAACACTTTTATTCTGTACACTTGCACATGATATCTCGCTTTTTTTTTACTATCGTTAGTAATGTATTGATTTCACTTGAACATTAAACATTAAAACATTCATTTATTATTTTATGGAGATTTTAAATATTTTTTCAATACAATTAGCTAACTAATTAGAAAATAAATCACAATTAATTTCTAGATCAACTAAATCGTGTTTTCATCATCAGAAAACAAACTAACAAGTACATTGTGTTCGCAGAGTTGCCTTTGCAAGCAAAATTATGAAATAGAGAAAACGTTAAGTATTCAAACCATTTCATTGTATTATATGCAATGTAAATTCGAAAGGTATTTTTCTAAACTTAATCTTGGTAAAAACATTCATCAATTTTTTTACTGATATTGTTCTCTAATATCACATACCTGTTATAACTATAAATTATCAAAACTTAACAAAATTAATAAATAATCTACTAGATTATAAACAGTAAACATCAAAGTAGCCCATTTTATTGATGGAATGATGCCAACACCTTCAAGTCGATTAACAGCAACGTTCGGATAGGAACGAAATCAGAAATTTCCATTATCTGACAAGATCAGACAGCTTTTTAACATTAAATATTAATGGCTAAGTCGCGTTTCTTCGTATGTCGAAGCGCCTTCTATATTTATAGATTCGATGACTCTTTCAATGCTTCTAAATGTGGATCCACTCTAGGTCGAAACACTGCAGAGCTCCTTCCCGTATCGTAAATTTCATGCTCAGACAAATGACTCTTTCTCAGAATTCGGATTGTTCACGTCCACCAACGCAGCGTTCTTGCACCTCACGTATTCACGTAGCCGAGGATTCCAAAGGCCTTCTTAATGCCGACGCCTGCTTCATATATACACACAATCTGTCGCTAACTGAAGCGCTGAATAGAGGTACGTATCGCCTTAACCTTATACGCGTACTGGAATCAACATAGGTGCAACCAAATCTGAGTCTATATGCTTAAGTAACGCATCGGGAATGCCTCCAACTATCCCTGGATAGAACAGAGATCCCCATCAAAAACCCCATAAAATGTTTAGGTATAAATTTTGGCAAGTTAATGAAATTCAATAATCACGGAAGATCGGTACTACAGAAGGCAACACGCACATCAGCCATGTTATGCATTCTTATGTGTAATATATTCTTTTCACAGAGTGAAGCCATTAGACCAGTCATGAGTTACGGATTGCCAACATGGTTCTCTCTTTCTCTGACTGTAGCCAAAGAGTTGGAAATGTTCGAGCGAAAAATACTGCAAAAACGCATCCCAAAATATTACCAAAATCCGACAGAGTGGAATACATCTACAAAACATCAAGAGTCATACTGCTGCGCACATTTATTTTGTCTTTGCAGAAAAAATTTGTAGAAAAACTTGCCACACATGATAATACTCTGGTGAACGATATCTACAACTCGAACAAAGACATTTCCGGAACGTCTTACTTATCACCAGAGGGCGTGCTGTGCGACGATATTGACAGCGAGTTAGATCCGTTTGCACTCCTCGTGTTTTACATACACATTTCAAAGAACACTTAATACTGCCTCGATTGTGGCATAAACTTGATAATAATTTGCATAGATTCATGTTCATGCGCACTCAAGGATCCGCGTTCCGTAAATGAAGCAATATTTGAAGCATTCATCAGTTTATTGAACTTTTTCATTTATTTGAAAAACCGAACTATTTATATTGTACGCCACTTGTATTAAGTTTATGTGGATTTTCGTAACATCCAGATGGGTTTGATGTTATGAACTCAGTTTTATTATATCATGTTCTGAATTAATCTAAGCTCTCCGTCGGTCAGATTTTTATTCTTGCGTTCAACATACACGTCGTGCATTTTGGCGAAATTTGGAACGCCGGCATGTTGTACCCCAAAGGCGAACGCTATTGAAGATGGGTCGGATTGGACCACATCTTCGACAATTTAATTCTTAGCCTTGCGTGGTAAAAATCGCTTAATAATAGTATTTCGCCATTGTAAATTGCTGCAAAAACTTTGCATTGGATGTGAGAACTTTCTGAACCCCTTTCCACATAGTCGTTCTTGCGGAAGCTGTTTTTTTATATGATAAAAATGTCTACTTCTCAATACTTCTTAATAAAAATTCCTTCATAATAACAATTCGGCAAAGAAGATTAACCATAGTGAATTTGGATAACGTAGATCTATTATTTTGACACCATCCCATTTAAGGACTCTAATGAAAAATAAGCGTTTATATGCCAATAAGATGCAATCTTTAATATTTTGCGATGAACATTGTTCTTTCCTAAACTGACCATAGGGAATTTGGATCACACAAATGTGTTTTTTAGACCGTACGATATATAAGGGGCTCTCGGGAAAGCAAGCGCTTCTATGGCGGCAGAGACTAATTTGTTCTGACGGAAACGACTGGAAAATAATAGAATCTTTGAGAACTGAATTGCGTTTGCTAATTTAGACTACGATAATGTTTGAGTATCGTCCACAAGGACAATTTTTATTCTGTTATTAAGAAAATGAACGGATGACTGTATTAGGCCAAATGGTGAAGGGAATCTGATGGTCGGTTTTGTCTGACTGTAACATTTTTACTTGTTTCACAAAAGTGTCGTTGCTACGTACTGAAGACCTGAAGACAGCTTAAACAAGTATTCTAATCCTTATGAGCAGTCCACAATTTAAAAGAAGAAATCTTTGCTAACAGTACTGCGAATAAATGGGAAAACCAATAGTCAATGACATTAAACAGAATGTAATTACGGAATTATACATGCGCTCAATAATTGAATTTAAAATAAAATAAAATACAATAATTTGCGAATACAAATATTGCTGTTCAGCGTGCAGCGAACACAAAAGTTATTCAAATCCTGAAAGTGTAATGAAAAGGAAAAATATCAATTAAATAAATAATAGAAAGCATGAAAATCCAAATTTCAAATATAATAAAAAAAAGAAAGAAAAAAGTGATTGCATAAAATATTAAATATAATAATATTTTATTTAGTGAAAACAAAATGAACGATTCTAATAAAAAGTTAAATAGCTTTTAATAAAAAATGGAATAAATTATTTCCAAATAAATTATTTTAATATAAAACCAAATAACAGCGATTTAACAGAAAGAGAATTTATATTCGAATTAAAGCGAATACTTTTTACAAACCTAGTATCGGGGGCGACAATTTCTTAAGTTTTTGTAAAATTTAGTTGACAAATAAAATTTAATCTCTAGAAAGATTATATACACATTTCTGAAAACTATACAAATCATTAACAGGGCCACATTTCAAAACTCATGACAAAGGGCGAAGATCATTTTCCAAATCAAATTTTAAAATGGTAAGTATTAATGAGCTGTCAGTAAAGAAAAATATATGAAAACGTTATTTTTATTGTTTCATGTTTCAGTCTTATATTATAATGTTCGGTTACCTCGAGAATTATAAGAAATCCCAAAAACCAATCCAATGAGAAGGTAGTGGTAAATTGTGTGACCTCAGCTCACTTTTCTCTAATTGTTGCTCTAGTGAAGCTTCAGTCACACGCTAAGCGTAAAGGAACGTGCATAGGACATCTGGCGCGCATTTCTAAATGGCATAAAGAAATGCAGTGGGCTTCTTAACAAAATGTGATTCAAAATATTAAAGTTTTCCAAAAGTAAATAAAAAAGGATAACATTTTCGAAAAAAATTTTAAAATTCTTTTTTAAAATGAAGCAACTAATGAGCTTATGATCGCCTTAGGGACGAACTTGTGATACTCCCACTTACTTAGTCTTGCTCTTGAATCTGGGCATATGTACACATATACGAAAATTAGGAAGTGCTGCCACGTGCACGTGTAAAGGTCGTAAATGTCTCAAGTTGTATTTTTTTATAATTTGGATATTTTTAGTTGTATTTTTTTATAATTTGGATATTAGTAAGCCATCCTAGTATCACTACAAAAAGGAAGTCTTGTCTGCATTGTATCCTAATTAGAAATGAAGCTTCAATCGCTTGCTGGGCCCAGAATGGTGATGCCTCTTGTTATCTGCTAAAGTCTGCCGAGAGTGTTAACCCAACTCTACTAGCAATAGGTAATAGATTTGAACCGCTTATTATTCAAAATATAACTGAAATATGAAAAACGGCAACCAAAGGTTATTTTGTTGCGTGATATCCACCCATCCGCAGATAAAATCGGTTTGCGATACGTTGGAAGCGTACTACTACTAGAAGTACTAGCCCATGTGGCTTATCCACACTACTTGAGTTCTTCCAATTATCAATTTGTTGGCAATGGGGGGACACGCACTTATTGAGCATCTTCACTTTTTCTGAAAATCTACGAAAATGACTCGGTGACCGATTTGCCTCAAAAGAGCAACAGTTTTTTAGCGTAGCAGCCACAAACTGTCAATCAAATAGGCAGCTGGTGAGAGCTCAAATAAAACATTTTTTATCATTTTCATCGTCTTTTCCATAAACCCATGACAGCCTAGTCGGAGTTCCAACGTCGAGTGCGGAAGATTTCTATATCTACTTTTGCAATTAAGAGCCTTTCAATAATAGGTGGCAGGCATGATGGTTAAGTCAATTGAGTAAAGGGGTGGATATAAACATTCAAAAATATCTTATGTTTATTTAACCATTAAACGGCCTTTTCAATAATTCAAGCAGGTCAACTGAAAAAGCAATTTTTTTTTAATGTAAATCTCATGGCATTTTTTTTGTTGCAATGTATCTAAGACCACCTGTGTGGTCATTATGTTCATTATAGTCGTATGATGTAACTTTATCCATTTTTATGCATGTTCAACAACAAACTTTATAATTTATTCACACAGGTTAACAAATGTAACAAACACAAGTTTTCTCATCATTATTATAACATCAACTAAATTACAAGTGAACTTTGCCCTTTACAGTGAAAATTTCCGTAAGGCCTAAAGCTATGCTAAACATAAAATGTAACATATAATATTTATATTCGTAGGTATGACAGTAGGTAGGTACATATTTATTATTATTTCGGAAAAGGCAGAGAGAGAGGGAGAAAACACTAACAAATGAATTCTACGGAAACTTGGGATAATTTGTAACTTTTGTTGGTAAAAAATACCCTGACAAAACAAAATAAAAAAGAAGGAAAATCTAATTTGTTACGCAGCCTCGTACAAAAGTTACACATGATCATCTGTTATATAAATAACTATCATGGTCATAGTCCGAGCTTGTTAGCAAATATTTTTCCTGTTTTTTTTGGTTGTTTTTTTCATTCATATTCTTCTGTAACATATTATTTTGTTGTTCGTTATATAACTGTCAAGAACATCACATCACAGAGTGGATGACATAATATTGTTAGGTATAGTTTTGTTGCTATATACCTGTTAGTTGGAATGTTAATGTTACTATTATTATAACTATTAGTAAAGTTGGAAGAGTTGTCTACCTTTAATATATTTATAATTTTTATTTACTTTTATTTTTCCTTTATTAAGTATAACGTGTGTTATGCTAGAAAGTGTGCAGCGCTTTATAAGCAGTAATACAAAAACTTCCTTTTCAAAGCAAGTAAGCAAGCACACGTTTTATCATAACGTACAGTCACGCGTGCAGATACAAATGGAACCATTACAAATTTGATATTGAACTATTAAAGCATCAGCCGCACGCTGAGAAATAGAATATTTTGTGCGCGTAAAAATCGTAAGGTCGTAATATTCGAGATCTTTTGGTGACTTTTCTACTCTGGCACAATTGTTGAAACCCGACTACTTTTTCGACCACTTCCTCCGTAACACGTTATTTTCAAAAGCCGCTATATGAATAAGTATATTAAGCAAAGTAATGTAGGATATTTAATAGTTGGCCCTGTTATTAGTTGTGTCTTTTTTGAAAATCATTAAAAAATCTTACAACTATTTGCGTTTTCAGTTGAAAAAGAAGTGACAGATTAGCTAAGACTAAGTTTCAAATTTTTCGAGTCGGTAAACAGTTATATTTAGGAGATCTTCTCTTTGATATCGGCCAGTACGATCGATCGATATCATGGCATTCTCTTAATTCTTCTCCAGATCGTGAGGGTCATGCAAAGATGTTCTTGTCTATTAAAAGTAGCTCGTTTGTAGGAAAAAGGTTGAATTCCACGTATTGTTTATATTTGTGCGACCTTATCGATTGTGAAGGCGTAACAAATTTTTATATTTCTAATGTCTGGATTCAATCAATTTCTTCTCCATGTTGTGCCCCGCCTCAAGTAAGTGCTTGTATTAAAGAGTATTAAATATTACAAAAACAGGAAAAAACAAATTTCCCAAAAATATATGAAAAGTGGGTCTGCTTATGACTATTTCGCCTAGTCTGCTGCAAGACATAGATTTACTGGCCTCAACCACCAAAGTTATTGCAGACATCTTCAGTTGATAAGTTCCTCACAGTTTGTTAATCCTAAATATTTTTATAAGCTTATCAACTCTAAAAGAAAAATCTCCATATATCCCTCGCAGGTTTCTTTTAATGGCTCCGAGTCCCTTGGTGATATCGAAACCTCAAACCTCTTTGCTAAATACTTTCGACGAAATTTTTCAACTGCTAATTCCGATTTAAGTGTTAACTATCCGTATCTGATAACTAAATCAGTTTAGATTTCTAACTTGGTCATTTCATAAAACGACGTTCTACATGGTTTGAGGTCTCTCATGTACACTTAATTCATGTTCTGACGAGTTATATGTTGTTATTTCAAAGATTTTTAATCAGTCCGTTTTATGAGGTGTTTTATCTTTGTATTGGAAGATTAGCTTCTTTATTCCGTTCCAGACCTCTGGCTTCGCTTTGAAATGGGTATTTTCTTACCTGTAACATATCATTCAGGGTCTGTTTAACTTCATCACCTCGAATGAATTTCCCGTGATGCCTGGCATCCTTTAAGGCAGCCACCTAGAACCCCTTTTATGTAACTTATACATTAATGATCTTCCCTCGGTGATTGAATCCTGTCAGACATTAATGTACGCTGACGATGTTGAACAGTTTTCTTCCTTCCCCTATGAATCGCAATCGCATCAGCTTCAAAATGATTTAAATAATTTGTTTACATGGTGCTCGTTTAATTTTATAAAATTAAGTCTACAGAAGTGCAAGAAGTTTTCTTACTCTTCTCGTAGATTCATTCATCGACTTAGGCGACCAAAGATTATATTTTAATTTGCACATTGGGCTCTCTTTAAGTAAAGCTAGGTCGGCGCTAGGTTTCATTAAGAGCTGGTCCAAAGAGCTTAAGAATCTTTACATAAGAAGAAAGCTATTAAAGTTTTTAGAATTACCGTAGGTTGGACAACTATAAAAACCTTATCTGTAGGTCCTTGTATAGGTTTGATTATAATTGGTCGTAGCTATAGTGAGTGGTCAGTCAGTAAAGTCTTAATACTAGATAATTGAAGGCACATCTACTGGGCTGGGATAACTTGCTACTTCTTTCTAACCATCTCACACGAATAGGTGACATCCAACGTGAGTTTCCCCATTTGTTATTCATAAGACACTTTACCAGAGTTACCCAGTGTTTAATACAAAATTAGAAACTCGCAATATCAAAATTTTGTCACTAAGATATTATTGCCCTGAGTAGCCACATTATAATTGTCATTTTAAAAGTACTAAACAGCAATCCATGGGATCATTTCGCAAGGTTTTCGTTTATCTTTCAGTTACAATTTTCGGAATATTGTATTGTAGTAAGATGGCTAATGTGGGGTTTGACTTTTCGCAGTAAAACTGTATTTCTTAGTTTTGATATTTTCGGTTTTTAAAAAATATCTTTAATGATCTTTTTAGTGACTGAACACAGGAATATTTGTTGAAGTGTGCGGTAAGTAAGGGTAAGGGCTTGCCGTGCGACGTACGGAAACCTCTAAGAAAATGGCTGCTTGTGATTCGAAAATTGCTTCTCATCCTATTTTAGCGACTAAGTTAGTAAAGAAAGTTACTTCTTAAGTTAAATAAATTTCGTGAAATTAATTTTCCCGGCTTGCAGTTGACTGCTAAGAGTTATATGACTATTTATTCTCAAATCGGTATGGGTTTCCTAAAATTTTTTCTGTTTGTATTGGAAAATTTTGAATTCCTAAATGCAGCAGTAATTCGCAATGTAGCCAATTAAGCCGATCAAGCTAACTATAAACGTCTGAATATTTGAAATAAAAATTTTCAATCTGTCTAATTGTGTATCGACTTATTACAGCGTAACGCTTCTTCACGATTATTGCTCTTTTATTGCCAATAATGTAAAGGTCATCAAAAGAATATTCTTATAGAGAAATTTAATTTTATATAAAAAAATGATAATGTAAATGTCATAAAAAAGCGAGACAAAAAGTTATAAATCAAAATAAGTCATAAGGAAACACTTGAAATTTACTCCTTGTGAAGGAGCGAAAATATATTTCCCTATTAATAAGTTTTAGATATCATTAAATATTCAAGTGGGCATAGCTGGGTGATGATTACAGCGTTAATAACTAACTACAAGTTTATTCTCTACGGTTCTCTTAATGGTTTCCATAAGAACATTTAAGTGCGTTACTCGGCATTGTTAGCATGCTTAATAGCCATAAAGTATGCAATGCATTCTTATTTCGGTTGTATTTTCCCCAAGAAAAATTTTCATACATACGTACGTATAAACAGAAACCCATTGTAAATGCCACAAGGTGATATAATTTATTTAGTAAAAAAAAAAAAGAAAAAATATTTGCAACATGGGGTATTTGGTTATTTTGCCAAAAAAAAAGAAAAATAAAGGAAAGGAAATTTAAATAAATGGAATAAACCAAAATAAAATGCTGTGAAATATCATAATGGCCTTAACATTTAAGCGAAGCGAATGAAATTCTCCCGGGTGGTTAAAATTTAGTAAATTGTATTTTGTTTTTATTCAATTATTCGTTAAAGGTCATTCATATAGAATTTTTACACTTTTAAATGAATTTATATAAAAATGTTGCATACTTTTTGCCTTCACAAATTAAAATGGAAGAGCAATTACCTATCTTAACAAGGGGTTTATGTTAATAAATAAATTTGAATGACACTTTTTTGTTATGTTATTTGAAACTTTACTTACTGCGTTGTTTACTACTGTAAGCAGTTTAGATGCATGGTTAGCAATGGTGCGAGTAGAATAATCGCCAGTTATAACTGATAGGTAGCGTAGGTGTATGTACGAAATATACAATTAGTCATCTGTGAGACGTACCAGAAAGACCGGAATTTGCCCAAAGAAGGTCATAGTCGTCGTACAGAACACATGCATGTTTGAAGATATGCTTTTTTATAGTTTGGTCATATGGCAACTATAACCGGCCGTAATTCCAACAAATTACAGAATATTTTGAAAAGTACTTTTTATAAAGATGATCATGCCCAGATTTGTGCTAATTGGGGAGCATTCGACAAAAACATTTTTGCTTTGTCCGAATGATTCAAAAAGAAACCCATTTGCGTTGTGTGGTTACTAGAGTGTGAAGAGTTTCTTTATTTTAAGCTCTTTAGGCATAAAAATACATTGGAAGATTCAGGGGAATCAGCCAGATTTGTCCCAAAACTGAATCGCTATACTAAGATGACGACACTCTGTGTATAGTGAATGCGGAAGAATGCGACCTGTTATTATCTGGCGAAACGGTTAACATGAAACAATAATTACTAACAATAATTAGTATATTTGAACGGTGTCCTGTTAAAAAAAAAAATTAAAGCAACACAAGGAAATTTTTTACATACCATCTGTCCACCTATCCGTCTCTTTTAAACCGGTTTATGACAGGTTAGATGTACTCAAGTGAGAAGAGCTCATCCATCTGGTTTACTCACTAGACTTGGTTCCTTCTAAGACAAGTCTTAAAGGACAAGGATCTAAGGCTATCGGTTTTATTGAAAACTCTACCAGACTGAAAATGCCACAGTAAGTAGTTAGGAAGTTTAAATCAAACAACACAGTCAGGTCAAGGGGAAAATAAAGGCAGATTTTGAGAAATATGCGTTTAAAAAATGTTTAAACAGCAGCTTTTAATACGTGTATCTTTTAGCGACCGAGTTATCTGCTCCATGAGTGAACCCTATCATTTATATACACACAAACATAAGTATATATATAATACATGTATAGTTTAGTATATGTTAATAAATTTAACAAACCCAATGCATAAAAATCTAGAAAAGTATATAAGCTCAAAATTTCTGAAAAAGTCTCTGAACTTTTTCAACATCTAAGATAAAAGCGACTCCACCAAGTTAGTCAAAGTTGGAATCTAAGTTTAAGTAAATGTTGTGAAAAAAAAATTTCTCCTAATTATTTGATCAAATATAAAAAAAGCGTATGGCTTATATTGAGACTCAAAAAAAAACCCCACTAACACACTACTCTGTGTCCTACTTACCAACATAAAGTTTAATTAACCGTAAAAGCCAACAATTAAGTTGAATTTGATATTTTACTTATTTTATAATTTACGCACTTTTCCCACAATAGACTCAAACAATATCCAATAAACACTTAAACGCTATTAATAATACATAAAATGTCTACAAACTAAATGTTTAGTATTTTATAAAACCTCACATAAGTTTGGTTCAATGAACTGCATACAAACATTAACATATATTAGTAGAAATCCTTACGATATATATGGAAGCCTTAAACGACTTTAAAAAAGAAATTCTTATTAAATATTTATATAAAGATTTTCATTTCATTCATATTCCGATAAACTCGTATACGTTAATTTTGGACCATATTCGAAAATACTTGAGAGAAGGAAACCGTATGTATATACATATAAATAAAAATAAAAGAAACCATAAACATTGTTGTGCCTATAAGTGCCAAACTTGCAACATTTGTTATTATTTACGTATAGCAAAACTACATGCAAAACCGACATAGTTCAACATACTTTTGCTTACGTGAGCATGTGGATCGGTTTCCACAGAAGAGAGAAAAGAGAAGAGGGCGGAAGCGTCTTCTCATCCCTTTAATCTCTTTACGTCTCTCACTCTTTCGCTACACTCTCCTTCTATTACCGAACATACTCATAAATTTTATTGCAAAACTACTGCGAGCATAAGACACCAACCGGCACACATACACACAAACACAAGAGTTTTATGTTATGTTCGTTAAGGTTATACAAAACTTATTGGTTTTTACCATAAATCTTAGCAATATTTGGGTTAAGCGATATTTGTTGTTGTTGTTCCTGCTGCTCTACTCCATTTTATTTATTTATTTTTTTTTGCTCTCCTTAGGAGGAATACAAACCCATGTGCATGTGCTATGTGCAAAAACTTATAAATGTCTGTGTACCAGTTAGCAGAATTATGGAAGACATATTGATTTCAAGTACATACAAATAAATTTTTACATACGTAACTTATGTATGTAATATGTTGCAAAGCGGCAACTTTGAACGAAAGAAAGAAAAAAATCGAGAATAAGGGAATTCAAAATGTGATGGATAGGTTTAGTTATTGCTTTTACGTAAATGAGATTTTGAAATATAAATTTTTTTGAATTTCAAAGGAATTTTAAATAAAATTTTGCATAATTTGAATGATTGAGGATCTCCTGACGCATTCTGCTAAGAGATATTTTTAAGGTATTGTGATTAATTGTATCGCTTTTATTGCCCCACCTTTTGCCAGTTGATAGCTTTAGGAGAAGAGAAGTCAATCAATTACTCTGCATTGCACGGCTGCTAATGTCGACTTGACGAGCTTCATCACATAGGGCCGACAGTTGTTATGCGCTGAAAAATCGCCACTTGTAATGACTTTTTTTTTGATACGACCAAATACTCAAACCATGTTCCTTTTCCTATACGTGCAACATGGCGATGGTCTGAAGGAAGTGGGAAACGAGAGAGATAGAAGCGATCGGCCGCAACCTAGCAGTTCGTAAGTTCGATCAGTAAGTGTTATTCCTGCACTGTTTAGGCACTCATTACAGCTGCTACCTGCTATGGTCATATCGCATAGGGATTTGAACCTGCGAACACTCACGACTCTTATCTACTCGGCTGTGCGGCACATTTCACTTCTAACTTTTGATTTATTGCGTCCGTTTTCAGTTTAGTTGCATCAGTTCTGATATTCTTTATTTGATTAGAGCAGCTCATACCAGACTGTAAAATGCATCTATTACTTATCACACAACACAGCCATGATGTAAGAAAAATAAAAGGGCTACTATATTTTATGCCATGTATGTGCATATTAAGATAATTTGTATAAGGCAATGTTGCCATTTGAGAAAGGGTAATGACGACCATTGCAAGATCGAACATCCGTGCAAGAATCGGATTAAGTGTTTTGACTGAATAACCGAAAAGCGTTAATAACCATATTGCGAGGTAACCCTCAAAGAAAAAAACTTGCCCAATATTTCTTCAACAGCAATTTTTAAACCCAAATGAAAATTATTTAAGCGTTCACGAGTATTATTTATTTGATTACTTATAAGCGCATTTATCAAAAACAACAGACACGCACCAAAACACTTATTATTGAAGCTATAATATATTATTATTGGTGTGTACATACTATGAAATAACTTTCTGCACGGTTAAGAAGGATGCTGATGTGAATAAAACTGGTCTCCGTCATAAGTTAACAGTAAATAACCAAAGAATATGGTGACGGAAGTGCTCGCCCATTCCACTTATGACTAACGACATGTTAATGTTGTTGAACAATCAACTCCAGTTAAGATAACACTTAGCATAATGCACATGTTCGGTTTACCTCGAATTTTTTTATAGCTATCATTAGCAGTTGTGCGATATTTAAGTACAAGATAGAGCGAAATTTTATTATTTTAAGCATTTGGATCACATTTTTATTCGTTAAAATTTATACAAATTGAGAAACGTATTTCCAAATAATACACCGCTCAATAATTGCCGACACTAGCCATGACATCTCATGAGTCTATATGTAAATATCTTTCAAACGAGCTAAACAAATTCAAATTCTACTTCTTGGAACTACGTTAATATGAAGTAATGTGATATAGGTGAATATCGGTCGAATTTGCTGCTTTGGCCGCAGTAGACTCTCACATTCGACCATTTTCCCATAGTCGGTTTATGCCTGCATATAAAATTTTAAATATGTGCTATAAATAGTTCCGAAAAACAGAATTAGAAAATATGGAACTTATTTCAAAAGTATCTTCATGTAGATTGATGAGGTGTTCACGAAAACGTCTCACGGACGTTTTGGACGGAGTAGGCTTCCAAATCGAACCACCCTTTTATGCTAACTAGTTAACTCTTTTTGAAGAGTGTACCATTAGTGGTGCAGCAATTCAATTCATGTCGATTTTTTCGTTTGTAAACATCGACTTGATCGTTGGTGCTTCCGTCCATCCGTGGCCAACAGTGGTGCTGCTTTGGGAAACAGTTTTTTCGCGCTCAAATTTTCCTCTAAAACTTTTCTCTTTTGACAATTTTAGAATTCCAACTATCCCTTTTTATTCCACTTTTAGCATATCGTGCATCGTCTTCAGGCTGCCGCGTTTTATACAATCGGCATCTTTACGATCCTGTTTAAAATACTCAACCTAACGAAAAATTGTAATTTTCGATGGAGAGGGGTTGCCATATCCCTTTTCAAGTCTGTGCTGGAGATAAAAGGCATCTTTGCTCTCAATGGAAAATAATATTGAATCGTCTGTTATTGATTTGATGAATTTCACAAGGAAAGGAAGAATATTTAATTAACATGAATTTCGGATTTTTGCATTGGTTTGGAAATAATAAAAGTAATGTCACCAAGCCCATCTTAACTTGTAACGAAATTTCGACAGACGTCATTCAAGGAATCTTAATCTCTAAAAATCGTACGTGTTTTTTGTTAGAGACAACAGCTCTGTGCAAGTTCTGTGAATTATTGACCACTTCGTTGATCGCCTGGTACTGTGAGCGAATTAGATCAACGTGTAATCGTCCAAGAGCACTAAGAGTTCATTAAGAGTTTCTTAATCTGACGAGAGCGAAAAGCCGTAATGTGACACACACAATTTATTTATACTGATAGACATTTCAGATCCAAATCGGCTATTCAACCAGCGGAGAGAGCGAAATGTAAGCATTGCTAAATTGCTGCCTCGATTGCCGCGTTCTATTTCCGCTAATTCCGCTTTGAGGAATTTCTGATGCCAATTTCTTTCGCCACAAACATTTAGCTTTACCGATATACCCTGTCTAGCGGGTACAACGAAACGGGTGAACACATAAATAATTAGAACAAGAATAGTAGCAGCTGTTTTGTAGGATACGAGAGATATTGCATGCCATTCCATAAAACAAACGTTGAAGTATAAATGAAAATTGCTAACACGAAATTAAAGTGCAATCTTTGCTCCCAATCATTTATTTTTTTCAAATGTCCACACAAACGCATGCATAGACGCACACATATAAACATCCAAACAAATTCGCTCAGACAGAGAGTTAAGTGAATATCCGAAAGCATACATTTTCATTAACGACTGCGAACCAAATCAAAATGAAAAACCTTTGCAAAGCCAATAAACGTTAGATTAATTTCATTAGAGTTCGCAAAATTACGTATCATGCTATTGCATACATACGCAGTTGCAATTACAAGAACAAATAAATAGTATATAAATAAACATTATGTAAAACAAGGTAAAGTTAATGTGTGCAAATCTGAGGCTATCGTTGGGATTTAAACTGCAACACTAGTAGGGTATTGAAAAGGATTTCAAGTTATCCGCGTTACAATGAAAACTTACATTAATTAATTACAAGCGCTGCTTCATGTCTTTATTTCTTCGAGTGCACTGACTTGTGAAAAGTAAACTATAAATTTTATTACTCAAACTTTTCCTTTAAAGTTATCCATAAATCTGTAAATGAGCGCGAGGATAGGTGGGGAAAGAAGGACCTCGCAAAGTAGGTGGGTTTGGACTCACGGAAAGCAAGTTCTCACGAAAGTATAGTACCTGCCAGCAAAATAGAAGGATCTACCCTATGCGAAATAAGAAAATTGTTACAGCCTTGATGTGATCTTCCAATACACAACATCAATACACACCACAGAGCATCGTACTTTCAGTTAATATTTTCCTAGGGCGGTTACCTTTCAAGCTGCTCTCCGTAAAAGCTATCACTATGCTGCGCTGTTTGCTTCGCTTCTTTCATTAGTAAGAAGAAGACTGTTATGGGCTACGTGATCAAAGGCATCATTTGTTTTCGAAAGTTACAGGTGAAAATATGAAAAAATTGTCCGAATTTTTCTGAAGTTCTTTTTGTTCGACCCATATTATGGACATATGTATAGACATACTGCACCCGTTTTTTTAAGCTTGTATTCCCGACATCGATCAAGCAACGTTTTTGCCAAATATCAGTTGGTTATCTTCATTTTTGCAACTGTCACGATTCCAAAAAGGTGTACATCAAGTCGACTTAATAAAATAAAATTTAGAGAAGTGTGTTATTAGGTGTTACAAACGGGCGTCAAAACTTAATATATCCGCATTTTCGACTGTGAGATTAACAAAAAATTAAGTCAGCTATTTTATTGATGGTGAAACTTTTCACTGCTCGTCACTGATCGATGGTCAGTGTTAAGTTTCTTTTAGTAACATCTGTTATTAGACCTAGAAAATTAGTCTTCTTAACGTTACTCATAACAGAGCATTATTTGCTGCTAAATTTAAATTTAAAAACAAATCTAAATTTAAATGCAATTTAAAATGTAAATTTAATGTATGGAAGTATGTACATAGAATATAAAGGGAACATAAAATAAAAGGGTATGGAAAAGGGGGTAAGTCGGTCGAAGGACACGGCCGAAGTGCCACGTAGCCTGAGAGCGCTTTTGTTTTTCGAAAGGAATAAAAAATTGTTTTTCGCTCACTACTCATGGACTGCAGCAGATAAATCTACAAAAAATTGAATGCATATTCTAATACGATGCTATAGTACCTAAATAACAAGCAGCCGCGCCTACCCAATATTATAGTGCATCAAAATTATTATTTTTGTGAAAACTTTTATGATGCTTAGAACAAGTTTAAAAATCTCTAAAAACTATACAAATTCTTGTCCAGTTTGACCAACTGGATAGCGTCTGCGGTAAGCATTCTCCCGTTAGCGAAAATGAGGATGTCGCGTAGAATGCACCTAAACATGTCCATTTGTTTGTCTGTGTGAATGTGTGATATGTGTGGTTAATCTTCTCCAGTTAGCGAAAATTAAGATATCGCCTACAAGTTTTCAAAAGGATTTGAAAATGAGCCAAGCTTTTCAAAGGACACGCCAAAAACACCTATAGGCCTACGCGACAGAAACTTCTTCCGCGTTTTTTGCTCGTGCTCATAAACTATTGTTATTTGAGCATAATGATGATGGGTGTAAAAGATTCGGTTACCACGGAATATAATTTTCTTACTTGTTTATAAGTCACAACGATTTTGTTCTCAACGACCTCGATATCGTTACTCTTACTGCCATTCTAGCCAGTCACAAACTCGGTATTTGTCTTTAATTGCATTTAACTTAAACTTAAGATGAAAGTTAGATGGTGTTTATCGATTATATTTTTTTTTTTAGTTTCATGTTTTCACATTACTTCACCGCTTTAACCGTTATTTCGGTTTGCATACTTTCCCATCGTGTGGTTGATTGGAAAACAGGAAAAGCTGAAACCAAACACTACACATGCTTGAACAAAACCATAAAACAACGTAGAGAAAAAGTGCATGTAAAAAGCCGAGAGACGAAAAAAAACAAATAATAGTTTAAGGTTTAAAGTGCATTTTGAGTACCTTAATGCGTAAGCGTTTTTTTGTGAGCTATGGTCAATTGTTAATTTCTTCGCAGCATAGGAGACAAATCAAATGTGACCCATAAAGAAAGTGACTCTGAACCGATAAGTATAATAAAAGGTGGATCTATCTCAAGTCCTTCTGAGTGTTGCATATACATCCGCACAAACGTAATATATCCTTATATCACAAGTGGTGTAGAGTACAAAAAATATAGTTATATCTCTTTTTATTTCTTTTTTAACATATATTGATAGGGTGTAGCCTCGAGCACGTTAACGCTATTGCCTAAAATATTGAGGCGAAGGCATTAATGATAAGAGTCTTCATGCACTTTCTCCTTGCAATGTTTTATCGAAATTGATTTCTAATTTTTTTCTTGTTTTTGTACTCATTCCTTCAATTTTTACGCAAAACTAGAGCAAAAACAATGAACTAATGCCACGATGAAGACGAGTACGTAAGTCTACCATATTTATGTATGTGAATAAATACAATTTCACACTCACTTGATTCTGCTGTCATACTTATTGTCATTGTTTTCGATTTGATTGTTAGTTAGTGTTGTTTCTTACTCCTTCCTTCGTTCGTCCCTGCATTTATCTACATTTCTTTTCTTCTCTTGTCGATTGTATAGAGTTTTTCAACTAGAAGATGTCATCATCAACATCAATATCATCATCGGTATCAGCATCACCAACTTTTAACAGAAAACTGATTGTATACGGTTTTCTGTCTGCAAGTCTACGTGTGTGTGTGTGTGAAACTGTGTCTTATATGTGCGCTTATGTAAGTGTGCATCTATGTGAACGTAATGTAAGCGTATTTTCTGCTGCCAAGTTGTCTGTTAAAAAAAAAAAATTTGTTTGTTTTTATGTGGCCAAGTCATTGGTAGTTGTCCGTTACATCTAGTTTTGTTATTGTTTTTGTACCCACATACTGTATTGCGGTGTTAGAAGATACCAAGAGATGACATTGAGGCGTCTACTTATTGTTACGTTATGGTTGTCAATTGTCAAGAATAAAAGCTACTCCAACTACAGCAGCTTATTTTGGTTTGTGTTGGAATACTGTTTGCTCTTATCGCATCGCCGTTCGTACTCTTATTTTTACTGATATTGGCTTTCGTTAAGTACACTCTTTCGACGCGTTGTCCTTTTTTTGTTTCCACATCAGTAAACACTAAATCCTATTAATACACGTAATAGTTACTCACATCTCTTGTAAGTATGCAAAGTTTTCGTATATGACATAGTTTTTGAATATGACGACAACGGTGTAAAGCGAATGAATAAGAGGAAAGGAAGCGAAAATTTGAAAATTGAAAAACAAATTCTATTTAAAGTTTTTAGCTATTGTTCCCACGATATCAACACAAAAGATAAAGATTACAAAGGAAGTAGGATTGTTGGGGAAAAGTTACTGAAAGCAAGCAACGCAAGCAAACAGAAAGTTTTACTAGCGAAGAAATAACAAAATATCGATTGAAGGATATTATGAAAAATCAGGTAATTTGTGAGTTTGTTTTGATAAAAACATAAAAAAATAAGAGACGTCAGTTTGTACGCTCTAAGGTGAGTGGGTGGTCCTTCACTTATTTTCATCGTCACCTCGATGTTACGTAAACATTAATGGATTTAACAGAAAAACTCTCAAGTTTTTATTTTAGTTATGTAGCGCATACAAAAAAATTTTTGCTATTTTTAGGAGAAGAAATAAAAAAAATAACCTTGCCTATATTTAAGAGGAATTTTAATAGATTATCTTTCGCATTTTTTAGGACCACATCTTTTCAATTAATGCTCTATCTGTTGTTGTAGAATTGCCGTGCAGTTCCCAAGTTTCGATTGTTATTTGATATATTTGTTCATCTTTGACATGTTTTTTAAGAATTGCGTGAACCATTTTGCTACTACTAGCATTTTTCGGTTACCTTACTATGATGGATGCTAGAAGATGCTTTTTCTATGTCAATGATAAGGTGTCTACCCTTTATTCTTCTAACTTTTTTATGCCATCTCGCTTCCTCTATTTATCATCTCTCGTGGCCATTTGTTTTTGGTGTTAACAGTTTACGTCAATAACATTGCGCCAAAAAAGAAAGACCAAGAAATTAATGAGAAATACTTTTTTCTAAATTGGTAGTACTGTGACAGACATCTGAGTCAAATTTCACGTCATAAATGTTGTCAGTGTTTCAGTTGCGGTTGGTTACATACGGCATAAAAAGTATTTTATTCCGATTTTTATTATGTGAGTGAGGAGATAATTTGCAACTATCACTTGAAAAGCACACCACATGAAAAGCATTATTACGGGAGATAAGCAAGAATCACAAAAATCGCACCAAACTCGCTCAGAAATCAGTGCAATGCTAATGTTGACAGTTTTCTTCGATCAACATTGTTTTGTGTTCTATAAATTCTCTCCGCCAGGCCAAACTGTTAATAAGGAATATTGTTTGAGTGTTATGCGTCGTTTGCGTGTAGTCTTACTTTTTGTGCATAGTAGTATGTCAAACTGTGGTAAATGCTGGCCTTTGCTGATCCCAAGGCCATAAGGATTCGAAAATAAAGGTCGTCGGTTTTACTCTCAGGGGAGCTGCACAACTCTCTGCGGCTGCGTTTCACATAACTTATGTCGTTTCTTCTTATTCACCATTGATACTTTTTGTTACAAATTGAGGTTGTCTTTTGATGTAATGTGGCCAAAGACTTGCTTAATCAGCTTTATGAATACGATGCTTCCGTTCGTGTCTTAAGCCCTTTGCAAAAATTCAGAAATTCTTTAATTGAATAGTAGAGAGAAGTTGAGAATATAACAGACACGTTGGTTAAGATTACTTGTATTAACATATAAATATTAGTGTAAGTATTAGTTGCATGCGAACTTTAGTTATAGGGCGTACGACGCTACTTGTTTACGTATCCGACCACGCTGTCTATAGCTTATCGCTATGTACTTGAAGCAAGTAGATGCCGAAGACAACAGATCAGTTGGCAATTGTTTGCTGAACTAGAGAAGGAAAAATTTTCGGTTTACTTCTCCTGGGTTTAGAAATTACATGAGCAACAGTATATTAATTACCTACAAAAATATCTTTATTAAGGATTTTATTACTAATAGAAGGCTTTGGAATATAGAATGAGTGGCCCTGCGGCGACCTGATTTATGGTTCCATTGTTATTGTTTCCGCTCCTTGTACGATCACTTTTTCTAGTCTTCGTTTAGCGTTGATGCTATTTTCTAATTAATAGTTTTTCATATTAGTAGTTGGCATAAAGTAGCATAGCTTATAATAATACTCTGCACAGTTTTTGAAGATTTTTTTAACACTAGAACTACAGAAACTTTGGCTACTCTGCCAAAACCGAACATTTTGATTTCCTTTTTGTGAAATTGTGACAGTCGTAAAATTCGCAATAGAAAGCTAAAATTTGGTACGAATAGTCCCTGAACGATTAAGACCTATATATAATCTCGTCCATAACTTTAGATTCGATGAAAATATTTACGAAATGTCATATTTGAACCGAACATGCGTGAGTTGAGTGCTTGCGTGCTTGCGAACAGATCACACCTATTCCTTTCAATAAGTTTTTAGTCGATCAAGAAATGTTTTTGCCAAATTTCAGATTCATATCTTTATGTTTGTGAGTGTAGCAATGTCACAGAGAAGAAGGTATATCTCGTGAACTAGACGAGATCTAAAAGATTCGCTTTTTTGTATTTTTTGAAGGCCTTTCCCTATAAATAAAAATCACCAAGACTCTTTTTGAACATTGCCACCCACCTTATCACCATTTTGTTAGCAGATTGAAAATTGAAATATACAAAAATAGCCCATTCGGTAATCCTAGTGTTACGACAAAACGTAATTAGAGCAATAAGCCCATTTATATATTAATTATATATTTCACTTGATAACATTTGAGTTTGATGTTCAGAATTTTGTTTCCTCTTTTTATTGTCTTTTTTAGGATAACGGTGATGGATATAAAAGATTCGGTCACGAGCAAATATAATTTTGTTACTTCTTTTATATTAATAATTTTTACTTTAAGTTCTTATTAGTTGCCTTTTGCCGTAGTTAATATCTGCTCATAATATTTGTTAAATGTTTCCTTTTCACTTGATAGTCTTCTCGGTTTATTAATTATTGCTCGATAAGATTCAGTGTGATCATCTTGGTCTTGTACAGTAAATTTCCACCACTTGCGTTACTCGCTTCGCTTATAAGAGTTATCCCGTGGTTCGATCCGAATCACTTTCAATAGTCACAATATGTCGGTGCAAAACATTTTATCACAATATCTCAACAACTATGACCTGTAGCTTGAACACAAAAATTCAAGATGGAAAGACGAATAGTCAAGCTTACCTCGATTCACGAGGTAATTTCGAACAGATCGTTGTAATAAAAGATGGACTTATCTCATGAAGGGTATAATTGTTGCTAGGTATTTTTTCTTTTTTCGTTTCTTTTAGCGTTGTTGCTATTGTTCAATCCGTCTTTTCTGTTAAAGGAATTTATTTATACAACTCTTTTGTCTTATAGTGTTCTTATACAAACGGTTATGCTGCACTATTCGCTTAAATATGTTCGTAAACAAAACTAAATTAACATAAACAACAGATTGTAACGAGCATAAATATGTTTGTAAATAGTAGATTCTAGTTAAGATAAGCACATTAATCTAATCATTAAAATTGTCTAAAAAGAGCAAAATTAAAAAATTGCAATGAATCTTCTTAGCCGAGATATTACTTAGGGCTTTCCAGATGGTTCGTTTCTAAGAAATTTATGGAGAAATAAAAGACTTGGACCTTTGAGCTTTCGTATATCGGTGCATAATTACAATTGTAAGGACGAAAAAAAAATTTGCACCTCGATGTGACCTGATTATTACTGTTGTCAATATATTTCTGCGTAGTTTTATTATGTTAAATTTAATTTTCTAGCGTTCCGCGCTTGCTGCGATTCAGCAAAACACACTTTATGTTACGGCTGCCAGCCTTATGGGCCAGTGGAGTCAGTTACTAGTCCTTAAATTTCTCTTCCATCGGATGCATTGCTCCTAATCGTCCAAAAAGTTATTCAGGACAGCGTCTCCGCTGAGTCTGTCAACTCCTCTGCGTAAATAGTCAATAAAATAACTTAAAGTGTCAACGATCAATTACCACTTTGGCTGCCGTAACACAATTGAAGGATCGAATGGGTTGGGCGTCGTGCTTTTGTAGCTGCCGTCATCATCGCTATCTCGTTACTATGCTATTAATGCTATGCTCGTCCCTGTTACAAGTTGGTACGCATATTATCCTATCTACGCATTGTAATATGTATGTATTCGCTACTATAAGAATATGCTTATTGATTGCTTATTGATATGGAAATTATATGTATATGTGTGCGAGAAATCGGTTTTTGCACTGGGAATATAAACATGCATATAGAGCCATATAGATTTCTGGAAGTTTCTATCTGTGGACTGATATAAGCGAAAGAATTGTTCACATGCTTGAAAGGCCTTAATAAAAACAATTACATGTTTAAGTGTAAGCGCATATTTTAAAGTAATAAGGCCAGAAACATAACAGTTAAGCGATAAACAATAGGAACCGTAGGCCGTAAATAATAAGAACAATTCAACATGCTGCCGTAGCAGATACGCGTAACTGATAATAATTCAATATATAAAAACAACTGGATGTTTAGGTACATGAGCGTATGTATAATAAACATAATAATATAGAAGTGTACATCTATTTATAATTCAGAAATAAGGGAAGGTTTGAATATAAGAACGGATCAATGTATATGTGCAATGACAATTCGCCTACATGTATACGTAGGGAGAGTATGTACAATGAGAGTTTAATGCAAGATTTGCATGTGTAGGTATTTAATGTTTTGCTGAACACTATTCATGTTGCCAGGAGCTTAAAAACTTGTTCAAAGATGATATATTTCGTTTATACGAAAGGAACGTATGTTTATAATACACTATATATTCATAAGTCTAGAGATAAGATATGTGTATATAAGGCAGAGTAATCAGAATTCAAGTTAGTCAAAACTAATGTAATGAATACACACATAAAAGTACACACGTAAAAGTACATGTTTATAAGTGAGCAAATGTGAGTAAAATGTATGTTTATATACAGCCAAGAGAATTAAGTAAGATATGCGTAAGGAACTTAAAGTACAATGTATGTTGCACAAGAAATATATACAATATAACGCTATGCAACAAACATGTGTGGATATATTGAAATCAGAACTCGGGTAAAAATTGTGAAACACAAGATAATTATTTATACACTACAGTATCAAGATCAGTGGTCAAAACGAATTTCCACGCGTTGAAGTAGAAAACGATCATAGACCAAGTACGATGTCGGCTCCAACAACTGCAACCTTAGCAACACAAGTCCATGAACAAAGCATGCCAGTTGCAATGTATAAAAACCAAGCCTGCTAGTTGCCCAATAATTAAAGTCTTTCATTCGAAAAAAAAGCGCAAACAGAAAATACAGCTCCGTACGTACTAAACTACCGTTGAAGTAAGCGCAGGAAGCTTTACGTTTCCAGCCGGATTATTGTACTTGCATGCATATTTATTGTTAAGGAAACATAGTTTCTTTAGTTGAACATTTAGTTGATTTCGCTCTGAAGCGAACATAACTATTTTTTCATTTATACTGTAGATTACAAACTTTATTAACTTTGATAGGAAAAATGCAGAAAGATATGCAGCGGGGGGAAAAAGTTCAATAAACGTCTTCGTCTCTCATCATTAGACATTAATGATGAATCATTCAAAAAGATTAACATTTAATTCCTAACTAAAGCAAATAATTTTAAAAAGCAACAGGGTCGTGTTTAGAATACACTTATGTCAAGGTGATGAGCGAACAAGAAGGCTTTCGTATGAAATTATAAAGCCCTTAACGGATGAATGGAACAGACAAACAAACTACCTTAAGAAGGTTTATGCTTTAGAGCTACGGATGACGTACAACTGGGTTATAGATGAAGAATTGCACAGATGGATATGTTCCTAGTAAGGAAGCAAAACGAGTCCTTAGAAAATAGAGCATCAATTGGCTTTTCGCCGTGAGCAGACATAAATCCATCCATCATATACCCACCATAGAAACCGTTTGCAACAGCTAAGAGGAAGCTTAATAGAACGTATAAAGTATCTATGTTTACGATTAGTATTAAATTTTAAAGCATATCTCTGGTAAACAAACTCCCGGGCGTAAAAACCAAATTTGGCGAACACATTGAAAGTTCTTGCACGTATATTGCTTTTAAAAATGGGTCTAATTCGTGAAGGGGCACGCCGACCGTGCCACACAAATTAAAAATTGCTTTCTGGTCTTTTTTACTCATTACTAATGAACTACAATAAATGCAGTAAAACATCTCGCGTATATTTTGCAGGAATGGAAAAAATATATCCGCACTCATCGATTATTGTAGAGTATAGAAGGATAGCTTTATCGTTTTTTTTCGTATTCTTTTTTATAAGAGATATAAAAGGTGCGGTCATAGCCGAATATAATTTTTTTTTTGGTTTTTGGCTTTTTGGTTTTTTTGGTTTTGGTTTTTGGCTTGTTACGCTAGAATCAAGATATGACCTTATCAAATCTAGGGTGTTTGGTATTACTAATAAACCTCCTGATTTCCATTACAACCTACAAGTTTCTTTCGAATCGATTTCTTATAAACACAATGATACAACGACATCATAACTGAAACGAATGGTGACTTAGTGCATTTGCTCTTCTAAATGTTTTTTATGTTCTAAGTAAATATTTCTAAGTAGTAATTTTTTCAGAAAGAATTGTTTCGGTTAATTTCAGAAAATTTTGTGCTTATATCGCCACATATGTTAAAAAATGAAAAGCTCCCAGGAAATGGATTGAATTAATGCTTCAAGAACTTTTAATACTTTATTCATCCTTATATGCTATGAGTACTTAATGTTTTCTTTTTCGCTCGCTTTTTTATGTATTTCTGCAAAAAATAATTTTTCCTTTTTTTTTTATTTTTTTATTAACATTGTTAATAAAAAAGTTTGTCTGCTCTTCTCATGTGGAAACAAAATTTAAAAGGAAAAAGGCCGAAAGGAAAACAAAAAGCAGAAGCAAACAAAGTATAAAGTTTTCTTTGTAGAAAGAAATACAAACAGAGAGATAAGAAATTGGAAAAGGAAAAGGATAAACGAAAAAAAGATTAAACTAAATAGTAAATATGGTTTTTCCCTCTTAAATAAAATTCAAAGAAGTAAAGTTCAAAGTTTCCGTTTTATTTTAATAAAATATTATTATAGCATACTTTAAGGATGTAAAAAAAGAAAGTTTTAAAAATTAAAGTACAATATTTGAAGCGGTTTTACATAAGAAATGTTTAAAAATTTTTGTAAAAAATTCAAGAGTACTTTGGTTAATTTTTGTTTTTTATATACGTTTTACGCATAACTAACTAAAAAAATTTTTTGATCTAATTACGTTAAGTATCATTTTAATTTCATGATAGCACGTATTAATGCCACTTTATGATATGTCAGTAACGAGGATATTTTCAATGGCCGTTGATTTATACTTTCTTGTGGAACTTTTACCATAACGTAAATTTTAAAAAGGTGTTAGATTTAATAAAATATCTAATAAATATCTTTAACTCAGCTATTAATTCTAAATTTCAAATGGTAAAGAAAATTAATGTAATGTAATAAACGCTTTATAGAGAGTAGATTGACTTAAAAAAATCAACGCTGCCATTTTTAATTGATAATTGATTTGCATGCTTTACGTAACTTTTCATATTGAAGAACTTATTTTTATATCCCACACCACTTGTGATACATGACCATATTAATTTTGGGCGGATGTATGCAACTCCCAGAAAGACTTTATTATACCGATCGATTAAGAATTATATTTACTATGTTCGTTTTTATGTCTGTCCGTTTTTCGGTTCGTCTGTATTTTCAGCCGTCCACCTTATTTCCTTGCGCTCAACATACAGAATACAATTTTAGAGATATTTTGATGAAATTCGGTACGTTGACGTGTTTTGCCCCAAGGCCGAACGCTATTACAAATATTTTATATAATATTAAATCGGATCTAACTACTTCTACGAGCATTTCCCACATAACATAAGGTTTTGAAAAGTCGTCATATGAACTGTATTAAGCGAAAAGTTGTAAGATGTTTAACGGCGGTCTTTGTCACACCACACTGTTTTTACTTGTCTCTTTTTAATTTATTATTTTAATTTATATTCCCAAGTTTTTTGTCTTTACTTCCCACATTATGCCGAGAGGAAGATGTAAAGAACGTCATTGTATCAGATAATGTCCATGTGATGGTTATTCTTTATTGCGTAGAACAGATATTAAAAAAATCTTCAAAGGATTTTTCAACACTTTGCAAACGGACCTAGTTCCCATGTTGCCAAAAAAAGGAGTGAGCAAAGCAAAAAGCAAAAGTTCATGCAGAGACAATGGTTTATAATGTATCCCTCTTTTTGGAATGTGTTAACTAAAGTGTGGAGAAAATGATTTTTAGTACGTCCAGCCATACGCTTGGTCACTAGAAGACAAGACTTGTGCAGCCTTTTAACTCAATTGTTCTAAATGAAGCCAGTACCAATTCATTCGCGCGATTCAGGATGTATTGCGATATTGTTAAAATGGATTAAAAAGTTTGTGTTGACAGCTCCTTTGAACTCTCTATCCTTTTCTGTTTACCTGTTTATGAAATCTCAATGATGAGGAGGCGAAAGAAAACAGCCTCTCTTTCTTAGCATTGAACCTTTAAATCATCTCTTAATACCTGTACAACAGTAGAACCAGTTTCGTCATCTAAATTTGTTGTAATGGATCAAATAGATGTACGTATATGTAAGAATTGCATCCATTCAGAGTTTTTTTCTCTCGTTAGCGGTACATGTTTTAAGTAGACAATTGGTATTTGATAGAGTTTAACAGAGAGATATACATCTGTGTCAATTGAGAATTGGATTAAAAGTTTATATTAAGTTTTTAGTAAACATTTTTAGATTCTTATTTTATAACATAATTAACTTGGATGTTTAATAAATTCGAAATCTTAACTATCATTCCTTAAAAAATCCTAAAGAAATCAACACACTTTTATGATTATTACTATTATAATGAATTACAAATAAATTCAAAGACTAATTTCTTAAGGCGTTAGCATCTATGGTTTTATTGAAATTTCTACCGCACTTGAGATTTGAACCCGTGACCATTAAGTGTTTAGTCAGGATTCTTTGTTTACTCGGACTACTCGGATGAACACTTTTATCATTTCGTAGAAGATTGGAAGTTAGCGGGAAATCTGTTCGGATAAGTGAGAGCCGATATAATCAACCTATTGCCTTGCAATATAACGGCGAGCTAAATTTCGGCGATAGAAACGAAACCATTCTGTTCTTTACTGCACCAAGCTAAACATTAAAATGATGCGTCGGTGCTGTCGTTGCGTTAAATTTTTCTCTTGTCTGAATTTTCTAGTTCGACGAAAAAATTTCGTCGAACTTTAATGTTTGCACTATTAATTGTAATACTACCTAACATTCTGCAATTTTTGCAAACAGTACATTAACTGCTGCAAACTATGTGGTTGAATACAAGTTTCAATGCAATGTTACTCTATTTCATAGAAAATTTTTTTCCTCAAAAAAATTATACGATAGATTCCAAACATCTGAAGTTAATATGCGCTCTCTTCTCACTAATAAAAACTGCAACTTCCAATAACAAAATTTTTAATTGCCTAACTTAAGGATGCTATTATGCCTGATAAAGAAAATATCTTTGCGGATGTTAATGGGAACATTAAAACTATCTCGTTAAAATTCATACCATTACTCCTGTATTTTCCCTGCTCTCCCTTACTGCTAACAAAAATTTAACTTTAGGTTCTGCCAAAAAGTTCACACGTAACTATTCAAGGTTTTTATTGAAATTTGTTAAACACGAAATTTATTACTTGCCTATACTTGCTTGCAATCTCATAATAAAAGCAAAGAAGATTGCAACATATTTTCAATAGTAACGAGAACGTGAGTATATAGTTATTTGGCTATTAAATAAAAAAAAAGGAAAAAAAGCTTAAGAGCAAACCGCATACGTAAGAGGGTAGATACTATAAATTTTATAAGAAAATTTTTCACAATCAACCGTAACCAAGCCAAATAACCAGGCAAGCATCCGCCGCCACTCAACTATTAACTGTATATACAACAATTTATAGCGTATATAAATTGAATCACTTAAACAACCTTAACTAGATTACATTTTCATTGAACTATACAAGTACGAACGCTATGCAGAAAAGATGTAAAATCTGTAGAAAATGTATGAGGAAGGCAAAGCAGAAAGAAATTGTGGCTTGTACACTATTATACTACTGGTACAACCAAGTTTATCAACAACTTACTTACATAAAAAAAAAAAAAAAAAAATGGCAACAAATATGTATATTGCTTATGGCTTATACTGCTTATGTTTGGCTGCTTGGTTGGTTTAAAAGTCATGCCTTAATAAACTGTGTTATGTGTGTGTGCGATATACGTTATTACAGTAGTGATTATCTGTTGTAGTTGTTGACAAACCAACAGAACCAAGGCAAGTTAAAGAAGAGCTCCTTCAAAAGAGAGAAGCTGCTCTGGTGTTAACGACAACTCTTATAACAAAATGTTATAAATAAAAAATAAAAAAAATCATATTTTCATAAACGAAAGACATTTTCCTCTCTTTTTTCTGTTGTGGCTTTTGTGTTTTATATACAAACAGTCAAAAAAAAATCATTTTCTATATTCTTTAGTATTTACGTTAAACACTTTTTAAGTTGTTTTTTTTTTTTTATAGTCCCTCTTACTATAAAAAAGAAAGGGGAAACAGCGAGTAATAAATATTGGCTATACAATGTTTTAACTTCATTTTACTTATTTTTCTTCCTATATGCCGCCTGCATGCACTTATTTCCTTTGTTTTATTGTCATAACTTTTGCAATAAATGTTAAAAAGCTCATATGTTTATATTTCTTCGAACACGAAAAAAAAAAATAACGAAGCAGGTTATATCCGGCGGGCGCCGAATCTCGCACACCCACCATTATGCTTTTCGCATCCTACTCTGCAAGCTCTTTTATTTGATACCCATATCGATGGTATTATTAACAAAAATTAATCGCGGTGTCTACTATATTCATTTTAGAATTAACCCTTTTAGCCAGATAATATATGTTCATTTGAGAGATGTACAAAATTGTTTTAAGCATTCTGTCTTGTTTGCGTTGTAATAAATAAGCAAAAACCTTGAAAAAGTGGACAAAAATTATATATAATCGTTTATAACTTTGCGTGGGCATAGTCGAATTTTTCCATTTTTGCACGTAAAGGGTAAAGTATTTCGCAAAGTAAATGTGGAAAATTTCAGCGTTCTAACTTTTATAATTCCTGAGTAATGGGCAAGGGTTAAAAAAACGGAGTTGCGTTCCGTTCATGCTCCACTGCGGGTTTCTTCTCTGACCAATGTGGACCATTTTCAATACCAATCTGCGTTCAAAATCTTCCAAAGTTTCTACCATATCTGAAGTCGATATCTTAATGTTTGCGAGCAAGAGTACTACTATACAGACGCAGAGACAGACAAACATGGTTATATCAATTTAGAATTTCACGCTGATCAAAAATATATATACTTTATAGGGTCTCTGAAGCTTCCTTTTCAGTATTACAAACCTTATGGAAAAAACAAAATGAGTATACGCCCATCTTACATTGGTGGGTATAAAAAATATTAAAAATATGTTTGTTTCGAAAGTTTAATTTTTTGTTTCTGTAGTCGTTTGTGTGTTTTTCCCTTTTTTTTGTCAACATATATTAAGAAAGCAGAAAACTTTATGATTCTTAGCATTGTTATCTAAAATGTTGGTATACACCTTTTTAAATAGACACATGCGCACGAACATTTACACACGCATTTTAGTGTTATCCTTTCAAAAACAAGCCACTGAAAATGAATTTTAGCTTTGAAGAATTTCTCTTCCATGAGTTAGAATAAAAATACCATAAGTTGAAAAAATGAATGTATTTCAAACAATGTTTATAAAAGAAATACCGAGAATTTATATTTTGCCTGTACCGAGCCTATAGCATTTATATGGCGCGAAGACGATAAGCGCTGGCCAAAATTTTATAAAAAAATATTTTTACACATCACATCACTAAGGGGTGTACGGGGTGCACATTAAGTTTGCGTAGATTTATGCAACACGTAGAGGGACTTGAGGCAGACCAACTTTTTATCATACTGATCAATTCAAAATCACTTTTCAAATTATATCACGGAATTACTTTCCGAATCGATTAAAGTTTGTCTATTCATCTGTCCTTCTTGTTTTCTTGTACTCAACCTACAGGTGGCAGTTGTTGCGGTATTTTAATGAAATTTGGTACTCAATTAGCCCAAGAGCGAACGATGTTGAAAATGGTTCGGGTCGAAGCACATCTATATAGCGCATTATTTGAGAAGTCATCATGTGAGGAATTGTGTTAAGCGGATTTATGTAGGATACTTGACGGTAGATCGTGGCCCACTATAATATTTTTACTTGCCATATATACACAGTTTTGCATATACATACTGGTATCTAATCATACAATTTTTGTGTTGACGTCGATCCTAATCAGATTAAGAAAATTGAGTGGTCTTAGACAGATGGTGCAAACTAGGCAGATTATAGCATAAAATCTTCGAGAAAAGAGAAAAGGAGGATATTTGAACTTGCGAGGGCAAGCTAATACAAAAAATTACGCACATGTCAAAACTTCAAACGCGCTGACCTCGAAACACAGTTTTTGAAATCGGCAAGCAGCATAACTCAAACGATTTTAATTTTTTTCATTCGAAGTTTTGACGAATTTTCGCTTCAGGGAAAATATCTTGAGTTAATTAAAAACACCGGGGAAAACATTCTGGCAAGTGAGAAGCACTCTTTTATAAATATAGAACAAAGGCTACGTTAGTTGTATTGTAAGCGAAAGAACTAATCATTTAGGGAATGTCGCGTATACGTATGGGCGTGATGGTGGCCACGAGGGATTACAAGAGAAAGAGAAGAGATATAAAAAAGGAGCTATTATATGTGTACAAGTACATGTATACTTGAAGTATGGAACGGTGCGGAAGTCCACTACTGGTTGGTTATTCCAAAGCTTAACAGTGCGGTTAAAGAACGATGAGTCGCGAAAGTTTTTTGTCCGGTACGCGGTCACTTCCAGGAGTAAGAGCGCTGAGAAAGCTGAGCAGCCCTATTAAAGGGATTGTTTTGTGGCCGAATCTCTTTTATCTCTTTAGAATACTTGCCTTGCATATATCTTGCGACGACTACTCCGTATCTCTTTTTCTGTGTTGACTTCATTCTTATGGTTGCCGTATTACTCGTGTGGAGAACATTTCCTGAATGATTGGCCTTATTAAAAAAAAGCCCATATATAAGCAGAACCCAGCCCACATAACGCCGATAGCCAAGACAATAAGCATTCCTTATGTACTTTTTATATAGAAAGTGTATAAGTGAAAAAATTAATTCGCTTAGTTTACAGTCAAGAAACTGTTAGCAGTTCGTACCTAATTTGCGGTCGCTCTCCAAAAGGACTTCATAGACAATCAAGAGAATGGAAAGACGCACTAAGGGGTTTAAATCAACATAAAATACTAATCTTATTAACCGCAAAGTTATGGTTGCTTGTCCAACGGACTTAACCGTTTTCAATGAGCTGAAGACAAACAATAATTACTTGTTCAATGGTTTTCAGCGTAAAGAGAAAAGTACAAGCCACTGGATTCCAAAAAAATCTTGAGGGTTCTTAAGATCTGTACCTATCTTATTACTCAAAAAGAATCCATTGTGGGGTTGAGCTATAGCGAGTTAAGTCTAAAAGGATATATATAACAAGCAGAAAGACTTGATGTAGATCCACGTGTTATTATATCTGCACATAAAAATGTCGTTTTATACGTATCTTTCTAAAACAACGAACACCATTCAACAGATTCAAATGAAACTTATACGTAGCATTTATATGCGATCAAGGGGGCTGCGTTATAGATCGCGTTGTAGACTCACGCCGGCGTTATTGAATCTGCTGTAACCAGATTTACATATAAAATTTAGTTACGATTTCTACAGTACTAACCAAAGATCAATGTCAGTCACTAAAAATTTTTAAAATTTTTAAAATTTTTTCACTGGATCTATTAATGCTTTAATAAGATGTATATGCAGCTTTCATTGATAAACAATTAAAAAAAAAATTCTAATTTATTTTCATTTATTCTTAAAAACTCAACATTGCGCTCATTTGAATGTATTGTTCATTGTTCAAATTCAATAAAGCGATTTAATCAAACTGCATGCAAGCTGTAACAGGCATAGACATTTCGAAAAGTTACGGTATACATGCAATATCTTAGCGTGCATGCCTTGGCGTATCTTTTGATTCTTTGAACAAGAGATTGCGTTAGAGTGATTTATAAGTGAGCAGACTTCCAAGTGCAGAAACTAAATAAAATATGTCGGATGGAAAAACAATGAACAAAGTGAAGAAAGAAAAATTGTTAAAAAAAAAAACATAGAGCAAATTTGTTAAAATCAATTGAATGATGAACTTCCTAAAACGATATGTTAGGAACTTACTCAATGTGTGCAATCGAATCATTAAATAAATTGAATTGATTAACGAATAGTTTTAGTTAATAAATTCAAACTCAATTTCATCTTTAATTATGGAGAACTGACACTTGGCAAATATATTATTGCATACTTTAAAGGCGCATTATATAATAAATGTCTATTGCATAGTTTTAGGCTAATTGCACGAATGCTTATCGCCTTTAATGTCATATACACAAAGAAAGCATTTACCCAACATGTAATAAATTGAATTTTATACTCCACCCTTGACTTCTTTATACTTATATCCAATTATATATGTGTCCGTGTGTATATTCTATGTAAGAAGTAATCATGAATTTTAATTTAATTAAATCCGTTTGCACATATTTGCATATGAATTTGTTAGGCAACATACGATATGGTATGTTGTTTGTTACCCTTGTATGTACCATTCGTATTCCTTGGTATATTATATCTCGTTCTCTTTCTATTCCTGCTTAAGCGAGAACATAAACAATATTTCCGTCGCTTGCCGGCATATAATACAATGCAAGAAGTACAAATGCCCTGATGTCTATGCATAAGCAGCCTTCGAGAACATCTTTGCATAGTTAATAAGGTTTTCGGCGGTAATTTGTAAATGCGTACACAAGTACGTAAGCTCTTGTGCCCACATCTACATCTACTTGCTTTTTGCACCTTAATATACAAAATTCATGCACACGTACATCCGTGCGTTCGTATTTATATATATTTCTTAGGACATATGTATATATTAACTGATACTCGAAAGCGCAGTGTAGTGCTTGCTATATGTACTGCTTTTTCATTTGTGGTTGAGTATTTGCTATCATAAATATTGAGTCAGAATTACAAAGTAACCCATATAAATATGAATGCAGATTTTCAGAGTATAATTGCGAGTGCGTACGGGCGTGTGTGTACGTGCGTTTATATTCATTTTGTCTGCATATTGCTAACTAATTTATTTACAGTTATTAGGCGTTACCGGTGGATTACGCTGAACGAATATTACAAGCAACATCAAAATTACGTTTGCATTCATCGTGTTTTATAAATTTTGATTTGATTATAGAGAACCGTACAGAGAGATACAGAGAGTTAAAAAAAAAGATATACAGAGAAAGAAAGACAAAGGGAGAGAAAAAGAAAGAGAGAGAGAGAGATTGAATGCACAAACTTTCAAAGGACTCTATTGAGCAAGAAACTTGTGTAAATTTTCCCAGTACTATATTTAATAAACCTATATTAAACCGCACAATAGTGAACAAATTATAGTTTATTTCGTGTAGAATAAACAGTACAGTGTCCGTTACGGGCAACAACTTTACAGGGTACCTTAACACTTACGTGACATATATAATTATGGATTTTTAATTAATATAATCAATTTTTGTTTCCACTCCATTTTGCTAACGGTCTCACGTTTTTCTCCTTGCTTGGACTTCAATGAAGTCTTAACAACCACTAATTTCTAATACAACACTCAATAACTTCCGGGACCAGTCAAAAAATATATTTTTTTTTATTCAAAAATCGTTTTTAAGAGTGATATCATCAGTCCGATGCCTCCCTAACATTTCGATGGCGTTTTATAGAGCAAAGTCAACTGCTCAGTTTGAACGACTTGTTTCTCGTGAAAAAGTGTGGTTTAAACAATACAAAAAATCCTCGTCATCTGCGAAATTGTTTTACAAATAAAAAAAGTATTATCAATACGATCGCTCTATTTCGCAAACAAATGTTCGAGCTGACATGAAATTTTGGCAAATATTGTTTGAGTATCTCAGGGACCGTTCCAAATGTGAAATAGTTCTTTGTTTGAAACTATAGCAATGCGTCAGTCCTGCGATTTATTGATCGATGCCTTACGTTGTTAAGATGAATTTTACATATAAAGTTCGAAAAGAATTGTCAATTGTTTATAGCAGGTTAAAATGTAAATGACTTCAGTAATAGCCAAGATTTGTTATTGAATTTCCGTGAAAAATCTACACACAGATGCTGGTCAGAAGCAAATGTTTAATGTAGTTGCATATATTATGTTTATGGCAATATTTTCTGCTCTCATGCATGTAATTAACAAAATACATCTTACGATTGTATATATCTCCTCGATGATGGTTATACAAAATTTATTTCAAAACGAATACAGAATCACTCTCACCCTTGATAGTTTTATATTTTTGGTGGGGGGTATTTTCATTTGGTCAAAACGTTTGCAGCGCCTATAAGCTTCGGAGCTTCGGAGACCACGCACAAAGTATATATACTCTTGATCAACGGACATTAAGCATGGCTGTGTGTCGTCTGTGTAATGTCTGTTGTAAACACGCTCCTGTCCGCAAAAGTTAAGCCTTCGATTTAAAATTCGCCAGAAACATTGGAATTTCTTGTACGCAGGTTTTAATTGAAAATAGAGCAAATAAACTGAGAACACCTGTGTTTTTTAAAAAGAAGAAAAAATTGTTTCTCGCTCACTACTCGTTACTTAGAGCACATAAATTTACAAAAATTTGAATATATATTTCATATCTCTATAAAAATGTAAAAAGCATGTATAAATCCTTGGCCAGTGTCAAATTCGGAATGTACCTATGTATGTCGGTTCCTTAATCTGTCCATTCGTCCGTATGCGTAACTGTGCAGTGTCTTTGATGAACATTCTCCCGTTCGTAAGAGTAAAGATTTCGCGTACAAACTTGCAGAAGGATTTGGAAATGAAGGAAACCTTTTAAGAAACACGCCTACCATGCCCACACGCTTGCGTACAAAAAACTGGGAACATTTTTACTTTCCATTTTTTTTGGTTACGATTTTTATTCTGAAAAATTCAGCGGCGCCAACCCCTTATTATAGAGAATGAAGATTTAGTTCTTTTCTTTTTTTAGGATCACGGTGATGTATGAAAGGATCGGTATAAAAGATTCGGCCACCATCGAATATAATTTTCTTCCTTGCTTTTAATCCACTCTGTACCTCTAGCACTCCTAAGTGATTTAAATAGTAAAATGTTTTTTAAGTTTTTTTTGTAATCTCTTAGTACTGGTTGTAAAACAATGACAGAATTTTTTCTAGCACTTAAAGATATGTAAAGCATTTACTAACGGCTGAGATATGCGCAGCGAACGGGCATAGGTTTTATATCTAAGAGTCATCGTGGTCTGTAAAACAGATATTGCTTATTTTTCTCCTGTTTTGTTAATTTTCAAAATTGCGAATGTGGTGAGAAACTTCAATGTTCATCTTTCTTTCTTTCTTTCCTTGAATTCTATCTTCATCTCTTGTGTCTTTCACTAATTATAGCCTACAATAAAAGAAAAGAAAACGTAAAAATTAATAAAAAAATGAACCCATTGTGAAACCATTGTAAGTAGTACACAAATCAAGGACTTTGTAGTCAGTTCCATTAAATCGTCTCAACTAGTGTTTCGTGGTCCTTTTCCCCGCACACAGATAGATATAACATTTATTCTTTCCGTTGGTTTGAAGCCATTATCTTTTTTGCAAAGATAAAATACAGTCATGCAAATTTTAAACATTTAAACATTCACTGACTGGCATTCTTGGCGTATTGTTTGTATTTAGCTAACGCAGAAAAACCTTACATATTTATCTTCATTTCTGGATCTCTCTCTCTTTTTTTTGTGCTCGCCTACGCATATCATATAAAATCCATTATAAAATGACCATTCAAGGAATTACAAATTTTTTTTTCGTGTTTGGTTTTGCTTACATCATGTTGTTCAACTGAACTGCACTGAACTGCACTGTAGTGAACTGAATCCATAACAAAGCCACCATTAATTTGTTTTGCAAATTATTGTATGCGCCTTGGTAAATGTAAATGTTGGTTGTGCGGAAAGAAGGAGAAAGAAAAAAGGAGGATTAGTTACTATTACCGGAGAAAGTACGGACTAATAATAATGGCAACACCACACACTATTGCAAATACCGTCGTCATCATTAGACCTTTAGGCAAATATACACACATACACAACAATAGTCAGCGGTTGTTAAAACTGTCAGAATAGCTTTCCATTGTACATAACATTTCGGCCTCTGATGTTTATTTTCAGTCACAATAACGAATGATTTCATTTGAAGGAAGATTTCATACGCTATAAGAAATTAATTATACTTTTAGACGCAAACACAGTGACAGCCATGACAAGATGTTATGTCAAGAAATCTACAAAATTAATGGAAAATGTTCCCATTCTACCACTCAGCTGTTACTTACTGCGTTGCATTATGTCTTACAAGAAGTTATGACATAAGACAAAAAAAAAGAAAAGAAAAATAAAAATTTATACGCTTCAAGGCGAATATTAGACGCACTTGTATGTAAAAAGAAAAAAAGTATAGAATTTAATAAACGCAATTTGCTGCCAAATATGAGCCTGTATAAGCATATTTTTGTTATAATTGCGTGCCCATCGGATCTGCTCATTGTTTACATTGATGTCTCATATAGTGAACTGTAATGGAATTTCGATTGTCTTTGGTGAAAGGCTCGATTCCTTGTTTTTTGTTTTCCTTTTTTCTTTGTTAATGAAATCAGTTGCTAACCTTTGAGGAAAGTGAGGAGATTATTTAGCACCGTTGTGGACAGTAAAAATTCCAATGACGTCCCAAAGTTCAACTATTCATTTTTTTTAAAATTAGTTTCCATGTTCGAAATTTGGATGAAGAAATTTTTTAAAGGCAGTTAGAAGATCGCATTTTGACTGTTATATATAACATTTACGTCAGAGAACGCGTTAAAACATTTTTATAAACCTGGCAAAGTGAAGACGCAAGTAACCGACAGGGAGACAGACACATATGGTTGAATTCAATAAATATCTCTTGCGAAGTTTGCGAGGTATTTAAGAAGAATTACTTGCGTTTTTAAACGCACCGTGGCAAACCTGTATAATTAGATAATTAGTCCAGGTAAGTAAAGGCAGATAATACGATAGAGTACGCTTTAGTTTAAGCTGGATTACGAGCATGAACGGAAAAATAAAGCCAGGGAAAATCCTTTCCAATATCGTGGCCACCCCGTATTATTAGATAATAAAGGTAGGTTAGTATGTACGAGGTTGCCAGGGTATAGACAATATTTCTCTTTTAATGTTTCTTTTGTATGTAGGATAAGGAAATACCCATACCTTGCATCACTTGTGGCAAGGATACATTAAATTTGTGTGGATGTGTGGTACACCGGAATCATTTTCTGGTTTAACCTGTGTTTGTTTCTGTATTTTTGTATTCAACCTGCATGTCGCAAGTTTTGAAATATTTTCATTTAGCTTAGTATATTGAAATATCCTCGCCTGAAGGCAAACAATATTCCACCACATTTGCAATCACTCTCTGTACGAAGCGTTATTTTGAAAACTTCGTTATCCAGAAAACATTCATTTTCAATATTTGTCCATTAAAATCACTCGAAAGCAGTATTGTGGCATATTGAATGAATGCACAAGATTTTGATGCCTGTTAAACTGCTTCCCGCTTAAATATTCCTAGAAAAAAATCCAACAAAATTTAGTTTATGATGAAAATTATTTCAAAATATTAGTTTGTTATATTAACTAACTGTTAACCAAACAACATATTACTCATTTAGTTCGTAGGATACGGAATGGTTTCTTTGCAATTTTGTTAGTCAAATGCATTAATACAATGTTATATTCACTATTGATCCTTTTATCCTTTTCAAAGTAGTCGATGAATATTTTACCACACGCATTGCCAAATACGAACGCATAAATTTTCCAAACGGCTTTTGCGTTTTTGGTCGTTTTGGACGGCTTTCGCCAATTGTCATTCCCCCGGTTGATTATCGATTTGGCTGAGGAGTCTAGTGATGAATAGACGTGACATCTAATGTTACATATCGCATCAAAGACCTGTTTTATTTTGTCTAAAAAGCTCCAAACATCGCTCTGATTTTTTCTTGCTTTGGGCAGAAGTGAACGAACGCGGTGTCCACTTCGGACAGAGCTGCCTCGTGGGCAAACGTTCATGCAAAATAATGCCTTTTAATATCACTAACTTGTCAGCTATCTCAGGCAATCCCACGTTTCGGTTTTCCACAACGATTCTGTGAGCTTTTTTATTTTTATATTACAAAACTGCCGCACTCGAGCGTTAGCATTATCGGTGTATGTGTTTGAAATCAGCAAACAATTTTTCTACCATTTTGTGGATACGGAAGACTTGTGTTAGTCGCTGTATTGTAGAGCATCTACTTGTCGCTCTAACCCGAAAATACCTTTTTGATTTGTTAATTTTCACCAAAACAGAAAAAAACTTTTTTGTTTTCATGTTTATATCTTAACTCGTACGACCCTTAAAAAGGGAACAAGAAATTCTGGATGGACGAACAAAGTCCAATTCGGTTAAAAGCTTACGGTGGCCATATCTACGTACGGCTATGTGACTATGTGACGCATCTAGTATTCATTTGAAAGCGGAACAACTAGGATGATATATCTAATGTACCGTCATTTCTTCGCCATGTCGGTTGCGAACCCAAGCCAACCACGACAGACATATTGTTCATTTAATTACTAAAACGTACACGCCATCTTCAGTTTTAAGCCAAAGTAAACGGAATTAACTGAATCAAGAGTAAGAAAAAATTGGAAAGAAAAGAAATACATTTCTGCAGCCTTTTATTTGTAAGCAGGTTAAAAATTTTTAAATAATTGCTTTCACGTACCGAAGGTATGTGGAAAATTATATAAAAGAAAAGAGGAAAGTTTTAATTTCTGTTTTCCTATGTAGTACGCGTGAATGCGTAAAGGTTGTGGCTGCGTTTTGTGTAACTATAGCAACCAACACAGCACGCAAGTGGCATAAGGTTAAGAATTCGTTTTGCCTTTTCTTACTTTTTATTTAACTTTTGCATCATTTGGCTGACAACAACAAAATTTGTCAACTGTGTGGAATACGAGTCGAAAAAACAAAAAAAAAAAAAAAAAAAAAAAAAAAAACTTCATAAGTTTTTTTTCTCTCCACCCAAATAAAGAGAAATGAGAATTTTTTTTTCATATTTTTTTCTCCCGTTAAACGAAAAGAAGAAGCAAACGAATGCAAACAAATGCAAATTACTTGAAACTTGACGCAAAAAAAAACAGAGGAATGAAAGTCGAAAAAGGACAATTTTCTTGAACGTACAGTTAGAAGAAAAGGAATTATCACTTAATATTTATGAACAGAACCCAATTTCACGAAATGAGTATTCAACTAAATATTTAAAATAAAAATTAAAAAAAAAAACCAAGATTTAGAAGATGTAGAACCGCAAATTTTGTCTCTTCTAATTCTCTAGAGAACCAAATTCATACCTACTTATCTCAACAAATCATTTTTTCGATAAAATAAGTTTACAAACAAAGCAATTTACTGACCCACAGTCAGAGGAGTCTTCCGATGAGAGGTCGCTAGGGAGAAAGAAAGGGGAGGGTTTCCTAATGAATCTATTGGTGTATTTTATATGAATGCACTTGGAGAGCAACCTATGACTTCTCTTTTATACGGCACCATAGATGCAGCGTGGATGACTATTTGATTTTATTTCATTTGGGATACATACGACACTTCAAATCTCTAAGAATTTAGCTTACTACGATCTACCAATTACGTAAAACTTTTCTATCTTACAAGATTGCAAGCCGTCAATGATATACGAAAACTAAAGCCTTATCTTTAAAGGGTAGTGAGACCGGTTTGAAAGTTCTCTAAGACTTTAGAATTTCATCTATGTGAAGACCAGCGACGTTCAACGGCTTTGGGGGAGATGTTTTGAGTTTGGCGGCTTATCAGCTAAAGATTTGAGGGAGTAAACCAATGTAACAGCATGAACGGGAGAGGGTTTTCGACAATTTTTTTTGGGATAGTATTTAAGGTAGTAGATTAATAATATTTGAGCAGGTTTGCCTAGAGAATGTAATTTTAAAGAAACAATAAAAAATTCGGTTAAAAAAGTGAAAATGCTTGAGGTATACTACGTGCCGTTTTGAAAAATCGTGTTTCGAGAAAAATGTGTTCAAAGTATTAGAGTGTATGAAAAGCATGTTTTCTTCTCATAATAAATTTTTCGCTGGACCATAAAACTTTCCTTTATGATTTTAATTCCGAAAGCGGCTGCTTTGCCGCCTCTTTCAAAGAGAGAAGGGCAGCTTTTCCCGATTCCACCGAAGAATTGCCTCATTGGAGCTACATTAATATATTTTTGTTCGGAAAGGGGTTTAAATGAACATAAATATTTTCTGAAGTAGTCTCGTACTGTGCATAGTATGCAGGTGTTCTCCTTCGGAGAATTCGTGGACTAGCGTGGATTTCGCAGCAGTTCTGCCGCATCGTGTATCGGCATTAAAGTTTAAAAATGTAATTTTCGTTTTCGAGAATAATTTTGTCAAGCAAAGTAGTGTCGTATATGGTATCTAATCGCAGGCTATGCTCGACGATGACCATTTAAATTGTTTGACGTAAAAAAGATTATGAGAAAAAAGTGATGATACCGATTACAATCAAGATTACGTAACACCCACAAGCATTTGGGGTAGACCCACATTTTATTATACTAATTGATTCGGAACCATTCTTTGAATTGGGTTAAGCTTGTTCGTCCCTCCGTCAGGCTGTCCCCATATAATTCTTTACATGCAAAAATAGTGTACGGCTCAATAACACTATTTTGGCATTTTAAATTGATTTGAAAACTTTGGAGCAGGTGGGATAATTTTGAATTCCTTGTCATACAACGGTTTATACGAAATCTTTATATGATAAAAATATTTAATTTTCAATAAATCTCGATGGAAATTCGTAACAATAATTTGAAATAGAAATTAACTTTACCGAATTTGGACGCGTGGATTTATTATATTGATTCCATCCCATATAAGGGCTCTAATGAAAAGCAAACTTTTATATGCCAACAGGGGAATTCGGGAATTCGGACCATGTAGGTCTATTTTTTAGACCGCACAATATAGAGATGCTCCAGTGAAAGCTAATTCTTCCATGGCGACAAAGCCTCACTTTTGATTTGTTATGACGGAAGGAACTGAAAAATAGTAAAATCTTTCACAAGTAAATTCAGCTTGTTTAATTTGGACCACGGACGGTTTGAGACTGCTCCAATATGAGGGCCTTTTATGAAAATTATGCTTTTACTTAAAAATAATGGACATTTTGCGGTGTATTATTAAGAAAATGAGTGAACGATTGCGTTAGATGAAATGGTATAGGGTATCTAAAGGCCGGCTTCGCTTGTTAAACTTTGATTTTTGGGTAGACATTAAATAAACAAAACAATATGCAAAAAATCTCTCCCTAATTAAAGCGTGGGAAATATTTTCATTTGTTGCGAACGCATTGTCAACTTCTAGGAATAACATTTAATTCTTGGCATAGAAAACAAAATTTAATTAAAAAGTGTATTTTGCATACGATAAACCAGTCGTATTGCTAATACTATCACCCAATTACAGATCTATTTAACGGTGTTTCCTTTTCCACTTTTCACATTCTCACCACCTCTTTTGCAAAAATCTTCTATTATTTTTTTCATACTACTACTTGTGATGATAATTAAGTTGACTAGTTGTTATGATAACGATTCTATTCTGCATTCTATTTAGCTTTTGGCACTTTCCACTAACAATTTGTTTGTTAATTCAGTGTTCTCTAGTTTCTTCACTGGTTTATGATTCAGCCATCAATGGATTGGTGAACTTACGGACAGACAGAATGGGCGGCGCAGTAATAGAAAGTAGTTTTACTTTTGTATTCCTATTACCACTGCGAATGGATATTGCAGAGATCATGATGAGATGCTAATTGAAAAAGTTTCTACTTTGATTTTATACTTTCTGTTTTGTTGTTTTCGGTTGTTGTTATCTTTTTTTTTGTTTTTTTTTTTCATTTATACAATTGATAACTGTATGAAAATACACTCAACGGAATGCGAGTACTATTGAAATGTGGATAAAATCGAGCAAAATAAAAAGTTGTTTTCAATACAACATTTGAATATAAGTAAATAAGTAGGTAGTAGTAGTTGATAGTAAAAGTAAATAGAATTATTGTGCATGCTATGAGCCAGTAACCTATACACAAAAAGAAGGAATCATGGAAAAGTTATCTTGTTAAGCCGCGGATTATTATGATTATTTTCCGTTTTTATTTCATTATTTGTTATTTTAAAAAACGAGAACATTTCACTAAAGATTTGAAGGGCTTCCAATATATTTTTCTATAGTAAAGTTTTTTCTCGAAAATATATATATGTGTATTAGTATATGCATATTAAGGATATAAGGATTAACTATTATATATATATATATAATATATAGTATCTATATATGTAGTGCTTAATATGTAGTCCTTAATATATAGTACATAATATATATATTATATATATATTACATATTATATATATTTTATATTATGTATATTATATATTATACCTATATTTCGTTAGTCAAATCATCTAGTTAAAGATAACTCCTTTTCCCTCAGTGAAGCAATGCTAATATAGATGCATTAACATGCGCAAGTTAAGATCTTGTAACTAAGCAAAGCTGACCACTTAATATCTTACAACACTTCATCTAACTATATCTTCGTCTTTTTGTTTTTTGTTATGTAACCAATCACGCACCTGATTTCGCTTATACATGATGGCCAGAAGGAAATGGGAAAAGAGATAGGGATGAGGAGTGGATGTGTGCCCAATCGCTAAGTGTTATGTCTTTACGAGTCGGGCACGCAATGTCACTACGACCAAGTATGGTTAAATTGCATGAACATTTGAATTCGCGGATACCGAATTCCCAATCGCTACTCGTACCTACTCGGCAACTGCTGCGTTTTAAAGAGATTTAATAAATGTGGTCTGTTTGTATAACATTCTTAAGACTTTTAGCTACAAAAAATAAATTTACAGTCGGTCAACGCTGACTGTTATACACTGTTGCATATGTTTTACTTTTATTACTCTAAGTCTGCTGTTTGTGTCCATCATAGTTTTAAGCACTACGATAATTTTACAACGGAAAAATTACTTGAGCGTAGAGTTTATCCCAACAAACCGAATCGCAGAATAAGTGGAAATAGACATACAACGGTTCATGTGAGCCAAAAATGTACGCATGTAAATGGCGTGAAGCACCTACAGATGTAATTAGAGGTATGGATAGAAATGAATGGAAAGCCGAAACCGTAACTTTTCGACTAATGCTTTGGGTGTGAAATGAACTTTAGCATAATAAGAAGGAGAAAATACAATGATTTCTATGCATACTCGGAAAACTGTTATTTTACGAAAATATTTTGGAATTATTGACAACAAACAAGTAAGAATGCTATACGCGGCCAAGGCCGACCGTTAGATGCTCTACACCACTTCGCTTAATTAACAATACACTCAAAAATACAAAATATATTAAAGTAAACTCATAATTTTCATGAAAGTCCCCATATTGGAGGATACCCAAATCGTCAACCAACGTGGTCCCAATATAGAAAACTCAATTTACTTGTCATACATTTTGTTATTTTCCAATTGCTGCTGTAATAACAAATCACACATTACACTTTGTCGCTGTAGTGGAGCTTGTTTTCATCATAGCCCCTATAAACGGTGTGGTCTAAAAAATAGATCTTCATTATTCAAACTCCCTATAGTTGATTTATTAAGGAGAAATTTTCATCATAAAATATCAAAAATTAAGTAAATCCTCACTTTTCATTGCCTTGGGTTCCAAAATATAAGTCTACGTGACCCAAATTAGGTGAGGTTAATTTTTAAGCTAAATTATTACCATGAAGGAGAAGAGAAGAAGAGAAGAAAATCATCTTCTAAATGTATCTAAATTTGTGTATCGGTCTCTCAGTTAATGTATTTTTCTGTTTAACCTACCAATAGCAATTTTTGAGATATTTTGATGAAATTTTGTGCATTGATGTGTTTTGACCAAAGGACTAACGCTATTGCAAATGGTTCGGTTCGGGACTCTTTTTGACCAATGCCCGCATAACGTCTTATTTTGAAAAACCGTTATATGGAAAAAATTGCATTTTTCAAAATTGGGCAAAGCTCGCTGAGCTATAGTACAGTGTACCAAATGTCATTACAATATTTCGCAAATCGTGATTTGTAGGTTAAACACAAGTGCACATGGAACGATATGTGACGCACAGACGAATAGAGAAGCTTAAATCGCTTCAAGCAGTGATTCTGAATTGATTATTGTAACAAAAGGTGGGTCTATCGCTAGTCCTTCCGGCTTTTACATTCGTCCGCATAAACTTAATGTACGGAAGTGGTGTAGAGTACAGAGAAATAGCAGCAGCGTAAGAAAATTATTTACGCCTTTAGTACTCATCTTTTGATGCTAGTACATCACAATTGTGAAATATATTGCGTTAAATGCGGGCTTACTTACGTGTATCTACGAATTATTTCTGCCAAATTATCGGTTAGATTTGACACAAAGCCATAATAAATAACTTTTCCCATTTTGCTAATTACTTCACACGGCACTCTCAAGTGTCTAAATCTAAATCGATTTAGCAAACTGTAAACAACGTTGTACGTGCAAGTTCTCATTTTTGAACTAGTTTTAACAAACAACTTTAAATTTTGTCCTCAAGGGGTTTTGGATTTCTTTCTTATTTATCTTGTAGAAAATCAAAGGTTAAGTACTTAGATCTTTACAAAATTTTCCAAACAATTGATATCTAAAGCAATCAGCAAAATTACATCATTACGTGTCTATGAATGTATATGTATGTTTGTAGACATGTTAAATATACATATATGTGTGCCGAAAAGCTATCTACAAAAATTCAGACACACATACACTGCATATGTTTAGTTAGGGGTAAAGTTTTCTCGACCATATGAGTTACTGTGTACCTAAATGTAAACACAAGTAGCACAAGCTAGTAGCAACTAATCAAGCAAGAATTTAACCATTCATATGTACAAGCATTCAAGCATTTACCAGTGCATACATACATTGTACCAACCAGCTAACCATCCATGCTTTACTAATCTTCACTAATGCTTGAAATATAATTTAAGATAATTTTGAGTAAAATTAACCTTGAAAGTTGGTGCTATTTCCACTACTACTAACACTTACCCAATAAAATCATTATTATAGTTATGAGTAATAATAATATCCACACATTACTATACATATACGTTTTTTTTTTGCATTACCAGGCACAATTATTTTTCACTAATAATAATAACAATCAAAAAAAAAAAATTAAAAAAGTTCATTAATAAACTTTTCCTTTTGTTTGCTGGCTTTCATTAATGACTTCAACTACGAAAACTTTTCCATTGTTGTTCTATTAGTTCGCATTGTTTTTATTTGATCGATTGAAAAAAAAAAAATAAAAAAATTTTTATGCTCATAACCTGTATGCTCTCGTGAACATTGAAAAAAAAATAAAACAAAGTTTTGCTTTAAAAATGTTTCCATTAATTTAAATGATGTGTAAAAACTTATATGAATATTATTTTTCACTTAAATGAAATCACATCAAATACTCATAAACGTTGATTATTCCATGACTTAATATGAAAAGACACCTAAGTCGTTTAGTCTCTTTTCTCGATGGGCGACAGCGCATGTCATGGGAAATTTTCTCTTAAATTATTTGTGCAGATTTTGTACAAAATCTTTATAAAACAGAAAAAAATTCCTTTAACTTATTATGAGAGAATCGTTGATAAACAGTCCGTTGGACGAACATGTGCTGTTAATATTATAGTATTTTGAAAATTATTTTCATATTATATTTTGAAAAATGTGACAATTTTCTTTGGAAAAAATTTAAAATTTGTATCTATAAAAAGCGTTTTCAATTTTTGAATACTTCTTCCTCTATAAACTTTTATAATAATTACATCCTATACCACTTCAAATGCAAGGATGTAATGAGTTTGTGCGAAGATACTTAATACCCAAAAGGACTTGATGCACACCCACCCTTTATTATACCGATCTATTCAGAATTATTTTCTGAACCGATCTAAGCCTGTCTGTCCGCCTGATATCCGTCCATGTAAATTTTTGTTCAAGCTGCAGGTCTCAATTTTTGAGATATTTTAATAAACTTCAGTACCCTGACGCGCTTTGATCCCAGAACGAATAATATTACAAATTTTTCGGATCAATCGACTTTTTCGACCACTTCCCATATAACGAAAAGTCTTTATATAGAAAGAAATTGTAATTTTCTCAACAAAAGTGCCTAAGTAATAGTATTTCGAAAATCTAAATTGTTGCGAACCCTTTGAGCCGGCTGTGGTAATTTTTTAAACCCCCTCTCATATAAGCGTTCGTATGAAAAGTGAATTTTTTTATGGTAAAACGGTAGAATTGTCAATATTTCATAGTCAAAATTGGCGCATAATAGTAAATTGACAAAGAATTCAACTTTATCGAATTTTGACCATGTAGGCCTATTTTTTAGGATTCTTAGGAAGTGTAGATTCTTATATGCCCAAAAGGCCTCATTGATGAAAATTTGTGTATGGAAGTAGTTTGGCATAAAAATTAAGTTTTATGACGAAAATCGATAGTAGCAACTTAAAAAATAAAAGGTAGGGAGTTTGGATTAGATAGCTACATTTTTTAGACCCTACCATATATGGAGAATATCATGAAAAGCAACCCCTCATATGGAGAGAAAGTCTAATCTTGCATTATACGGGCTTTCATGAAGATAACAGCTTTCATGAAAATGTATATAATGGCAAATGGAAAATGTATATAATGTTGCCCGATTATAATGTTTCTCCGTGCTAAAACTTATCTGGTCGAAAAAAATGAATTAATGTTCACTAGCGAAAGAAAAAAAAATTGTTAAGTACTAAGATTGAAGCTATAAATTTTTATACCCCAGATCAGTTGTGGCACAAAAGTATATTAAGTTTTTGCGGGAGTATACCACATACAGAAGGTCTTGAGTCACAAGCGTCGTCTTCCTGTCACAAGCGTCGTCTTTTGACGGTCACCGAAGTAACGACCTTAAAAACAGAAAAAGATTTCTTGCGTTTTGCTTACCACGGTGCGCAAGCGGTGCAAAAAGGCTATTTTTGAAATCCTCATAACAAACCCACTATTTGAAACTCTAACGCAAGCTAACTATTGCAAGCTTGTAAAAGGAAACAATTTATCATTAATTATTTGCTTGAAATACAATAAAATGGATTCGCTCCGTTAATAAAAAGAAAGCATTTTCTCTCTCCAAACAACAATTTTTGTTTGAACCACAGATATTTTAGTGTTTCCTATATTTTTTAACGTTGCATTATGTTCCGATTATTGGAAGTTTTCTGTACCTATTGCAGAATATGAATCGAACTTAATTTCATATTTGACTACGTTGAGAACTCTAACCCCAGGGAAAGCAGTACAAAGTAACAGTTTCAAAGTACACTACCTATTAACCGCCAATATACTGTGTAAAAAAGTAGCTGGAATCTGATTCTTTAATGAGTGTTAGTTTAAAGTTGTAATGCTACCTGTAAACACATAATTATAAATAATTTGCTTACATTTAATAACGAAAAAATAATCCATGTATTGAAAGCGATTGAAGAGGTTGGCCTTAAATTTCGATTATCGCTTCATTCACTTATTCACTTATATTCTAGTGATTTTTTGTGAAGTGTTGGTTGATGTAGTGTCAAGTTTATTAACAACTTTTGTTATTTTTTCAGAAAATTTGTCAAAAGCGATCCAATGATCGAAATTTCATGTGTTTCAATAGAGAAGCTTAATGTGAAGCTACCTTTGAAATTTGAAAATTGAGGTACGTTAGTGGTACGGTGAGACCAGAAAACATACTTTGGAAAACAGAAAAAAAAGCTAGTAAAATTTTTATCTAGGGGTGGTAGACCAAAATGATGATTTTACTCGAAAAAGGGATAGTTTAAAGTTCGTAAAGAATTTGATCCTCTTAAAAACCTTTTGCGTATCATTCTTCAATAAATGAGAGGTCAATTTAGACGGTGAAATAATAAATAAAAGCGCTATAATGGATTACGGCTCACTTTTAAATATCTGAAACTATACTACCGATATTCAAAAACAAATTTTCGAAATAAGGCGTTATACGAGAAATGGGCGAAAAGGTGGTCCGATCGTTGTTGGACACGGAACACAAGCGTCGCAGACATATCAGCAAGAAAGTGTTTCTGAGTCGACTGTTATTAAAAAAGTTAGGTCCCTCTCATCTTCTTCTGGACGTTTCACACATGCGTACAAACTTAATACACCCTTGTACCAGAAATTGTGGTAGGGTATAAAAATTACAAAGTAGCGTTCCTCTCTATGTAATTCATTTTCGAGCTGGCGAAAATAGATGTTATGCGACGCTAATTAGGATGCATGCATAGCTCTTATCTGCCATCCTAATATTTTTCTTATAGAGATAATGAATATGTTATATAGAGAGTTTGCTTTAACCCTTGCATTTCGAGTGAAATCTATTTATGGAGATTGCTAAAAATATTGAAGAAAGCTTCAGAAATGATGTTCTATCGAAAACATTGTCAAATAAAAAGTGATAGGTCTGCGGGAGAGTTTTCTCCGTTTTAAGAATAGAACAAAATCCTAGTTTCCGAAAATGATCCGAAATGGTTCGGTGAGCTGAATCAAGCCTTTTCCCAATTTCCGGCGTTGGCGCGCTTATCAGAAAGATCGAAGCTATATATTTGAAATTTTTCGTAGATTTTCTATATGTGCTACCAGAAACCGTACCTTCACTATACACTTTCAATACATTTCTACGCTTTTCTGCAGCTCTTCTTCTTGTTATTTGTACAAAATACAATGGCGTAATTGAACCTTACCAGTAGCTATGGGTACGCGATCATATTTCGTCTAATACTAATATGAATCACCTCCGCTTTAGCCTATGTCTGCTAGGTTAGTATATATAAATTCAGTGATAAATAAAGAAAACCAAATTTGTGTCAAGTGAATATGTAGAATATTGCGGGAGATACAATACAAACCTTTCAAAAAAAAGGTTGAAGTGATTAGAATTTGAGTGATTTTCTAGACGGCCATTAAGCTTATCCTTTAAGGAGAACATAAATATAACGGAATCATCCAGCGGTTTATTTCTTTAGGATAAACAAATTATAATTTATCACTAAAATAATATCAAAATGTCACATAAAGGCGATTGACACAAAATATATTTTCCTCCTTTTAGTTTACTTCGAAAAAACCTAATTAAAAAAAATTTAATTATGTAGGTAATTTTCGTTTTTTTCGTTTACTGTAGTTCGATCTGATTTCTGAAAGTCTCATTTCGTTGATTTCTGCGAGTGCCTCATTATTACAGGTTTCTTTCCAGTTAGCTTTCTATAGCCTATTTGCTCTCGCAGAACCTTTGTTTGATAATTTCGTTTCAACGGGGTTTGGTAAGGAAAACATAACCTACGCATTTAGCTTACGGCACATTACTCGACAAGTCCTTTTATTTGAAATGAAAACGATTAGTCCACCATATCGCGGCATCTACGGTATTTCATGTAGAATTAAGACACTTAGCTTGTCATATTCTCTCGTTTACTCCCATACGTTTCTCGCATACCTGTAATTCCCTTATCTAATGCCCATATATTATTATTATTATTAAATAAATTTAGCCAGAGAATAAACTCTAACACTAAAGTCTTAAAGCACTAGCATCTACGGCTTTCGGCTTTATTTTTATTAATATTATTATTATTATTATTATTATTATTATTATTATTATTATTATTATTATTATTATTTTTATTATTATTATTATTATTATTATTATTATTATTATTATTATTATTTTTATTATTATTATTATTATTATTATTATTATGAAACACTCTACCGCACTTGAGATTTGAGCCCACAACCATTGAATTGCTAGTCGAGACTCTTCTACTCGGCCACTCAGGCGGATTAATGCCCATATAAAAAAGGTCGTTGCTTTATAATGTGGTATTGCGGCATTTATACTTCAAAAACTTTTGTTTATCACCGCTATCAAGGAGACTGTTAAGAAAATACGCTCCATGACGTTGTACCACCCGCCATATTTGCTGTAGAATTAACCTACGTAGGCCGTCGTATCCCAATTTTCAGGATTTTTTTTGGCACCAAAGTCAGGGGGATTGCTAGGAAAGAGAAAATCTGCTACTTTATAGCACTATGTCGCTACCACATTAATTCTTATTCTAACTAAAGGTGCGTGCGAAATTTTATCATACGTAGATATGAGAGAGAGGCCAGAATATAAACTGACATCTTTCAATCTAATATACCTTTTCGTGGTCGCCACTTTGTGTACACAGTAAAAATCACTGCACCACGTTACATTGTCAATTAAATGTTAAGATTCAGCATGATTGAATATGCGGAAAAAAGAAATGGTTTAATTTTAAAACGTCCCGTCGTTCTCATGACGCACTTTATAGGCTCACTGAAACGTGTTTTTTATAAGGTTCAAGCGACAAGGCAAAACGAACACCTTCCAGCTCACAGTTAGTAAAGTAGACAATTATGTCCTCATATTTATAATAACGGCGCACAGAATGCTTGCAAATGTGTTTCTTATTTGAAAATATTGTGAAAAAAAATATTGAACGCATGGAAATCCAATACAGCATAAGAGGAAACGTTTATTTTTATTTTGTTTTATTTTTAAACCCGCTACTGTAAGATGGGGGTATACTCATTTTGTTCTTTCCAAAAAGGAAGCTTCAAGGACCCTACAAAATATATATATTCTTGTTTAGCGTAAAGTTTTCAGTTGATTTACCCATTTCTATCGACTTAAAGTTTAGTAGAGACATTGGAAGTTGGTATTGAAAATCGGTGGGAGTGGAGGCGCGCAATGGAGTGTAAAGTGAAAGCAAGTCTGTTTATTTTCCAAAACTTTTTGGATTTTTGCTCGTTACTCTAAAATTATACAAGTTAGAAGGCTAAAATTTTCCACATTTACTTTACTTTACTACTTCTTGGAAAAATGGAAAACATCCGCCGTGCCCACACAAAGTTTTTGCACAAGTGATTGCATTCTGTGTCTTCAATTTTTTGAGGTTTTATGCTTATTTATCTAGCAGCGAACAAGACCGAATTTTTAAAATTATTTATACACTCCTTAAATGAGGATACATTATCTGCCTAAAAATTGGCTAATTCTAAAATGAATATGATAGACACCGCGGCTAGTGGATTAATTTTTCTTAATGATACCAGCAATATGAATATCAAAGAAAAGAACTTGGAGAATAGAATGCGAAAAATGTAGCGGTGGGTATGCGAGATTCGCCCGCCGCCGAATATAACTTTCTTACTTATTTTTCTTTTATATACTGCATATGAAGCGGTGGTATAATTCAAGAATCATTCATTTTCTTAATTTAACTTTACTTTTGTGTGTTATTTGCAATTTAATCGCATAACGAAGTCCTCTGACAAAATAAATATGCAGTTGTTTTATCAAATAATTCCCCGGAAATTGCCTTAAAAACCCGGTGCATAGAAAATGATAAGAAAATAAGCTTTTTACGCACAACATTACTGGCTGAAATAAAAATTGCATTTCTCAATATATATGTGAGCATGCGAAAGATTGTGGATGACTTGGAAATGTAAACGCGCATAAATTGTCAATTATGTTTATTGGTTTTCAAGAGCAATCAATTATATCGACTTATTGATGCACACCCACCCGCTTACATACTATGCTGAATTTTATTTCCTTTTTTCACATGCTTTCATTCCATAAAGGAACGATTTTCTCATTACGCTATTGTATGGTGAAGCAAATACAAATGTTTTTCTGTATTTCTCTCCATCTCGTTCTCTTTCCCAATATCCATTCTCGTCTCTGGCATTTTTATTATATAGTGAGTGCTGTTATAATTTATAGTACATGAATATAAGAAACATTTCCGTTAACTTCCGCTTTTTCAGACTATTTTTTTGTTTTTTTATTCTTCTCTAGACTAACGTGTACGCAAACACAAGAGCATGCAGCTCTTGTGCATTTCGAACAATTGAATACTTTTCAACTACAACACGTTTTTTCTACATATATGCAACTGTGCTCTCACACACTCAAACTCTCGTAATAGATTATTTCCTGTCTTTAGTCATAAGAAAAGGGGAAAAAACTATAATAAAAATAATAATAGAATAAAACTAAAAATGCGCTTCTTCTTATTAGGTTAGTGTCTCCTGTCGTAATACCGTACAGCAGTAACAATAAAATCAATATTAGTAATAATTGCTTGCAGTAGCAAGTTTGCTATATGTATAGCAATGTGCCAGTCAAGCACAATTAATTTATAACATGAGAGATATTTTCCAATTAAACTCAATTGAAAATGGATTATTGTTGCCGACATTACGTGTGTATGGCTGCGTGCGCATGTGTGCGATTATGTATTCACAAAAAGAAAAAAAAAGGGAACGAAACAAAAAAATTATCAGAAAAAAGGCCACAGATAACTTTCACTGCCTACGAAAACACTGGCAAAGAGTAAACATAAAATCAAGGTACTATAAACAATAAGGATTGTCTCCCACCACCGCTCATTCTACTACAGCTTTTCTCACATCAATAGCTATGCACTTTTTCCACACCTCTACGATAGGGGTTACATATTAGATTAATCGCGTATTTGTAATCTTCACCGCCGACCACACAAAATTAACTACCATAACCAGTTGTGTCGGTATGTCCGTATGTCCGTACATCAAAACCACAATTACGGTTTCGAAATTGCAAGTGGAAAATCCGTCTTCGTCTGTAATTTTTTTTATTGCTCTCTATACTTATTTTTCATCAGTTTTCAGGAAACTCGCCCTCTTTAAAGAATGGCCGCAAAGTTGTAGATCTTTAACTATAATATTTTCTTTATTAAATTTCTCTCTATAGTTTAAATCATAAAAATGTTCATTTCCCTTTTTCCTTTCTTCTCCTCTCCTTTTTTTCTTTGCGTCTTTAATTTTGCTTCCGAATGATTTCCCTTTCAAGCTTGAAAATCAGTGAAATCATATTTATATTGATTAAAATGTCGTGGAGAATATAATATATTAGGCTTGGAAGCAAATTCGTTCCGCTAAAATTGGTTACTTCATAAAACATATCTGACGCATTCAGTTTTCCCGAGATCTCAGGTATCGACAACTTAGTTAATGACGTTTGAACGTTGTAAGTTTCAGTTGTTTGCAAGCTATCTTGTTTAAGTTTAAAGAGATTTACGTCACATACGGCACTGCGTTTTTCTGCGTTTTTAACTGGGTTCGCCTGAATAATAAATTCCAGCTGAATTACGGAAATTATTAAGTTGGCATGAAATGAAAATGCAGTAAGCTACGAGATTGTTAGACTGTGATTTGTGAGATTTTGGATAAGAAGTTACAGCCGTGAAAACGATAAAATTCACGTACGTCCGTCCGTTCCTTGCACAAACAGCCAAGAAAATCATTTTCAGCTTAGGCTAGGAAGTTCTACAGCATCCGACGTATTTTGTTGGCCTGGCCTGTTTCGATCACCACTTATTCAAATCGAAGTAGTTGTATTTAACAAGTTAAAGAAGGTGGAGACGTCCGAAATATAGGTCGAATAGGTCGATGACTATTTCACCTTCGACTCACGATCTTTTTACGTGAGTATCCATAGGCTACCCGATGAATCTATAATAAAAAGATACTAACGACGCCTATTTCGATTATTAAGCTTCGTGACAATTATTATTAATTTAGTCAGAGAAATCAATCCAAGCACTAAAGCCTTAATTTGAACCCACGATCACTGACTTGTTGGTCGGGATCCTTTGGCCACTCGCGCGCTCAGGCGGATTTTGTGACAAATATATTCTAAACAAAGTTGCACTGTATAAACAAGAGGAATGACTTTATTTTCACATCTAAAATTTATATCGTACAGGAAAACGATACGATGTGCAAATGTACGCGATCGATACATCAGGGGAATACTTTTCCAGGTTATTTGTTAAATACATATTAATCTAGTGATAGGTATTGAAAAATTCGCCTCAAGCCGTACATAATTTTTTTAGCGTTTTCGTTACATTTTGAAAATTCCCATTCTCGCACCGATGTACATGCATTTGAATGTGTAGATGGTCGGGTGCATTTTGAGTGCAGTCATCTGTGTTCATTAGATACGGTAGGTGTTTGCACAATTTTTTCAATGTGAATTTTAAACAAGGTCGCTTTGAATATTTCACACACTTTCAGTTTTTCACTTTACTCTGACGATTTTATTCCAGCAAAAAAAATATATTATTTTATTATGAGAAGGATCACTAACATCTGTTCAGCGTTCGTTTTAATTTTTTTTCTTCTATCCAAAATATAATTTTTAATATATTTATTTATATTCCCGCAGCACTGGAGTCAGGTGAAGATAATATTTCAAGTGAAGAAAACTTTTAAGGTAGAATTTCACCGAAGCTTAACAATGTTTTCCATCATTTTAAAGAACAAAATGCAGGCGTGGGCGGTTTGCGGAATACTGACTTGGACGTCCTGCCACAGGTTGTAATTTCGTCCCTAGAATAAGTAGTTAAGAAAGTTATATTCGGATGGTCCCGGATGTCGCATACCCACCACCATTAAAATCTTCGCCGCCTCATACTTATCTTTTAGCTTTCACTTCACTAAAAGCTATTGTTAAGAGAAATTAGTCTTCCACGCCGTGACGTCCACCATGATTAATTTAGAATCAACACCCTCATCTTGTCGCATTCTACTCTCCTAGTCCTTTTATTTGATACACCAGTCGATGGTAATGTTAAGAAAAAAATAATCCTCTAGGGTGTGCTATTCATCACCTTTACTTTACAATTAAGGCACTTTCGGACGTATAACACGTCTTCATTTGAGGAATGTGCGAAATAGTTTTAAACATTCGGCCTTGTTTGCGTTACGCTTAACAAATATAAAAGGTCAGGAAGGTGAAAAAAGAAAATTTAACCATTTGTAACTTTGTGTGGGCAATGCCGATTTTTTCCATTTTTGCACATAAATAGTAGAGTTTTTCGTACAGTAAAAGTGGGAACTTTTAATTTTGTATTCTTTATAACTTACGAGTTATGAGCAAAAGACCACATATTTTTGTTTAGAAAAAGGGATTCGTGTTCCGTTTACGCTCCCCTGAGAGCTTGTGTTCTGATCAATTTAGTCCATTTTCAAAACTAACCTGCAAGTTAGTTTGCAAGAAGTTCCAGTTGGTTTTTTGCACTAATTAAAATAGATTAATCCACAAAAATTTATAGCGTTTGTAGAAAAATGGAAAAAATCGGTCACGCCTACCTGATATTATAATGATCCATAATTTTATTTTCTATATTTTTGTAACGCGCGGAAGCAAACTTTACAAAACCCCATAAGGCATATAAGTTCTTAGCCAATTTCAAATTCGGAATGCCCGCCTGGCCATCGGCCCGTTTGCGCAACTCCGTAGTAAACATTCTTTCGTTCACAAAAATGAAGATTTCGCTTACACACCTGCAAAAAAATTTGAACATAATCCAAAAATTTCAAAACACACGCCTAAAACGCCCACACGGCTACGTAGCAAAAACAGTGAACTTTTCTGCTTTCTCTTCCTCTACAAAAGCTACATGATGTAAGTTTCCATAAAATTATTCTACAACAATAGGAAAACGATGATGGGTATAAAAAATTCGACCACAACTCAAAAATCAATTATAAGATTCATAAATTTAATTCATGCTAAACTATGTATATGCGTTTGTTGCTGTGAATATATGCTGTTAACATTACTTTTCCCAAAGTTCCCGCTCATTAATAATGCATATGATGAAAAATAATGATAAAAAAATTTTCAAGTTCGTTTGAAGTTGCGAAACCAGTGTTACTTCTCCAAGAACGCAAACACTGAAAATTATTACTTTTGGGCATACTAGATAAAACCTTACAAGCTAATGACGTTTGGTTTATATCATGAGAGCAAAGTGTACAGAATACAAGTTAATGCGAATAGTTGGGTTTCTGATAACGAATTATGAAAAGAGTAAATGTTGGTTTCGGATTCAGACAGGACATGGCCATTAACAACCCATTCCTACTCCACTCCAATCCGCACCAATGTGGAGCTTTCGGCCCATAAAACTCAGTCAATGTAGACTAAATTATGAATTGTTCAACCCATTTACGGTGGGATGTGAACATTTGAACAGCGTTTATAACCTCGTGCTCAGCAACACGGGAAACTAGTTAAGTCATGTATCGTAGTAAACTGATACGGTGTTGAATTAAGGACTACCAGACTTTTTTTGCTTGTACCCTTGCAATCCGATGATATTTGTCTTACGCGTGGGAGTGGGATGTAAACATACTACTGGTTTTCTCTCACTTTTTTCTCGCGTACTAAATAATTTAATAATAGATAGTAATTTACTAGCCTTCCGGTGTATATATATATATATATATGCATATATATATGCAAGCTCTCGCGATAGAATAACTCTTATCAAATACCTAATTTAGCTGAAATTTAAAAATTGTAGCTGAATTGAATGAATAAAATAAATTAAGTAGAAAGTACATTACGATGACCACGTCGGAAGATCTTATTGATAATTCGCGCTTACTGGAAATTGGTCGTGTGTGTTACACGTCTGTCTACCTAATAAAGAATTTCGGTGAAAGAATTTTTAAATTAGGTTAAGTATGTAAAGTATTCTTCTACTGTTAGCTACTGTTAAATAAAGCGACTTTTCTTAAAAAGCTTTACGTTTCAAATGAGATCCCAGAAAAAAGATCTCTTAGGACACCGTTCCCAGTCCCTTAAACGGAAGCAATCTTCTATACCGTATATGATAATAAACAGTTTAAAAAGGAAGAAAACTAGATCGATCAGAGGTGGAATGAACGACTAAAAACCAAACTCTCGTATGGGGATAAATGAGACCGGTACCAAATGGGTTCACTATAACTAAAAAATTGATATAATTTTAAATAAGATCAACTTAAAAGCACATCTCTCGGAAAGTTTTCATAGGATTCCGTTAGGAATCGTTTATGAATTAAAGTGATTCATAAAAGATCCATCTGGAACAACTGTTTTTAACAAGTTTTTTTCTTCTCTTCTACCATACTAGTACTCGCCTTTACTGAAGTGTTTTTACCGCGGTAAGCTGCCACTATATAGATCTGAATCTTACCGTCGCTGACTATATAATCGTTTTCGAGAAAAGCAAGACCTCAAATAACAACGTTGTATATACAATGTTTTGTGATGAAAATAGGTAAATATTCATATTAGGCAATACGGCAGTAACGCCTTACTTGACTGTAACGATTTAATCTATAAGAAACTTTAAAAAAAGTTTTTTTTCTTTTCTAAATTTCCTAATGTTATATTTATTCTGTTTAACAATATGTTTAAAATGCATCCTTAAATAAGATTTCATGAGTGTCCACATCTATACAATCACAGCTGTTAATTATAATATACTGAAACTGATTTGATGGAAGGAAACCGAAAGTTGAACCATTCTTTCCTCCTTCGTTCAAATATGTATTTGTATGACATTCTTAATAATAGACAGTAAAACCGCTGAACAATTGTCTACGCAACCTATTTAGAGTGCGAAACAGACTCCCATGAATGTTATCTGCTTGCATGCAGGCGCATACCCACAGCTGAGATGGTTTGAAGGAGAAACGAAGAGAAAACACATTGAGCTGACATTGACAGTTTGTATTGAATACAGAATAATATCAACAAAATTCATGTCGAAATATATATATACACATATATGCATGTGTGGGTGTGTAAACTGATGCATGTAGTGGTAAGTCTAACTATCATTTGAATACTGCTGGCGGACGACAGCCAAACGTTTTGGTTTGGTTTGGTATGCTGATCAATATAAAATTTTATAGTGCTGGGCGTAATGTGAAAGAATACATTCTCTCCCAGAAGTACACATGTACAAACTCAGTTGCAAATACATATGCCCACTTAAAATCATGTCGATACTATTCGGTAACTGCTCGGAGCTAAATTTTCATTTCTAACTAGGTTATCACTCGCTGATAACATGACTTCTCACACCATTTAGAAATTTGAACCTGACCAGTAGTAGCGCATTTTTGAACATTAGAGCTGTAATCATCTAAGTAGTTATACCGTAATGTAAGATTTTATATCCTACCGTAACTACCTACTAAATCTAGGATACTCATATCACAACATAGGGGATAATACCATAGTACCTGGGATGAACTTTGCCATGGCCTAAGTAGTTTTACTGTAGCGTAATACGTTATACCGTAGTATTAGTACTTACATCGTAAGTGCTCATATCGGGGTGTACTTACATCGTAGTCTAATTATTTATATCGTAGTGCGACTATTTCCACCGTAGTATAAGTGCACAGTGCTTGTCCCGTAAAGTAGGACAGATACTTATACCGAAGGACAAATATTAATGCTCTAGCATGAACAAATACTCCGCATTGTAAGTACTAATACTTTAGTATAAGATATCTAGTATAAGATAGTTAGAATTTAAGTACTAAGCAGCGTAGCGGCTATTCGCTGTTTGTGAAGAACTAGTCAGTTCGTTATTACGTATCCGTCTCTATAGTGATAGGGGATGGGAGGTAGCAGCAACAACAGCAGTAACATAAGCATTACAATCTCTTGTCAAGTGTAAAAACCTTTGATAACAAGTGACATTGATTTAAACTGCCACATACACTCATACGAATATGTGTTTTTAAATTTATACTTTTATAAATTTGGTTTGCTAACTTTTTAAAGAGAAAAAAATTTAATGTAATTGAAAAAACTCATCTCGTTGATCTTTAATAAATATTTCATATACAACAACACGCATTAAAGTGCTAAGTTATATTAATTTGTTTGCCGTAATTCACTGTTATCTCCTACTTATACCGTGTCTAGTCCGTCAACACTGTAATCTCAGTGCTAAGGCTACACATTATTCCTTAACATCCTTAGCAACTAAATTCATTGTCATTATCCATTGGTGAAAAGCGTTGAGCGAAATAGGTATCGAAGCATGGAAAATATTCATTTTAATTGACAGTTGTTATGCGGCTTTAGATTTAGATACGCCCGGTCAGCTACATATAGTTAGAACGAGCCATCCAACTAAGCAACCTACACGAACAGTAAAACGAAAGAAAATATTCGAACACATGGCTTTCAGGACAAAAAGCAATAAAAGAAGAGCAACAAAGAAAGGAAAAAAACATAAAACGAGGGTAAAATTGAAGCTGAAAATGGTTTTATTATAAACGCAGCGATAAATCTTTTATTCAGTGAAAAGCTTTACGAAATGCTTGTATATTAAATCCTGATTATGCGGTAAATTTATTTTCCTTTTAGCCCCAAATAAAATAAAACAATGAAAACAATAAATAAAATTAAATTGAAAGATGAATCCGCAAAACGAAAAAAAACACTTAAACAGCCCTAACAGGAATTTTGAAATTCATAACCGCTACTCAGGATTGCGTGGTATGGTACTCCAATCAAATTGCTGCAGTATGAAACAGTACGTGATATATAAGCTTCAACAGATGAAAGAACAAGATCAGATTACGATTTTCTATTTGTTTTGCACTGAAATCAATAAGACTATGCGAGAAGTGTGCACAATGATAAAATTGCTGATAAATATACCCTAATTTGGAGAATATAATCAGCATAAAATAATAATCAACTACTTGGTATTAGTAGCAAGAAGGAAATACCCATGCTCAGTCAGGGGGAAAGATTTATGTACCTATTGTCAGTATTACGTTCGAGGGGTGTAATACGTACAGAATAGAAGCACACATAGCTATTGACAGTATTCAGCCATGCTTAAATTGGAGAGTTCCTCGGCTAATTGGTTCAGAAATTCGAATTGTTTTACTTAATGTCCAGCATGGCATGTAAAGCAGTCGAGGTGAATAGAGATTTCTGGACCTTTAAATTTGTACTACAAATACAAAAAAAAATAAGTAAAATAATCATATTCGGCTGAGGCCGAACACTGTATGTCCACCATCACTGATTTACCCAGCTACGTGTCTTTTGACAATTTCGGCCCACTTTCAAAACCGACTTGCATGCAAGAATTTCCACTGTTCTTACTAAAGTTGAAGTCGATATCTTTATTTCTACAACAAGGAGAGTGTTAGCAACTCTTTTGGGTGCTGCAAATATTAAGACAACGTCTTTAGGTGATGGGTATGTTTGTCCGAATAAAAGCTGAAACACAGCTGACTTCCGCACAGTGTAATTTTCCCATTCAGGCAAACATTTTTGAATAGCGTGTAGTTGTTCTGTGCGGAAAAAATTCGTTAGGATGATGTAAAAACAACTAAAACATTTTCTTTTTTCAAGCAAAAGCTTCTAAGAAGGAAGAACTTTATAATGTATTAGACAAATGTTTAAAATTATTTGCTCTTCCTTGTAGAGATATCGTTGATAAGAAAATAGTGTGTTATCTCTATTTCATATTTCACTCCTGCTCTATTGGCGATGTTACTCAGTTACTCAGTTGACATATGGCGGTAATTTTTTCATTAATGCCCGACAATCGCATGAGTTCTGATCAGTAATGATTTTTGGTGATGATATCGTCACTTTTAAGAAGTTTTCAATATATTACGCCTTAGTTATCCGTCTCATTACCGAGGAAATGACTTGGCTGACCACACATGATCAGTATATGGCTTGTTGGGCGAATGAGAAAAATTTAGTGGTGGTGGCACATCTATCAATTGAATAGTAAAATTTAATGAAGCTTTGGTGCATAGCTAGAGTAACATCGCGTTCACTCGGGCGAAGCTATTTGTGCTGTGGTCCATAAGCTAGTGATATGTTTTTTCTCTTATAATGTGTCTTAAAATTTAAAGATAATACGCATGTGATATAATTTGCCACTTTCAGAGGCTTTCCATACGGGTGTTCAATACAAGCTTTTTCTAGATTCCGCCTTTACCTTGGAAGTGCTGGCTAAATCTGAATGTTGAGTTGTTATAAATCTTCTTGCGGGAGGACTATATTCATTCTTCACACACAACTTGTGTTTACTTCACAACTTGTCACAACTTGTGTTTACTTTACGCAGCCAATTACACCTTATGCTCTATAGGAAGGGTGATATTCAGAAATTCAATGTGAAACACGTCGAAGGGAATGTGAAATATGATATGCCTTAACGAGAGTACGGCTTGCAGAACAAGTAGAGGAAGACCAGCAGAAAGTAATATGAGAGCAAAATGTAGAGTGACAAAGGGATAACGCGTGGTAGTGAACCCCATTTTTAAATACGCACACAAACTGGAAATAAAGGCCGTAGGCGGCATGCCGTAGTTAAGAAGAACATGTAAAAATGTTATAGTAGGCATTATCAGGTATTTACACCACTGTGTAATGCGTATTTTTAAAATGGTCTGGAAATGGTCCTATTTAATCTATAGTAAATAAAGTTTCCGCTTGGATGGAACAAAACATTTTAAAAATTGTCGAATGTATGTTGGGCGAACGTCAAAAAGGCAAGCCTAAATTTATTGAGACATTCTTCCAAACCACCTAAACTAAACTAATGGCGAGTTTGCAAATTTGGCAAACCTTTTAGAAACCAAGTTGTGTAAAGTTTTATAAAATAACTTATCATCCACTTTAATTCTTTGCTTGAAGATGAGTATCTTGTCATACGCATTATTTTTCTTTTAAAATGTTAAGATAAACTACACTTCGTGAAAACTGCAGAGTACGTGCACAAATGAACATGAAAATCTTGCGTCGATTTTCTTACTCCTATTTTCTAATCTGGTGAATATAAAGAAATTCTTTTAGTATAAAAATGGGTAAGAAAACGTCATGCAATACATACGATTTTCTCAGGGTAAAGTATATCATAAATCTTACGAAAGGCGGAACACATGGAATAAAACTTACGAAATACAATATATGACGTATATGGCGTATGAAATATAATAATTTACTTGGAACACTCCTAATTATACTGAAAATAAGATATATTTGCTTTTCAATTATTTCAATTTCGAATGCGGATGTTGAGGAATGCTATGATGTTAGTAAATCACTAATACGTAACATTGCGTTATTTGTAAATATACACCCGGGGGGCGCATAAGTTAAATTAAAAAGACTTTCAAGTTTGATGGCCTTTTGCAAGACATCCTCGATAAAAATGAATAGCTTTTACATTTTGAGAGGAAAGCATCCTTGTAGAGGAAAGGTATATAAGGTGATATGGTGTGTGCTTAAGAAATATTTTTAAGGTTTACCTGACAGTTGTCTATGGTTTCGATCCCATTATTAGGAAGTATATAATCTTGCAAAGGTAAGTGAACGGTAGAAAGTTTTCGAAGTCGATCGCCTCATTTTGAATAGAAATGCATGATTGACAGCGAAACTCTAGAAAGCTCTAGGGATTACTTTCTTTCCTTTTTATCTGTCACCGGCTGTCTGATCAAGCTGGTGAATCACCTCCCGGAAGCCGCGTGTTAAAAAAATTTACGCGCATGACATTGATGATGAAGTAGGATTTGTTTTTATTGTTATTATGTTACCTTTAAAAAGGAAACAAGAACCTAAATCAAATAAGAAAAATCCGGTATTAAAAACATGAAAACTTAAGACTTTTTGTCTCATTACATCATTAAACCACAGCAGATAAATCTACAAAAATTTTGGTTGAAAAACTCGTAATTATATCTACTTTAACTGACCTTTATGAACACACAGTTTCTAGAGAACTACTTACGAACATTGAAGTATATCTTACTAAGTAATTTCGGCGAGTCAATGGTACTATTTTTTTACTTAACTTAGAAGGACCCAATCAAGGATAAATCTACATTTCTGAAGTGACGCTTGCAAGGGTACCAAAAGCAATCTATTTTTGTGAGGAGGCCAGGAAAAAGGCAGGTCTCAAACCGAACTCCGAAAGGTAAAGAGCAGGAATTGCTTTTGAAAAGATGCCATTGGATCTACGCAGCATATATAGAAAGGAGTGCATTGCGTCCGTTAACTGCTCTTGCTGGTCTTTTTTGCAACGACACATCGTTCAATTTTTTCAATTGACGTCAGTAACTCGTAATATACTTCACTTTGCTGATCCCACCATATGCACAGCAAAACTTTATGGCCATGAATATTCCTCTTTGGTATCGATATGAGTGGCTCTCCTAGACTAACTCATGACTTTTTGAGCAGGGCGTTATCGTAGTAGACACAGTCTTCGCCAGTCTTCGCCAGTTACAATACGGCACAGAAAACTATTCTTTTCTTCCCTGGCAAGCAATGAAACCGCGATGGTGAAAGGACCGAAATGTCATTTTCAGTTAACTTATGTAGTACCCATTTTCCCTCCTTCTGGATCTTACCCGCCGTATGTAAACATCTAGAAATAGTCGATTCATCAACTGCTAAGTCTTTCGAAAGTTCTTTGAGAGTTGGAACTGGAATTTCGTCCACTGAGTCTTGAAATTCATTGCCTTTGAACACGTTTGGTCTTCCAGGCCGTTCTTTGTCGTTGACGTCGACATCACCACTTTTAAACCGTTGCAACCAAAACCGACAAGTGAAACATGACGGAGCAGCATAATCATAAGCTTGTAAAAGTTTTTGATGGGCCTCGGCTATAGGTTTCTTCAACGAAAAAAACAACAGTAATGAACGCCGAAAAGCGGTCTTGAGCATTCCATGATTGGCGTCTGCATGCACTGAACAGCTCAATAATACTGAATAGAAAACTGTTATTTTATCTAGACTAAGGTCAAAATCGTTGAATTTAACCGTTTCACCTACAACAAAGGAGGGCGTGTTCCCAATGACAACTTTATTATCATAGACGCGCATTGGAAGACGTAGCAAGCGCAGTGTAGCCTCTTACCCGTTTGTCTTACTAACCAAATACTAAGACATATTTTCCTCAATAAGCATCCTGTATAGTGTTTTTGTTTAAAAAGAAGCAGGAGTCCGAATGTTATGTATGTAAATAATAGCTATAGTGATGAGCCGAGTTTATCGGTTCCAAACTAATCTTTGAACATTTTTTAGAACAGATTAAAAGTATTAAAGCTTTTGGCAAGTGACTTTAATAAAGCGGCGCTAAACTTTACACCAGCGGCGTATGCGTTGATTTGTTGAGAACAAAATTAAATAAGCGAATCTCTCCTTACCTGCAAAATTTATTTTTGATATTTTTACACATACATATATATATATGTAAATAGTTGGCAAGCGATGTTTACTTAATAACATTCATATATTATATAAAGACACATATATTATATAAAGATACATATAAAGGATTTGTTTTATGTAATATTTTTCTACTTTTATTCACAAACAAGAGATAAATTACTTTACAAGTCAAGCAAACGTAACGTAATAAAGTTTCTCATAAACAGTTTTAATTAGTGTTACTTTCTATATGTTTTTCAGTTGAAGTTTAATTGGTATGCGTAACGTTTTTCTGTGTTTTGTATGCATTTCTTTAACTTGATAGAATTTAAAATTTTTATATAATGCTTGGAAAAACTTATGCGTTTGACTTGTAATTCAAACTCAATCCAACAGAAGGAATGTTATAAAATTTTGTTTCAATTTTTTCAAATAACATTAAATGCTTTTAACTGAGAATTAAACATTAAAAATGGTAAACAAAAATTTTAACTGTGTTTTTTGTTTATTTATCTTAAGATATTTCTAAAAATTTTTTGAATCCCTTGCTACATAATCGTTCCTACAGAAACCGAAAAAGCCCTAATCTTCAATATTTGTTAATGAAAATTCGTTCGTAATAATAATTTGATATAAAAATTAGCTTTACCAAATTTGGATCACGTAGGGCTATTTTTTGGCTTCTATTGAAAAATAGGACCTCGGAGTAATTTTTAATATTTTATAATGAAAATTCGTTCATAGTAAATTAACCATAAGGAATTTGGATCACACAGGTCTGTTTTTTAGACCGCACCATATATAGGGATTGCCATGGAAGTAAGCCTTGGCTTATTATGACGACAGCAGTTGGAAATTAACAAAATCTTTGAGAAGTAAATTAAATCGAGACCACGTTGACGTTAGAGTATCCTTCAATAGAAGGGCTTTAATGAAAATAATGCATTTTTTATAATAAAATAGCATAATTTTTGACGTATTGTCACGAAAATGAATAAGTGACTGTATTGGGCAAAGTAGTGTAAGGTATCTAACGTTCGGCCATAGCTAGGACGTTTACTTACTTGTTTTTCAAATAATTTAATAATCTTAATAAAGAATAAATAAATAATCTTTAATAAAGAATTAAACATTAAGAAGGTCAAATAAAAATTTTAATTGTATTTTTTTCTATTTATTTTGAGACATTTTTAATTTTAAAACCGAAAATCAAACTTTTTGTATTTTTCTAAAAGCTCTCTGAAAATAATGCACAAGAAAATACAGGTGAACGATGATTCTTAAAATCTTAAAGTCTCTTTTCTCTGCCATCATTACCTTAATGAAATAATTTTCAAATTTAACGATTTTTGCTTATGTGGCTTAATATTGTTGTTCTTAGAATCCAATAATTAAATGAATGTCTGAATTGAGAAATTAGGTTCGCCGCGTTTGTTCCAGATGTCGTAAATAAGTTTCTCTATTTTTTTTATTATTTTGTTTAAGATAATTTTCTTAAATCGTGATTTTTCCACGTAAAGTACTTTACACAAGGGACTATCCTGCTCAAGTTTTTGGGAGCTGCAAATAGGTTGAGTACTGTGGCCAAGAAAATGGCGCGAGAAGAGCTGCCGAAACGTTAGGGGTGATATAAAGCAGTTACATACATACAATTACTTACAAATAATATTGGAAACGCAAAAAACGATGCTACAATTCATGGAAATCGTAAACATCGATCATAAAGTTGAATATACTTCCAATCCCCGTTTAAGGAGGTTAGCTGCATATGGTGCGTTGCAGGTTTTTCAAATACGCTATCAAGAACGAAGCAATTGCAACAATTATTGAAGAAATATTCAAAAGTTGCCAGATGTGAAATTTTCAGTATAAAGACGCTTGGCCTTATTTATTTATCTATTATTTATATATTTCGTAAATAAATGTACAATGTAAGGATCACACGGATCGTATGCTCGCCTGCTCGGCATTCTATTGCAAAATCCGTAGATAAAACGTTAGGGACTCTCAACTGGAATGTTTTTAGTCCTGGTTAGAATGACGACTTTATTCTTATGAAAGCATTCAAAAAAGTAGATAGTCTTAAAAGATTAGATATTTCTTTGGTATGGCATTTATATTGTATTGGAAAAACGGGAAGATTATTTGGTCATCAATTTATATTATTTCGAATGCATTTAGTTTGAAAGGTGTGCTTGAAATAAGCGCAAACGCTACCGCGATTATCGTATAGCGTTTTCTAAGAAAGCAATTTGATCATGTTTTGCGGGTAAGCTTCCTTTCCTTTAAAATAACGTTTGTGGGAAGAGAATGTTAACAGACCCTTTCTGATTATCAAGATTTTAAGAACATTTTTGTCGCACTTTAATTAGCTTTAATGTAAATAATAGCCATTAAAAGCCGTGACCAGTTCCTAACCTTACCTAAGGAGACATGAAAAATAACTTGGGCTGGGTTAGGAAAGGCAGCAATTTCTTATCCATCAATTTAAGGGCTTGCCGGTAATTCTATACTTTAAGCGGCTGTTATAAAATATTGAACGGGGGACCAGAACGGGAAGGCGTACGCAAGTCTTCATAGTGTTATATTATATATTCGTTAGCAAATATACAATAAGAAGCTAATTAAATTGGTACTATTCCTAAGCTCAGTCCACAGTTTGATCAAAACTTTAATTTTTGAACAGCCAACTGCTTTTTGGCGTGCTTTTCCTCTTGCTGAGGTCCGAAGTTTTTCTTATCTTGCTTGATTCTTTTATTTCTTTGCTTTTCTTTTTTATGAGAGAAAGAGAGAATAATAAGTACAAAAAATTGTAGCTATAAAAAGTGCAGATGTAGAATAATTAATACCTAAGCATAATGTGTCCTTTAGCAAGATGCACGTCATTAAGATCGACATCCCGATAAATAAATCAACAGAAGGCGTTTTTTCATAGCAACCAATGCCAATCTTAGTGTAATTGTATCTGTGGACGGAGACATACCGAAGAGCGTTATGCAAACTGCGATAGCATTGGAAGAGAATGCTTTAGGTGAAAACATAGAAGGAAGTGTAATAAATATAGGAGATAATGACTATGAAGAAAAAGTGTTTTGCAAAAAGACAAACGTAAATGTGAATATCGGAAAAAAATTATGAAAAAATATTTAAGCTAATACCACTCCAGATGATTATGGACAGTTTGTTACAAACGAGCCACGAAATATTATTAATAGACTGAAAAGTTCTAGGTTGATATCTTTATAGTATTTCAGTCGTAGAGATAGTGGCCCTTCTTCGAAACTATATGCCGCACGTGTAAACGAAGCCATTGATCCAATATATAGGATAAGTCCAATTGAAGGATACTCTTGCATAAAATGCATATATATTCTGGGCATGTCAGTCAAAGGAGTGTTTTGGTCAGGTTGTTGTAGTTCAGTTTTTATAAAATTTTTTTAATTTTAATTTTTGTTAAGATATTTCATACAGTTGTGGACAGGGACGTTGTTGCCATTAAAATATTGTCAACGAGTGGAAAATCTGCAATGAAAATTCTATATATTGGACTTGAAGCACTTCCCAAATATACTTCTTTTTTTAAATTTCTTAATTAAATTTTTTATTATTTTTTTAGGATAGTTGGCCGTAATTGTAAGTGAATAATTTGCTAATTAGACTATCTTGACGTATGTAGCCATCAATCGATACGCATGCCGCGTAATCAGTTTTCATACATACATCATTTATGACTTATCATAGAAGCTTTCCCATTGAATAAAATTTATGCGTTATTGTTTTTTTTTTTTTTTTTTGATTAATTAATTAAATTAGAAATTTGTGCTCCAGTCGTCACATGTAATATTTTCCCATACAATTCTAATTGTATTGACAAAATTTACGGCGAAAAAGCTAGGATACCCATTAAATCTCTAAATAATTGAGTGGATACCTTCATAGATAGGGTGGGTAAAATGTTTACAAGGGAATTTCATTCATTTGCATTTTTGGGAGGATTTAGTTATTCAATACATAAATTACACATACGCACTTTAAAAAAAACCCTATTACGTACGTGAGCCATTATTTGTAATTCTAGTATTCAGGTTATTTTAAAATTGCGCTGCGACCATGACACCGTATTGCCTTTAATTTTCAATTATAGCAGTGAATATTGCTGACCAGTTTGTAAATGATAATGTTGATTGTTGAGTAAAGAACATTGAAATTAAAAATAACAGCTCAATATAGGTTATTAAATATTCTACTCTAATAAATTTTGCGAAAAAAATATCTTAAATGGTAAAATACCGCGTCCGCTAAAATTTATTTTAATTTATTTCCCAAAAACATATCCTTATCATGCTCGCTTTTGTGATTGACTTGCCAAACGTTTAGACGGTTTGTTTTTCAATTTTTCTTTTTTTTTGTTTTCGCTAACAGGCAAAACTACACATTCAGAGGTATTTTCATTTTTCTAAAATAAATTCATTGATGTTGTCCAAAACTCATGTTTCTTTTGCAAAATTTTTAACATAACCGGGTTAAAGCAGCAATGTAATTTTCAAGTGTTGACAGTGAGTAAAGTTTAAAAATCAGGTATCAATCCTTGTCAGGTTCATTACTATAATTGCAATATTGGCTTTTTTGATTTGATTGAAATGCAAATTTGGTTCTTACGAAATATATTAACTGTTTAGACTGGTCGTAACTTAAATTTAATTACTTTTAAAAAATATTTCGTTTCGCGTTTTTCTAAATTTAAAACGATTTCTTATTTTTCTCTGTTTTTTATTTCACAAGTTAAAAGTCTCATAATTTTTTATATTCCTTGCCTATTAAAAACATCTGCCATTGTTCTTTTAGCCATTACAGCCATTAATACGTTAGTATGTATGGATCCGAATGGTATCATTATCATTATCATGCTAACTGTTTAAGTTTGTATGTCGAAATATAATTTTTTTTATATCCTACGCCATTTAAGGTACAAGGCTATATTAAGTTTGTGCGAATCTATGCAACTACCGGAAGGAATTGGGATGGACCTATTTTTTATTTCACTGATCGGTTCAGAATCACTATCTGAACGATTCACTAAGCTTGTCTGTCCGTCTTGCTTTTTTCAGCACAACCTACAGGCTGCGATTTTTAAGATAGTGTGATAAAATTTGGTAGGTCTAGGTACTTAGGCCCAAAGGCGGATGCTATTAAAAGTGGTTCCTTCGAAATGGTTCGTTTTCCCACCTCTTTCCCTATGAAGCTTTATTTTGAGAGGACGGGTGGTGTAGAGTGTTTAACAGATGGCCGTGGCTTGCTATAGTGTTTTCATTTTTTTTATTACTTTTGCGCTTAGTTATTCAAATGTTTGTTTTTTCAATCCCTTTCTCCTTCTGTTACTTTCCTGCCTTTCTCCTCCTGTTCCTTTCAATAGATTTTGCGAAGATATTATGTTTGTTTCTAATTGTGCTAATATCATTTTCTTTCAGTTATGACATTTTTCTACGTTTCTTCGATTTTGCATTCCTACCCTTTGGCATTTATAGGATGGATTTTTATGTCATTATAGATTTGGTTTCCTTTTGAAAGGTAGATGATATTTCCATAATTATCTATTTGTTTCTTATCAAATGATTTTATTGAATGATTGCTTTCTAGCAACAAAAAGTAAAGGATTTTAATTAAGAAAAGTATTCACAAAATAAAGAAGAAGAAAGAAGAATCAATAAAGTTTTGTAATTTTTGCCCTTAGGAAGTGGCAATAAAACTTTCTTTTTTTGCTTGTGAAGTTGGGTAATAAAGAATTTCTTTTTTTTCGATATAAAAAGAACTTTAAACACAAAATCAAAGATCTTTCAGGGAAGCTTTTGCCTCTTTAAAAGCCTTAGGAAAATTTTAAAATAAAAGATTTAATCATAATGTATTGTTATAAAAATTATTCACAAGAAAAAACTTAATTCTTTCCTTAAAAATGCAAGCATGTGATATACATAGAGCCAAAAACGTAGTATTATCCCTCCTTGAAGCGGATATTAAAACAAACTTTTTAACTTGTATACTAATTAATTAAATTTCTTCTGGTTTCTTTTGTGTAAGATATATAAGGGAACTAAATGGAATAATGCAGTGGGACAGACTTCAATTTTGTATAGGAATGTTGTTAATTGTACCTAATCCCGTATCTTATGTTCCAACTGCCTTGGGTTTGTCCTTATATTTCTAAGCAAAAAGATGTAGATATTTTGATGATAGTCTGTCAAGCTTTTTCTGGCACCAACGTCGAAGGTTTTTATCTAATCTCTATCCTTTGTTTTGTTTTACAGAAACTTTCAAGTTATCAATAAAGAGATTTAGAACATTTTTGGGCTTTTAACAAAGAGTAAAATATTTCTATAAGATTACAAGCGCAATGTCTCTGCGAAAGCTCCAAGAGGATAACTTGGAGTGTCAGCCGCCAAACTTATAGAAATAAATGTATTGCACAATAGACGTTTAATTTACTTTATGCAAGTCTGTTCACCATTTGTTAGCCGCCAGTTATGGCCGCGATCAATTATTAATTTCTCATTTTATTTTTTTTTGTTTGTTTGATTATTAGTTTAAGAAAAGTGAGTTCAACCTATTAGAAAACTTATAGTTAACTTAAATATTAATTTTCAATGTTTTTTAAGATTTATAAAATTTTTTTGTTGATTTTTTACATTTTTACTTACATCGCCAATAGATTAAGCTGCGCATCCTATTTTATTCCTAGAATTTATTTCCTTCGTCTATATAAATAATAATAATAATAAAATGTAAGAAAATTATTGTCGACGGCGACAGAGCCTTTCATACTTGTCACAGTTATCTGTTTATATGTACTCTTCAAGTCCTTTTGTTTGATATTAAACTGATTATAGTTCTAAGAAAAAACGAATTCTCCACCTTGTGCGGTCCACCATAGTTATTTTAGAATTAACATATTTTTATACAGATAATATACCTTCAAGTACAGAATAATTCTCAGCATTTTGTCTTGTTTACCTTATGAGTAATAAGCAGAAAATATTAAAAAACTTTGTGTGAACATGGCCGACTTTTCCATTTGTTTTGCATAAATATTGGGGTCCTCTGTAAAGTAAATATACATAATATTCCTGCTTCTATCTTCCATAAGCAAAAAAGCACAAATTTTTGCTTGGCGAAACAGATACGTGTCCAACTTACGCTTTACAGGGGACATGTGCTTTAGCTAATTGTCACATTTTCAGAACCGACTTATCTGCAACAACTTCCAAGGTTTTCGCTAAATTTCAAGCCAAAAGCTTCAAGAGCGAAGAGAGTGTTTACAACAGACGGCCAGACACATGCTTAAATCAATTTAGAGTTCGATATTGATAAAGAATATATATACTTTAGGGGGCGCCTGCAGGTTTTTACATAATGAATGCATCTTCATCTTTCCGTGATTATAATGTTGTTGATATCGTATCAGAATTAAATAATTTAATGTTGTCATCTAACACTAGGCTGCAGTGTTTTAAATAATGTTATGCTAAAAGCTATGCTTTAAATAAAATCAATAGAATTACTTGCATTTTATGCTGTATGTATGTATGCAACGATTATTGTTAGCTCTTTATTTGTTGTCAGGAATTCGTGCACCTGCTTCAAATGACGGCAATTAATCAAAAACCTCCACATATGCATTTACCGAAATCCTTAGTCCTCTTTCGTATTATTCTTTTACACGAAAAACGAACAAAGCGAGCTGATGTTGGCGACGAGTTTTGTTGAAAAATCACACTTTATGTCCACGTATATGTGGACATCAGCGTCAAGTTAAACTCAAAGTTATAAATTAACCGTGACAGTAGCAAATATATAAATGCCGTTATGCCGTGAAGACGAAGAGGGGAGGAAAGAAGTGGAAGAAAGTAAAAAGAGAATAATATTTGCACGTTGTTCGCAAAAGAAATTAAAAAAAATTGGTTCGATGTTTCAACAAATGTTGTAATTTAAAAAAGAAAGTAAAATAAATAAAAAATCTTTTTAATTTAGGAATTTCTAACTGTACTTATGTCGTCAAAACATTGAAATTTGATCTACTTCAAGTTAAGTTAAGGGAATTGTAAAATATTATAAAAACTAATATAGCGAAATAAATTATGGTTTTAACTACCTTCGGAGACATAACATCATTTCACATTGGATGTACTAAGACCTTTATATTTATTTTGTATTTCTTATACATTATACATATTAAGTCTTTCGTAATGAAAGTCACATTATCGTAAATTTTTTACACCGATATGTGTTAATGAATGACATTCACAATGGTTCGGATCGAACCTAGAAGGCCTTCAGACAGATCGATATATATATATGTATATAGTATTTATATTGGAAAATGATTCTGCTCCGTTGTAACCTTGTCGGTCCTTCTGCTCGTCTTGTTTTCTTCTGTTTAACGTAAGGAGTGCAATCTTTGGGATATTTTGATTACATTTAGTACATTGACGTGCTTTGGGAGAAGAACAAACGCTACTGAAAATCTTTCGGATGGGACCACATCTTCGGCCAGTTCCTGTACAAATACTTATTTTGAAAAACCGTTATAAGAATAACTGTAGAGTGGTGTGCGGAATTAAATGGAGCGCCGCGGCTCATTGTAGTGTTTTTGATTGCATTATAAAGGAGCGCTTTTTGTGGCTGTCCTTTGTTGAGAAGGTATCAAGGAAAGGAAGCGACTTGGTTTAAATTTGCCGTATACAGACTTACTGTCCATGAAAACCCTTCTAAGGGGTTTGGTTCAAAAAATAGATCTATGTGATCGGAATTCTTCGTGTTTGATTTACTAAAAACAAATTGTCATAACAAAATTTTTAAAAATTAGACCCTCTTGGAATGTGAAGGCGCATTTTTCGTTGAAACGGTTGTATGGGAGGTATGTTCAAAAATTAAACTGTGCAATGTAAATATTTCACATCAATTTAGTGTGACGAAATACTATTACTTAACTATTTTTGTCGAACAATTTTGAAAGATGCAAATGTTTTCTTATAACCATTTTTTCAAGATAAGGTTTTAGTAGGGCTCGGCCTTGGGCCAAGATAGGCTAATATAAACAATTTATGGAAATGTCACAGAAATAGCAACCTGTAGATTGATTCAAATATATGAGGGACACACCACAACCAGACAGACGGATATAACGGCTCCCATCATGCATTTCTCCAAGGGACATTTTTTTGGTGTTACACCACGAAAAAAAAATGAAGAACTGCATTAGACGAAGCACCGCAGAATTAATGATAATTGGTGTGGAGGTTAGCCCGCGAACATTGAATGGTTTTCATTATTTCCGTTAGTCCGCTACAATTTTATTTTAGTAAGAATTCATTTAACTATTCGTATCCTATTTTATTTTAATGGTAGTGCACAATTTCTAATTTGCTGGCACCCAATTCAATTACAATTTTGATATTTACATCTAGTATACTTACGCTCTAAAAAGTTTTCCATTTTTTGTATATTAAAATAAAAGTTTTCAACAAAATATTGTTTTCAATATAAATTTTCTCAATATATATAAGTTCTGTTTTTTTTTTTTTGGATATACTTTAATTCATAATTTTTATCAGAATTTTCTCTTTCTCGTAAGCAACAAACGTACAAAAGTACATTTTGTATGTTTATGTCAAATCGCATAAAAATTAAATTTTTCCATTTGCTTATATGTAAATTTATTGATTATTTTTTGATAGAATATATTTAGAAAACCTATTAAGTTAACTTAGAAGTTTGTAACAACGCCAACACGAAAAATTTTGGAAAAAAACGTTTTTAGACTCTTATAATGAGCAGCCAAGTAGATAGGAACTGCAGCTAGCTACTCAACAGTAAAAATCTTAATACGGTGGAACATTCTTTCTTGCTACTCAACTTTTTTCTGGCCGTCATCAATAGAATAATTGGTCTTATTGAAAGAAAGAAAAAAAAAAAGAGTATCATCCCGATGCTTTAAACACCTTACGATCAATGCTTAATTTTCACTTTGAACCAGTCGGATATAAAGCAAGTTCCATACAAGAATCGGATTTTTTCAGGATAGCAATTGAAGACTCTGGGAGACGTTTTGCCAACGTAGGTTTTTGTTCGATAATCATGTTTGCCAAGAGATAACAAAAAGACTGCGATACATAACGTAATAACTCAGCTTCTATACCAAAGAGTGCCACGTACGTGTCACACAATTTCAGCAAAATGTGTTCTTTTCCAAGCAGCCTTCAGCTGACCACACTACTTGCGGCGCCACTAAAAGCCCAAGGGCCGGTTTATGGTTCTCGATTGTAATTTTAGTATGATATCCGACAGCAGTGTTACGATCGAAAGACTCTTTACTCGGTTTTAAAAAAAATGCATACTCTATTGACAGATGTAATAGTTCTACTCATTACAGCGAGTCCATAATCCATAGTTAATAAGTTTAATATCGCTGGAAAGCATCGCGTACCTGAAAGTAATTTTATAATGATTTTTATTCATATTGCTGGTGGGTAACGAAAGTTCGACTTAAATTGATTATAATAGATTTTTGATTACTTTATTTTTTTTACATGAATTTTTTAATATAAAAATTGAAATTTTCGCTTCACCTCACTTGGAATAGTTTTTTCAAAAAACTTTTTTCCATATGTATACGTTCCGTGGTGTTAGCAAGCATTTGTTGTTTCTTTTTCTCTTCAACCTTTCTAACTCGTTTAACGAAGGAAAAAAAAATAACTACGCTGAGATGGCGCCAGATTTTTAACTGAATAATATTTTCCAATTTTGTTTCATCTTTTATGAAGTAATAGCGAGTGGTTTGCTGTCATTACCAAGCAAATCGTCTCTAAATACGTTAAAGCTTTGACGTTTACATAAAGTAATTATTTAATAATTTATTGAACTAGCGAAGGGTAAACACTGATCTTTATAATCGTTAAGGTATAATGTATATATATATTAAACCTTTTCTTTTTAATTTTCACTACTTGTTATTAGGAAAAAGGTGAATTCAACGTACGCACTTTTAGACTATTTCTTCTGAATGTGCGTCACCTTATCCGTAAACGTAACTTGCTTATAAAGTTTGCATATAAAGTTTGTGGGTGTAGAAGAAAGACTTGAAATAGACCCGTCTTTTATTATAGCGACCGATACAGAATCACTTTCAGAATCTTATCTGTCCGTTTTGTGCGTCTTGTTTATTTGTGTTCAACCTACCGCAATTTTTGAGATATTTTCATGGAATTGGTATATTGATGAGTTTTGGCCTAAGGACGAACATTTTTGAAAATCGTAAGATGGCGTAAGGCATTCAATGGTTATGGCCCATTATATGATATGATTTCTCATAAATTAATTTAAATGTTTCTCGTAAGCGGTTATAGAAATTTCTACCATAAATTTCTCTCATAAATGTTTTGAATTTTTATTTAATAAACTTTTAAAAGTAAGCAACTATTTCCTTTTTTAACGATGGCCTTATATATAAGTTAAGAAAATTTCTTCGCTTCTCAGATCCGAGAGAGGAGAAAGAAAACTATTACGTGTACAAATAAATTCTTTGTATTTTGTGATAAAATTCAAATTTAATTAAAAAGTACTTGTTACAAAGTTTGACAATTGAAATACGTGCCATCCACTATCACTATCTGTGATATTTTATTTCTTGTTGTCACTGTCAATGTTACTTGTACCTGAAATTTCTGAAAAATTTGAACACAGAGAACTTGTAGTATATATATTCTTTTTGGTATGGATCTTGGACCCCGATTAGCTTCCTCAGTAGATGTTAACATTTTAAATCACTTCAGTTAATATAGCTTGCGGCAAAAAATGGTATATATATGTGAATTAATCAATCTTTTTTTCATCTAATACTCATTGTATTAATTAAGCAAAACTCTAAGCACCAAATGTCTATGTTAAATTTTTAGCATATCGAAGTATTATTCGATGCAATTAAAAAATTCAGCTCATCTGACGCACATTTCACAATCCGTATAACAAACCGAGTATACGTATCTTTTTTCTTGGTAGATAAGATAAAAAATTCTTAAAATGCTTTAGAATTTTTTTTATGATTTGTATCATCGTTCAAATTTTATAGATCTCTATAGTAACTACAAATTTTTTTTATATAAAAATATTTACATAAAACATGGAAAGGAAAGCCAGGATAACTAGAGAAGCATAAACGGCACGATATTTATAAACACACAACTGTTCGCAGTAAAATGCTAAAGAAATTGTTATAGTTACAGTTGTGCTGTAGCGAAAAAACAAAAAAGTTGTATTGAAAATACAGCGTAAAAGTTTTTCCATTTGAAAGCACGTTTTGTGTTACGTCCTTTGCTTTACTTTTTGCCTTTGCTATTGGATGCTCTAGAAACTTGTTGCCAAAGGATAAGCCAACAGGCTGAGATTTGAAAGCACCCTTTAAAGAATAATTCTTTAATAAAATCCTTTAAAGACTTTAGTGTTTAGAGGGCCACATATGTTCGTTGCGGCAAATGCATCCTCTCTTGTTTGCTTTGACGTTAATCGGTTGTCATATAGAGTTTATGATGGCTACGACAAAATACATCCCATAAGTTATTGCTATTACTTGTTGTTTCTACCACTATTGTTGTTGTATTTTCAGTTCGGTAAAATGTTTTGACATTTTCATATTGGTTTTTAATTGACTGGAATTTATGAAACTGCCACCTGCAATATTTTTCACACATACTTATATTGATTATATATTGTAAAAATATTTTTTTTCTATTAGATTATTTAGGTCAATACTAGCTACAAGTGCAGCCGTATTCATATAAACATCATTTTATAATAGTGTTATTCATGCAGTTATTAGTGTGGATAGGTAGTTGAAAGGATAAGGGTGCGATATGAAAATCTCAGGGTTTGTATAACATAATATTCTTATGCTTGTATTGTTTGTATAACTTACGGCTCGAAGACTGTCATAGTATGCTATATTAACTGTCACAAATATTAACGATAAAATATAGGGTACCAATGTATATAAATTCTTATGTAATCTATAGTTAAACTATGAACGGTGAAAGGTGTATTTGTCATATACTCTGGTTATGTAAGTGCATTACAAAAACAAAAAAAAATTCATTTCATAAACGTTATAAAATAGTGAAAAATATTTACCAAGCTAAAGAAGCCTCTTAGTGTGCAACGATAATTGAGCAATGACGAAAATGTGCGGAGGAAAAAAGAGGTGACGTTACAAGTTAATAGACATGGAAGAGCACGACAGTATTGTAAAAATGTTAGCAAGTAATTTGGAATTTTTTTCACATTTTTTATATTATACAAGCACTGCATGTGAATCAATTAGTTACCTTTATTATCAGGTCAAGGTTATATTATAGTCTTTTGATTATTTTGTGGCCTATACGTACGTTAGAGTTTTGCGGAAAGTATGGTTAAAAAATTTTCGAATTTTTTTGATAATATGGATGATAATTAAAATTGAAATGTATTTTAATCTAATAAAAACACACATTTTCAGTTGACAACAACAAGACGATATTATATTCTGAGATCTTTGCATAATACCGTGACTCCTTCATGACAAGGGATTATGTCTATAACAAGATTTTTTGACTTTTAAACGCAATGAATTTGCGATATACAAACAAAATTTTAGGAAAATTTGTCTCTTCTGCTCGCATGTGAAGGAAAGATCTGCTGTCAATGAATGCTGCTGACGAACGCCTTTGCTCATTTGTTCTGAGATTTTAAGAACTTTGACTTCTACATGGAAAGTAAGGCCAGGCCAATCCAGAAAGTTTGAAGACGACAAAGTAGAGGTGTTACTCGTCGAAGCAGAATGTCAAATGCGAGAGGAATTTACAAAATAATTCGGATTTAAGTAAGCAAGTACCTTACTAGGCATAACTCACAAAATGTTAAGTTGAATGCCGCTCGCAGGGAGTTTGAGTGATAGTGAAAGGCCATTTTTTAAACGCAAAAATGAACAACCGGTCCAAAGGCAAGGAACAAATATTTCTTGCGACTGGCGATGGATAACAATTGCAGACAGCTAAGAGATCTGACTACATGTTGAAAGCTCATGCCCTGCATTTGGTTTGAGCAGCTTAATCGTATGAATTATAAATTACTGCAAACCAATGAAACCATGCCTGAGGAATTCTAATAACAATATTTAAATAAAATTGAGCCGCAGATATGTCAGAACACTTGACAACAATTCAAGATTTCATTATATATCCAATATATTATATATTCAGTTTACTTTTTAATGCCTTTTTTTGTTCTTAGAAATAATCGAAATATGCGCTAGAACACCGTTAATGTAAATTATTGCTGTATATAATTTTGTGTAGAGGAACTTTGTTTCACGAATAATTTATGAAATCTCAATGTAGAAATTTTGGTCTGTAAACTGCTTTTTGCTCTAGTTGGTTCACCCGCTTTAAGTGATGTTGACTTAATACTTTAATCAACTTTGTCCGGACCTTGACTGATACGAAAGCTGAAAGTAGATCCAAGATTGGCCAGTTAAATATTTTGAAAAAACTTCGAACAGTTATGTGAAATCGTAAACAAGTTCAATTTTTGCTATGGTATAAAATTAGGTTTACTCCTAAAGGTCCTTTGCTCTTTCAGTAATCAAGTGTCCAGATTTCAAGATCGCAGCTTAACGCTGGCTTCTTTTACAAAGAGCGTCGCAGTTGCAGCCCTTCCATAAATATTATATCTCTGATTACCCAAGTGAATGTTGAGTTTTGCTGCCACTTTTGCCGCAGTAATTTTATGTTGTCTGGGCACAATCCTTTGTTATGTTTTCTATCTGTTAGATTTGGGTTTCGCGTACTATTCCGCTTCACTGATGAGGTTTTGCTATGTTGTGCTATCACTACCGTGGATACAGTTGGTCGTGAAATGTTAAAAAATACAGCTATGTCAACACAGACGCTCCCCTTAACCAAGCGCCAACGGCTTCACACATGGATCCTAAATTTCTAGTAATTCACGTTCGTCTCTATTACTATGATCAATGCTTCAACACAGGCGCATACTCCGAAATTAGTTACGAATTACGAGTTTTACGTTCTGGATACTTATGCTCTTTTAATAGTCTAATCTATAGTGAGGTCGAAAGCCTTATTACGCACCATTTAAACACATATTCCTCACAAAAGCTTTTTTGAGTTAAAGATAACCAACATTATTCGATCAGGACGAAAATGATTAGTTATTTCGCTTTGACTTTCGTTTGTTTGACTTATGCATTTTTCTTTAAGTTTAATATTTCAATTTAACCTTTTCCAATAAACTTGAGAAATTTGTCTTTTTAGTTACTTTAAAATTTATTGCTCAATATGCAAAATCATTTTCTATGTTTGCATGTGTGTAAGTGAACTTTACAAGGCACTCATTGTACATTCGCTATAATATTAAGATTTCGATGTTTATATAAATTTATCTCTTCTTCTATACGGATGCTCATGTATACTTGTGCGTGTACGTGTTTCACTTTTTATACGACAGCATGTTAACGACACTGATTACAAGCATAAAACAACATGCCAACTAACCCTCTATTTTGTATACTCATGTAGCTAGTAAGTGCGTGCAAAACATGGACAGCGTGAACAGCGTGAGCATGTAGTAGCATTAATATATTTACGGCTCTATATATACGGCATATATATATGTATATATATATATATATATATTTATATATAAGCATATATAATATGTTATTGCTGTTGATGTTATGTGTAGTTCAAGCACTTTAGCATTTTTAACCCTGACTAAAAACGCACTCACGCACTTATAAAATCATACGCACATATGTCTTATTAAACGACTTAAGCCCGTTAAGACACCGCCGCCATTGTCAACGTCGTTAGGCTAAAAGCTAAACATTTAAACACTCCTTGATGTTAAAGGATATATTAATATTATACATAAGGTACGTTCGGGTGTATGGTAACATGACATATATGAAGACAGGGTGGATGTGCATATTCGTCGATTGAGACCACGTAGACAACTTTTGCATCAAGCAATCCTCTTCGTGTAGTTCTTAAGCTTTACCCTCTAAGTCACGTGTAAACATGTAAACATGGGTGGGTATAAAGTTTCTTTAAAAGCTTATATTTTCAGCAATCAAATCTTATGAAAAACGATTTTAATATATAAAAAAAAAAATGGAACAATTTTGTTATTTAGTTAATAAAACGAAATGTTTTGAAATTGATTTTTTTTTTGTACAAGTAAGCAGTTTAATTAAATTCGTTTTATTAGGCTTAAGGATTTTACTCTTCGCTCGCCTTTTTTGCTTTGTTCATTTTAAGCAGTTTAAAAAACTATAACGTAATATCCGACGCCAAACATATGCTTACTTAACAACAACAATAAATGAATAGTAGGAGTAAATAATAATAGCAATATAAACATACAAAAAAGAAAAAAATTAAATTAATGCAAAAACATTTTAACGCGAAAAGAGTGTAAAAAGTTTTGCAATTCGAAGAAGCAAAAAAAAAAAAAATTCAAAATAACAAAAAAAAAAATGTTTAACAATTACAACAAATAAGCAGTAAGCACACGCTCAGCAACGGAAGTGCTTAAGAGAAATTTAAATGCATTTAATAACAACGCTTGTAAATATACAAATACGTGATAGTAGCAAATAAATGTAAGACCAAAAGCTGGAAAAAAACGAACAATTAAATAGCATACAAACAACTACATGAAACAAGGTCAGTGAACAATAAGTTTCTACTATTTGCAAAATAAGAAATTATTTTTTAATTATAGGGGTTATGTTTTTTTTGGTTTTTTCATTTATTGTAATAAAATAAGAAAATACAAAACAAATTTGTAATATGTGCATTTTTCATCCAAAAGTTCCGGGAATCGTCGAAGTTAATAAACTTTTTTTTATTCAAGCAACAATGTCAACAGAGTCCATTAAAAATAGGCTGCATTTGATCGCGACAAGTGTGTGAGAAATTTTCGCGTACAGATCTCTTTTGCTTGCGCGGCTCGGGCACAACGGCGAGTTATCATGTACACAAATTTTGTTTTAGATTACATACTATATTGCCTTATGGTGAACTTTATATTCCACACATAGGTGCTGTTTAAGGCAGTATAAATACACAATAATCATGTGATTGTACGAAAATTTTTTACCTTCCCTTTAAAATGCTCGTGTTTATTAGTAGATTAAGGATATTTCGTTTGTTTAACTTTCTATTTTAGTCTTTTGATTTCTTAATTTGCTTACTTGTTTTTGCAGGTACGTTGTGATTTACAGAAAATAATTAAAATTCGCCTGTGATGAAACCATCAGACACAAACGTAGCAATCATATACGCGTTTGTACATGTGAGTGCACGCGGAATCAAAAGTAAGAACTCGACACCATGTATTAGTACTCTTCCACATTCCGCTAATAAAATTTATAAATGAGTTCCTAATGCGTAGACTAAGGACGTAGAAATTATTTAGAAAGCTTGCGAATAGGTTATAGTTAAGAAATGTGCCGGAATCACGATATTACCGAATAAGAACAGAAATATTAATACTTTATGCTATTGATAGCATGATTGACTAGGGCAAGCCATATGTCTTTTTGGGATAAAAAATGTCGTTAATGCGCTTTCCACTGTAACTTAAAAATAATGGCCCAAAGTCCTTTAAAAAAGGCCGGACCGATAAGATTGCCGGTACACGATTAAACGGTGAATTGTTTGGTGTTAACTCCATCTGCTGACTTAACCGCTAAGCGTAATACTACAATATATTGTTCATCCCATATTGGCACCTCATTACTATCAATGTCATGTTCAAGCAGCGATTCACTTTTCTTCACAAAGCATTCAAATATATTCTTATCAGAATGAAAACAATCGCAACTTAAAATTCGAGCCAATGCTCGAGCAGTTATGAGGTAGACCTTCACAAACTTTGCTTTCACACACATAGTCAAAGTCGTTACTGTCTTACGACTAACTTTAAAAGTTTGACAGCTTGAGAGAGTCATAAGGATGTACGAAAAAGAAATGTTACGACGTAAGCCCAAAGAGAAAAAACGGGGCATCTTAGTGCCCCAAATCTTATATATCGCTTATTGGTTATATTGCTTAGCCAAATGTGAAAGGTGAAAATGTGAACACTTGAACTTGTTCACTTTATTCAAGATTACATTTAAAATGAACGCAGGTTTTCTACCACTGTATGGTAAATTTGTAAGTTATTACAATCCTATAGACGAATCTTGCTAACATCTACGTATACATAACTTTTGTATTCCTTGTCGTAGACATTAACAGGGAATTTAGTAGGCCTTAGCCATATTTAGAAAATTTAAGTTATATCTGGAAAACCTTTTATTTATTTATTTATTTTTTATATCTTTATGAATTAATAATTGAGGAAAATTTACAAAATTTCTCGGTATTGAATATTCATTCATTAGGAAAATCTACAAGTTTATTGTTCAAATTATTTAGTGCATATAAATTATTTAAATTTATTAAACATTGATGAATATATGGCACATGCATAGTATTTGTGGAATTGTAAACATTTTTGTGATATTCTACATATACTTAAGTATACAAAAAAAAAATTAATTTTTTATATATGATTTATAATTACCACAAAATATTGAATTTTTTAAGCTACAGTTTATGAACTCCTTACATAAGTGGCGGTATTTAATGAAAATTAAATTTAAATTTAATCACTCTAGTTAGCCAACATGCGACTTATTTTTGTTTAGTCCAGTTGGAGATTAAAAAATTTAAATACTTTTAAAATTACTTTTGATATATAATAACTTAAATTATTGAAAAATATCATATAAAAATTTCTAACATACTTTCATTGCAATTAAATTTAAATTACATTTTCTTAATAGGGCACAAAAAATATGCCATAAATTATGTCTTTTTACTGGCTTTCTGCAGACTTAAATGTAGGCCATATATTTTTTGTTTTTTTTTCCTAGAAAAGAGAAGACATTTTTCTTCAGTAATAATTTTAATTAAATAGTAACTTAATATCCTTTACTCTTACTTATAGCTAAGTAATTAAAATAAAATTATTTTCTAATTTTTCATTAAGGCAGAGATAACTTAAGACCAGCTACGCATATTTTAAACGTATGGAAAAAACTTTGTAATTTAATTTTCATTTAAATGCAGCATTCTTTTCTTGCTCCTGGAGATGTCTGAAGAAACACTTGGGCATATTTTATATAAAGTATTTTTCTAAATTCAACCTCTTTTCTTGCTCAGTAATATCGATACACATTTTAGTAATCGATATTGAAAATTTATTTCACTTTGGAAATCTTTGCAATTTACAATATGATTTATTATTAATTTGTGTTAAATTATGCATGTGCACCGACTCTAACAGCTGCTGAGTGTGCTTTACAAAAATAAAAAAGAGAAAAAATGCCAAATGTTAGAATATTTTAATGGCATTTATCAGTTTTTAACATGCTATCCAGAAATTCTAGTAAAATAAACTAAAAAAAGCAAAAAAAATCTTTTATGAAAAAAATAAAGTGCTTGCTCGTGTTATTGAAGCCATCAAGGGCATTTGTAAAATACAGAAATAAAAAAATGACTTTAAAAGCACTTAAAAATATATTTGATGAAATTGATAACGCAAAAGGAAAAAAAAAATTTATTTTTAGCATAGTTTGAGTATCATTTAAAATCAATAAACTAAAGCATAGTTTCTAGATCTCTTAGAAACTTCTGTTATGTAAACAGGCGTATGCTTGCATGTATAGGCTCATAAAATTATGCGTAGTATTAATACAAAAACTTACTTAATGCGGCAACATGTCAATATGCTTTACTTGGGAATGGTCCAAAATCTAAGAGCCTAATGAAGACTTATGTATACGCTTGTGGATGTAATTACTTTTGCATTCTGGAAGACTTTTATGAAAATTTGGACACTTAGCAGTCCAGTATCTTCTAACCTACCATCCAACTTTGAATACGTTGATTACTGTGTTCAATTCATTGGTATGATTATTAACATTTTGTTTAATGTAATGATGAAAATTGCTAACTAATACATGACAATTTGAGAATTCGTTTCTAATGTAACATGATATTGCATCCTTCTAAAGTCTGCGATAAATATACCTTACAAATGAAACAGGTGAGAGAGAGCGAGAAAGAGAGCGAGAGACAGAAGGAGGAAGAAATTCATTTATAAAAGAGAATTGCAATTACAATTTCTTACACGTGTTTACAATGGACGCTTTTATATCTTACTCTGTCTGTAGTAATGATGTGTTAAGTTTCGATGTGTTAAACTTCGAAAAACTCAGATCGAAATTTGTATAAAATATATATACTGGATCACTGCAAAGTGTCGATTCTAACATATCTATTTGTCCGGTTGCTGTTTCTTTCGCTAGTAAATCACTGCTGACGGTATATATTGAAATATAAAGTTCAAAATTGATCAGACCGATGGAGCTTACAGGCAGGCATAATTGACTTTAACTACGTCAAAAATAGGCAATATTTTATAGCCTAAAGTCTGTTATGGCTCCAAGACTTGATATAAATATTTACCAAACCGACAAGTTCCTCCCCAAATAGGGCAGCAGCCAACTACGTTCGTAATATGTCACCGACTTTTGCTTTTTAATCTATATCACAAATCGATCTCACCATTGTTCCAAAAACTTCACTGGACCATTTAAGACGTCAGAGTAAATTTTCTCCTTGTGCGCCCATTATCAGCAAGACAACATTAAAAAAATATTATTTGATATCTTCATATCTAAAAGTCACATCAATTCGGCAGTTGCTGCGGCAACTATAACTACATCTACATGCCATCCTACGAACTTATTGAGTGACCTGTTACATATAAATCCATAATGATGTAAATTAAAGACTAGTAACTTTAATAGTCTCTTATGATGGCAAGTAACTAAAAATTGTCACATTACGAAAGTAATTTTCTTACTTGTTTCAAGTGGAAACTCCCACAGCTTATTTTTTAATAAATAAGTAATCGAGAGATGTTTTTGTAAAATTAAATTTTTTAAACAAAATATATAATGAGTACGTGTATGAGAAACAACATATGAAATATATTTGTAGGCAAAGGATGTAAATCCGACATTATTTTATTTAATATGAAATCCAAAAAAAAATTGATGATAGAAAAGAAAGCAAACCGTAAAAGATGACTAATTCAAACACTTTAATCCACTTTAACTTAAGGCTTCTTTTTTAGACATCAGTATAATTTTTACAATTTACAATGGAGGACGCCGAGCAGGGTCAAAGAAGTTTGGAGATAAGGAGATACAAGGATTATTAGGAAGGAAAATTATACTTAAAGCTCAAGTTCCACTATGTAGAGCAGCGTTTAAAAATTCAAGCAATGTCGCTTAAGATACCAGAGAAATGATTTTTCCCTGCCAGTAATGAGAAATTTCATTTATTTGAATCGACAGAGATGTAATAAATTTAGAATTTCGAGGAACTTCTTAAGGTCTCTACTGAAAGAATTAATGGGCATAAGTAAGAGTCGCGACCACTAATTCGATATTCGCGGGTTTAACTCTTAGTGTGTGTTTGACCATACCTGGGTGGAGTTATAGCATAAAATTCATTGCCACTAAACTTCGCCCTCTTCTACATGGATCTTTTTTTGTTTGGCCTTCACAGTTTTACACGTATAGGGCATAGCCTCTGTGTGATTGGCCATATTAAAAAAAGAGGTATGAATAACTGGACTAACAATTAAATTAAAAATCAAAATGCTGACAGGGTTAAAAAAGACACGATTAAATTATTTTTTAACCAAACATTGGAAAGTCGATCATATCTACAAGCTCACAATCCACCTCGAAAAATCGTCTTTCATATTGGCAAAAAACGTAATCACATTCCGCACATCCTAATATTTTATTACCATTCAAACAACCCAATTTTTTGTCATTAATATAGTAGAGTTTGAACAACTGCGTATTTATTAACACATAAGTGAGTTTGGACGGAATCCCTTGCTTTTGCCGTATAGGTATTTCGTTTATTTTTATTTTATTTTCATTATTATTGTCTGGTTTGTATTGAAGGTCTTTTACACAGGACCCTAGATAAGCTTTTCAATTTCCTTTACATCTAAATGAAAACTGAAACAAATAAAAATGCACAGAAGGCCGAAAAAAGGGTTTGCGACCAAAAAAAAAATTATTAATAAAAGTTGTTATAAAAAGAACAAAAAAGAATATTTAATACGCCTTCCAAATGAAAATCTATGAATTTTTATGTTCACAATACAATTTTATGGAAATGTTACATTTATCTTTAAAATGGTTTTTCAAAATCCAGTTATTCACATGAAAAAAATATTAAGAGCTACTGCTATGAGCACAGCTTTTGTCTACTTATTTTTTCGTATTCTCTTGCGTAAACTCTCCCAAATTAATCACATATACCATTCCTTTTGCAGAATGTCTGTTTTGATAGAGATGAGAAGAGGCACTAATCACGTTACCAGTCAAAGTAAAGCAAAACTGTTGTGTTGAATAATGTCGAAGTAGAACAAATATTTCAGCAATTTCCGAGTAGAATTACAGCATTGATGCTTTCTGGACAACAAAGAGTAGTAAACATTTGTGAATTAAACACACTGCATGTGATATGAGAATCGGATGAAAAGTTATTGAAATTAATAGATATTATTTAGCAAAAAAACCTCTTGCTTTCGCATTTGAACCCCTATTTTAATATCAGTAATTGGAATAACTGACTAACTACTCTTTCTGCTTAATTTGATAAGTAAGTAAATTTGGATAAGTTTGTCAAATTAATGTTTTACTCACTTCCAATACGACTCCAGAGCTTTCGTTAATATTTTAATTTGACAGTCTATCACAGTTTTGCAGCTATTACGTGCTTGCATACAATGCAAAATGCCAATGTACACAATGGTTAAATTGGATGATTTTGACCTTTCTCTACATAAAATAATAGTTGTGCACTTAGCATTATTGAGTTATACAGACGCTAATCATGGAACGTTCAAAATTGCGTGGCGACGAAAAGTGGATCTACAATGACAACTCAAATCGCAAAAGGTCATGGGTTAGTCAAGGGAAGCCATCCACATCAGCACCGAAGCGGATATTCATAGCTATAAAGTTTTGCTGTGCATACATTGGGTTCTGCCAGGCATAGTGTATCGTGAGCTGCTGAAACCGAATTAAGTTCTGACTGCAGATATCTACCGACGTCAATTGAACAATTTGAACGACGTATTACTGCAAAAAAGACCAGCAATAGCGTCCTCTTGCAATTTAACGCCTGGGCGCACATTACAACAACTGTCAAGGATACACTGTTGCAGCTCGAATGGGAAGTTCTCCTGCACCCAGCGTGCTCAACAGACAGCGCCTTCTGATTACCACTTGTTCAGACCGATATGGCATGGCTTGGGTGGCATGCGGTTACGAATTGCTGACGAAATTCGAAAATGGATCGATCATTGGATCGCTGTCAAACCAATGTCGTTCATTCGACACGGTGTCGCGACGTTGCCAGATAGATGGAAAAACGCTGCAAAGAATGATGGAAACTATTTATACATACATTTTATATTGTACCAATTTTTCTTAATAAATGCTTCTTCAAGTGAAAAGTGATGATTGGGATCGCTGTGAAGCCAACTTTCGACACCGTATATCCATGTTACCACGAAGAAATGGAAAATATTTTGTTTATATTAATTTTGATTGTACTAATTTTTCTCAATAAATTCCTTTTTCGAAGTACGTGCAAGCACCTAATATTTTCGTGAGAGATTAGAAAGGCAATTCTTACAATTTATGTTGATAGCTTTTGAGCCCATAGAGATTGCTTTGGAGAAACCGTGGGTGTTACATGTAGATTGCACAGACCTTTTTTTAATGTAAGTTGTCGGAGAACTACTGGGATGATTCAAAAAAACACATTTTTGTTTTTGGCCAAAACAAAAGCCGATTTCCTTAAAGTTTCCAAAAATATTTTATTAAGAACAGTAGAATTCAATAGATTTAAACTCTGAGTTTTCTCACGAGTTGTTATCCGGCGGTTTGTTACTGGCGGTTCCTACTGGCCTTCCAGTACGTCATGTGAAAGCACTGGCGTTCTATTCATTCATCCCCTTGTACTCATCCAATAATGCTTTTCTTACTTTTGAACGTCATTCTTACTCTTTTGCTAGTAGTGGAAGTAAAGTATGCCGAAAGTGCTGCTTTCAACTTTCCATATTTGGTAAGGCACCAAGCGCAGATTTAAAACGAAATTTTTCCCACACAAGCAATACAATATCACCTATCAAGCATGTGAAGGCAGTGCAGTTTAAATTTGAATTAGGCTGCGAAAAAATGCAATTAAATCCACTGTTGGGAGAGAAATGAAATAACTTTCCGAAAAACCTATTAGTTATATAACATTTAGTGTAAGATCTATTTGTGTAATTTCGTGACTTCTTTGAAACAAACTCCACAATTAAACTCAATCTTGTCTTCAATGTCATTTGAATTTGTCTGCTATAATTATTAACAATTATTATTAGCCTGCGATTGCAATAAGAAAGCATTTGTTAAGAATCAAAAAGAAAAGATTTCGAGATGATGGTATGTTCGCTTATTTTCTCTTATGAAATAGAAGGAGAGGTATTGAATAAGCAAATAAATCAGTAAAAGTGAACTAAAAACAGACAATATTTTCAAGTACAATTTCGTATAGAAATTTTATTTTTCCTCTTAGAAATTTAATAAACTTATGGAGTGCACTAAGAAAGAAAAGTCATATTTTTGATGACATTTTAGGAAAGTGTTCATAGACACGCGAGCTCTTGTAAACAAGGAAAAATGTTTCTTTTCACAAAGAAATCACAAACTTTATCGCCTATTCATAGATATAAGTGCATTGTAAACGTATGGTTTGCCATTGTGAAATTAGTAACGGCAGCTAATTAGCTAAGATTCCTTTTGTTAAGATGTTGTTCCGCTTAGTTAGTCATTACTGCTGTCAAGCAAATCAAGACTTGAAGCATTTTCGACAATCATAACGCCTTAAGTAATCGGACCTTAAGATTGTTCAATCAATTTTTTCGAAACATTTGTAAAAGGTTACCGATTTGCGCCTAGTGATAATATTTATCTATTTGAAGAGCTAGCCTTGCTGGTGCATTTTCTAATTAAATGGATCGAAGTTTTGAAGAATTTAATGGTTTCAACGTTACATTGACACACGGTGTAGCCTGATCGGACAGACAGATGGATAACAAAAATACTTAAACCTATTTAAAAATTCATCACTTGTTTTTGAATTCTTTTGAATGACAATAAATTTTATCATGGAATCATTCTTGTCCATGGGACGTATTTGCTTGTCAACTGTTATTAATTATATATTTTGTATAATCAATCATCCACAAGCTTGGCTTATGCGCTCATTTCAAGAGAACGATAAAATTATTTTATTCACAACATTGCAGATTCCTTATACCGCATGAGCACACGAATAGATAGATAAGAATCACTATTACCCAAAACAGTGTTCGCAGATTAAAATTTCAAGTACCGTAGAGTTTACTTTGGTTGTGGCTATAGTGAGCGCTCAGTAGGTAAAGTTGTAACGCTTTTCTAGTTGAGCACACATCCATTAAAAGCTACGACCATCACCCAATATTTCTTTCCCTTTCTGACCGTCACCTTGTTATACGAATAGAGGACAGTCCCGGAGTAATTGGTCATATTAAAAAAAAATATGTTCTCTCCCTGAAAAGCCGTGTTTGCTCTTATAACAGAAACATTTGTATTTTTAAATAAAAATTTGGAAGAAATGGCCCCGGTGGCAGCACATCTCAGTGAAATGCTTTCAACCTAAGTGATTTGCAAGCCGTGGTGATGAGGAAAATTACTTCATAATATCCTTGTACCCTGGTCGGGTCTGATATTCTCGATGCAATTTAGTTTTGCTTTGATATTGTTGGCTTGGACTAATTTATGATCCTTTATGTCGAGAATTTTTAATAAATCCATTTTTCGTCACAGGCGAAGGCGCGATGCAAAAGCGATTAACTTTTATATGTTTCAAGCTATATTGCATTAATAAGATTTCCATTTTCTATTTCTGCAACAACCTGATTTCCTGACTGTTCAATTTTTGGCACACTTGGTGATACTGACGTTATTTGCTGCGTTCGCGTACCATTTGCATTCATACATGGTTTGGGATTCAGCATCACTAAATTTCTTCAAACGATATTCGTCGCTCACATGGAATTAACCACATTTAAAAGGCCAAAACCAGCTTTCATACTTTTCAATGTTGGAAAAATGCTGCTTTGAAACTTTCACAGGAAAACGCTAACCCTTGGATACGTTTCTTCGCCTTGATTTGTCCTTTAAGAATAAGAAAACTCTTTCAGTTTCCCGTCCTTCTTAAGAAAAAATTCGTATATTTTCAAGAATAAACATACGTACGCTGTTAGTTCTTGAGTTTCTTCTACACGTGCCTCTCTAGTTAGATAACAGTGTAATTAAATGCCTATAAATATTTCATGCTTGACAAATTTTCATCAAAGACGAGAAACAAGATCTTTTAGTAACACCAGCAGGGATTTATATACTCCTGTATCAGTGCTGCGTTAAATGCTTTGTTATCTGCTACCTTGGCGTGTAAATTATTGTTTAACTAAAAAGAACGGATGTTAGGTTAGGGGTCACTCTCTTTGAACTGGAATTGTTTGGAAACGTCGTTTAAAAAAAAAATCGTTATAATAACCCATACACTAGCAAAGATTAATCAGTCTTCCGATTGAGTGCCAGGCATCCTTCGAAATTGAAAATAGTTGTATAATTTTATTGTCTTAATAGGACCTTCGTAAACAATACATATATCATAAATATTGTTACGGAAATCCCAAATCCAGTTCATGCTAACTAATTGATTTTTCCCAAGCAATAAATTCCCTAGAAAGGGAAAACCCAGGTGCACATTCGCGGCGCGTCATGGAGCTGCCGCGACTAGGTTAACGGATTAAAAATGAAGCCATGAAGTTAGATAATAGTAACGTGCTTGTAAAAATGTATATAAATAGACTATTTGCAGAAGGCAGAGTTAGTCGTACAAGAACATTTGAGTCGAAAAAATTATTAGAGTTAGAAAGTCGAGAGTACTGCCAAAGTAAAAAGTAAACAATCCTAACCTTAAAGAATAGATTGTAGATGAAGGAATATGACGTTTAAAGAATTTTTAAGTTAACTTCTCTTAAAAATAATATCCACGATTTAGTGATGCGGACCGTATCGAGAAAAGCGAAGTTCGTAACAATATTGTAATGAATAATGAATTAAAATTAAACAGAAATAAGTTGATGTGAAGTCAAAATTGTTGAACTTTGTAAGACTTATTTTTGAAAGATTTTAATTCGAAAAATCGTACAACATCAATGTGTATACTACGAGTAGCGTGTCAAGCAAAAGCCAGGCGTACTTGAAAGGCATGAAGTATTAATTAGTCAAGCATTTCAATTGGAGAAGTTCGTTTGAATTAAATTTTTATATAATAACAGTCAAAATCTGTCATGCTGATAATTGGCGACGTGAACGCAGGTCTGCTCAGATATTTCATACAAGTAACAGTAGTTTCATTCAAAGTTTGCATCAGTGAGTTCAAACATCAATTTTCAAAAATCGATTACTTAGCATAATGAAGCCATTTAATAATTTGAGAAAAGAATCGAGAGATTATTTATGCGCAATTATGTTACTACTATTAAAAAGTGTAATGTTCAGTAAACAAAGTCAAGCGCAAAACTTAGATCGTAATTTAAGAGATTTTGCCATGAAAACTTATCAAGAAATGACCGAAGGTTCTCGAAAGTTCCTTTTTTCACCTTTCCTTATACAAATGACCGGAGCTGTTCTTCATTTGGGTGCCAAGGGTAGTAAGAGTGGCGTTGAGATAGATAAGTGTTTTCATTTTGATCCGAATAAAAACAGTGAAATTGAAATTGCTGATTATTTTTATCTTCGTCTATCATATCTGCAAACGAGCAAATCTCTCAAATTTGCCAATAGAATTTATATGGAAGAAGGCAATGAAATGAAAGACACATTCAGTAAATTATTAAACGAAAAATTTTTATTAGATGTCGAAAGCGTTACTTTTTCTAAGCCCAAAAAAGTTCTGGCAAGAATTAACGAGTACACAGCATCAAAAACTAGTAATTTAATGCATCCTACGGTTTACGAAGATGAATTTTTCGCATTTGAAAAGTTATTGGCAGTGAATGTGCTCTATTTCAGGGGTAAATGGGAAACCGAATTTCCCCCAAAGTATACGTCCATTAAAGAATTCTATGTAAAGAAAAACATAGTTGTCCCAATACACATGATGCACTTAAAGGCAGAACTTAATTATGCTTCTTTGCCACAAATTGACGCTACCGTTTTAGAACTACCTTATGAAGATGGAGATGAAAAATGGAGCATGTCCATGTTGGTATTTTTGCCCGATAAACATACTACTTTAGAAGATGTGGAAAGTAAGTTTTATAAGCTCTACTTCGGAGATGTGTTAGAGGCCATGTTCAGTACTTTAGTTAGTGTTGAACTGCCCAGATTCTCTCACGAAGAAAGGGGAGATTTTACGTACCATCTGGAAGAGGTATGTGTTCGAAATACAGTTTAAAAGGCAGTTTATATTTTTCTCTTCTTAACTAATTTTAGTTGGGCTTGAACCGTACCTTAAAAAGGACAAATGATTTCGACAAAATGCTAAAAAGTCCAACGGAATTAGAGTTAGCGGCTATGGGAATACAGTTTTTCATTGATGTACACGAAGAAGGTGCCAACCAAGCTCCTGAAGTAATAGGTAAAAAATATTTACTAATAGTCGCGATTAAGTGCTTGCTTATAAAAGATAAATTGCACACATTTACATATGCTTTACTTTAGAAAATGAAACACATTTTCTATTACCACTCAGACAAAAATGCAATTACCTCATTAAATTTGTTGGGGATTCTTTGACACCGACGATTTTGGGGGAAAAAATATTTCACTTAAACCCCTAACAATTTAAAAAAAAGGGAGTGTCTTTAATCAGTGAGAATCAACTCATTACAGAGAATAAATAAAAGTATAACTTTGCCCAAGCCTCGTACTCCTCGAAAGTTTTGAATGCCGAAGCTAAATTAACCAACGTTGATTCGAAGTCGACTAGCAGTTGACAATTAGCTAAGCTTACAATATCCGATTCAAAATCATTTCATATTTCTTAGAAGTCAACACTAAAATTTTTCTTTCATTATGTATTTGTTTTTACTTTAATAGGCGATGGCAAGCAGTTTATAGCCAATCGCCCTTTCATGTATGCAGTTATTTGTAAAAGCAATATCTTAGACGAGCCGCTCCTTTTGTTAATGGGTCGATATACCGCTTTTTATGATGTAATTTTAAAGTGATATAAAAAACAGAATTAAAATTATTTGGTTTGTTTGGAGCGGTTGAAGTGAGGCCTATGGATGCGAGGCCTGTATCTCCAGTAGTTTGTAATATGACATGTTTTTAAAATAAACGTCTCTTAAAACACATTATAATTGTTAACTAATTTTTTTTTAAATGTTTTTCAGCTTGTTGGTTGTAGAATTTCTGCACATAAATTTTCAAGTTATGGATTTTTATGGAGTTATTTGGCTTTTATTATACCCTACACCACTTGATCTACAAGGGACTGTTAAGTTTGTGTGGATGTGTACAACACCCAGATGGACTTGGAATAGATCCATCTTTCCGAGCGATATGAACCGGTCCGTCCGCCCATCTGTCTTCTTTTCTTGTGTCCTACCCTCATGCCGCAATTTTCGTGACATTTTGACGAAATTCGGAACACCGCAATATTTTGGTCCAATTAGCGCTGTTGGAAATGATTCGAATCGGACTACTTGTTCGACCACTTCTCGCATAACGCGCTATTCTGAAAAATCTTCGTATGAATAACTGTAGGGGAAAATAGAGCATTTAATGGTGGGCCCGTAGCCTTTTATTGCTAGAATTTTCTATAAATTGATATTGACAGTAACTTATGTTTACTTGGAATTCATAAGGCGACACATTAAAAAATTTTATATATTACAGACAATAGAAAGAGAAAGGAATAGGAATGGAAGTGGAGTTATTCTTATACAAAAGAACGAAAAGTTACTCGATTTCGATTTCCGTCGAATCTTTCAATATTCACTACAAGCTCTCGTGTACGATATTTGATTTCAAACTAAAGACAAAGACAAAACATACATTTGTCGTATATCGTATTGTAGCTAGAGTCCATATTTCGATTAATTTCGACTTTTTAGAACCACTTAGCAGATTTAGTAGATCATTCAACAAAAACTACTTTTGCATATTTCACTTATTAATTTTTTTCTTGTTAATCATGAGAGAATCTTTCTTTCCATTCGAGTTTATTATAAATATTTCTTATTAAATAACACAAATAAAAATATTATTATTATAACATTCTATTTAGATCAAAGTAGTAAGTTCCAGCACTAAAAGACAGATGACTAACTAAGATTAATGTCTCGTTTTTTTTTTGGGGGTTAGACTAGATGGTTAGTCGTGTCCCTTTAATAAAGGTAAACATTTTATTGATGTTAAGCCCTCTAGATACTTTCAATATGTCGATTTGGTTCGACGTTCTGAATACAGATCTTTGAATACTGGAAAGGTTTTGACATTCACATATCTAATCGTAACACTTTGCCCACAATTCCAAATTGGAAAAGAAGGTTTCTAAAGAACCCATTGGTGTTCTCATATAGTATGCCCTGTGCACAGGTTTTGTAATCTTCATTTTCTCGGCATCTCGACTTTCATTGTCGAGTTTTTTCGTTAATTTATTTTCTAGTATAATTTTAAAGGTCAGTCTTTCCCCTTAATACACACATAAAAACCCACAAACGGCGTAGGATATGAAAATTGAAATGCTAAATGAAACACATTTTCAAATTTTGAAAGCTTCATTTAATCAAAAATACTAGTTATGATAACACTATTTTTGTAACCAACCTGATGAGCGTTATCAAAATGTTAATTAGGCAAATCGTTATTTTCTAAGTCTGGGACTTTTAAAGCTTTGAAATTTAAACCGGAATTTAGTCAAAATGGATCGATGGTCGAAAGAGAGACAAAAGCGCTTATTCCGCTTTTCGTAGTTATCAAAAACATATATACCTGACGTGGTCTGGAACGCTTATAATTAAGCATTACATATTTTAGACCAATTGATCATGCTTTCCGTCACAATAAAATTAATTTTCTATTAAAATTCCTATAATTCTTCATCTCTTTTCGCCGCAAAATATTAAAACACGGACTTTGTTGCCAAATAAAGGATTATTTCTCGTGAGAATTCTTTTACGAGAAGGGAGCTAAAATTTGTGTGTGATCTGAAATTAACATAGTAAATCTAAAGGCCAAATTACTATTTAGGAGCACAACTTTCGTTTCGAAAATAAAGGCATGTATAAATAAGATACAAAAATTGGAATTTGTTGCCACTAAGAGCTTTATATTTTGTGAGAAGGATGGTACGGGAGGGAATTAAAAGAATGGTCCCATTCTGTCCACATTTCCCACATTAATTAAGTAGGATGACACACCGTTTTCTACTGATTTTTGTCGGGATATATAAAAACTCAAACCTATAGATTATACGCGAAAATACATCAACAGACATAACACGAACAGACTGGCGTAGGACGAATAGGAAGTTGGGCGTAGAAGCGGCCGGGTAGATACTTTTCAATCGTTCCAGAAAATGATGGACTTTTTGCAAGAGGTTCTTGCTGCCGTACAGCTAAGTCACTACCAGTCTCGAATACCAAGTCGGTGTTCGCGGACTCAAATCACGGCGTTGTGTGGCCATACTTGGTCATGGCTGTATTGAGCGCTCAGTTGATAAAGGTTTGGTAGCACACATCCACTAGACCACTTCCTTTCACTTGTTGTGTTACTGCGCGTAAGGAAAAGTCCCTTGAGTGACTGTTCGTATTAAAAGAAGGCAAAAGCTCTGTCTGGCTGCTGCGTACGTCTGCACGAACTTAATATATCCTTACCATAAGAATTTCTTTATGTATTTTTAGGCATTTTTTATAAACTCTACACCATTTTTCATCAATTTTATAAAATTACAAAATTCTAAATATGTATTTAAGTTAACGAACGTTTTTTATTTTGTTTTTTGGAATTAAGCATGTCAAAGCTCCCCAGTTTCCCACCGAAACTTGTATACAATATTTACTTACTTTCACATATACGCAATAATGCAATTGCATTTTCCGTTTTATTTGTGTGTATTCGTAGTGATGTATATGTATATGCATGTATTTATACGTAAAATACAATCTAACAACTCAAACATTAAAATGTTGTAATGAGTTTTATAATAAATTTGCCACTTCCGTATCCTGGTTGTAATTCTCTACAATAGTTTGTTGACATTACTCCTTCTCTGTATGTATGTATACATGTGTGCGTATATGTTTGCATTTGGATATGCGTGTAGCTTTAACTCAACTTCAGTTTTCATTTGAATTGAGACGACTGTAAGGTTAACAAAAAGTGCAGATGCATACAAGTTTGTTTATGTTTAACAACAACTCACTATGTGAGTCAGCGAGGCAAAGCATTCGTGTGTAATGCATCAGAACTTTACGTGTGTGCAGTGAACCTTTTTAAATTACCCGCTTATGTAATGAAATTAAAAAAATGAAAAGGAAACAAAACTTTTAACTAAAGGACAACAAACCTAAAAGTACACATTTATTAGAGACGTGTAGTGAATGTATAAAGATATGTTTTACGTTTTCAGATTTTTGAATTTCTCTTTCTTTTTTTTTTTTTTCTGCTTTTTATCACCTCTAAATACAACCAATAATAGATATACGAGAAAGTTTTAGAAGAAAAAAATATATATACGAGAAGTTTTATCTTATGCGACTAATGAAATAAAATTAAGATAAGCGTCGAATGAACGTTGTGGCCTTCATCACGGACCGGATAGGGCGGTATTTGATGGGCGGTGGCGCCTGTTTAACGGGAGAAGGATTGTCTTTTCTTTGTATGTATAACTGATTAAAAAGAAGAAAAATTTCGCATTCCATTTAAAGAACTTTAAATGCAGAGATGAGAGCATCAGATACATCTGAAGTTTGCTGCAGTTCTGCACACTTACCAGCAGGATTTTTCGTAGACTAAAGATATTCATTGTTTGTAGCATATGTCGTGTAGAATTCTGATCGTCATAAGTGGGCTTTTTTAGAATAGATCCTTTGGGTGTGATAAATTTGTTAGGGCTTTCAAACAAGCTAGAGCCGCCTTCTCAACATTCTTATGGTGGACACAGACGAATAGTAAGGCGTTATTAAAATTTCGGATTATAAAAAGAAGCATCTTACCATTTAATTTTATGTGCGTGTTACAATTGATAAAAAGAGATTTTTATTCAGAATCTCTTTTTGCGTCGATCTGAGATTGTGTCTGTGTCTTTCTGTTTGTTGCAAGTTGCAAGTTCTGAGGTATTTTGATGAAATTTAATCCACCAACGCTTCGATTCCGACTACCTTTTCGCCATATAAGACAATATGTTGAAACGTGGGCCTTCGTTCCATAGTGTTTTCACTTCGATTTTTTCGCAGATAGTGTAACAAGATCCAATGTTCTGTTGAAGACTCTTATTGAAAACATATAATTTTTACAATATTTCTCGTCTCTACTCATTTGTTTTATTTTACTTTATTAGTGCATTTATTAGTGTCATTGCCAAGATATGGAATAGGTTTAAGAATCCTCAATAAAAAAACGTTAATGGTCACATGATCATCTGAATGTAAAGTTACAAACTGATCTTCTACTACACAATTTGGGGTCTTAGGTGATTAAAACTTTCAGATCCTAAGCAGTTTTTGCTGTTTTACACAGTAACTTAGACTGGAATGTTTGCAAGAATTTTACTGAGAACTGGTAGTCATTGCGCCCTGAACCTAAGTAATGAAATGAGCTACTGACTGCTGACTTGCTGAAAACTGAGCTGAGTAAAAACTTGAATTTTAACAGTATAATGGCATTACATGGAGAATTTTTCATTAACAGTGATACCCGTTACAAATTATACTTTTTAAAATTTGACAACAATGCACCGTATCGTAGTAAGCTTTGCTTTATTAAGAAGTTTAGAGATTGCCGTTATGTTATAAACAAAAGATCGTTTAATTCGCGGAGCTCGCAGACTTGAACACGTTGACTCATACGGTGGATTCCACTAGTATTCATTCTGTCAACCATTAGTTGCGTTATTTCGTTCCCAAATATTCGAAGGTTTGTAGTTTGGCAGCATAGATCTAGGCTTTGATGCAGCTTTAAAGGAAAAAATCTTTCAGTGTTAAATCACTTGACCACGGTTTGAACAGAGAAGCGGTGATGGCGAACCAATTCTTTGATGAACAAACGATGATCTACAAGTATGCCGCCACTTTGATAATATTTTTTAAAAAATTCTAAACGTACAACAATCCCCAGTCGCCTCACTATGAAATTGTGAATTGTACCGAATGTTTTCACACTCGAAAGCACAAAACAATTGGTTTGACTCTGAAAATTACAATTGAAAAAAGTGTCGTTCTTAATGAAAGTTCCTTTCTGGGGCTTCAAGTTGCTGTCCTGACTAAATGTGGTAAATTTGAAAGATTTAACGATGAAAGCCGTTATCTACTTTGATATGACTTACGGAAATAGGGCCGAGCGATCTTGGCTTCTGAGTTTTCGAGTAAATGCAGTTCCGTATGAAGACGTATTCTGTATTCTTCTTGAAAAGTAGACTAGCTGGAAGTCCAATTCTCTTACAAGACGTAAACAAATGTGCCTGCGGCAATACTGTTCTCTTCTCATATTTATCACTTAAATGAATTGGTATTTTTTTTAATATTTACTAAATTTACATGCAAGCACACATTCATACATACACTAACCGTGGCTGCATAAGTCCAAATTACAACTTACCGTAGGGAAAAGCGACGCCATACTGGTGACGGGCAGAAGGGTCTTCTAATACCAAAAAAAAGGTTGATAGGTACAGTATTGAATACAGCTTCGATTTGATGTATCTTGGTGTGCAATTAGATACAAAATGAACTTTTTCGGATTATATTAAGTGGGTTATGGATCAAGTACCGGCAACTGCAATTATCCTATGCAAAGTTATGCCCAAACGTAAACGGCCCAAAGGAAGCGATTCGAAAATTTATATGTAGCGTAGTAAAGTAAACACCTCTTACGTAAGCTTGAATCAGTTCAACGTCTCTGCACGTTGAAAATACTGTATGCCTGCGACAGCAGTTCTAGAAGGAATGTTACCCATCGAGCTGCTGCTTAATGAGCAGTTATATATCAACAATACGAGAAAGTAAACGAAAACAATAGAAGAAGGCTATACAGACCCAATCTTGAGCAACGCATAAACGACGACGTACAGCACACCTTTTTCGTCTGTGCGGCTTGGGCCTACTTAAAGAATATGCGTTCCAAATCTCTGGAAGTAGAAATTGGCCCACTGCTTGCGGTTATGTTGATCGACAAGGAGGGGTAAAAGAAATGCGCTAGTTTTTTGCTTGACTTTCTGTGGTATAAAGCCATATAAAAGCGACATTCCAACCCCTAATCTCATACGAAGACGATATTGTGTGTATCAACAATCTAAAAGGGTCCTTCTCGAGGTAGTGCGAAAGCGGTTCCGGGCCGGGGTGTTTACCTCAGTGGCAGAGGGCCGCTAGTTGGCAGTACGCTATCATTACGCCCAAAAAAGAAAACCATATACATTCACATATATACATATTCATCATCGATCAATCGGTCAAAAATCTGTACAAGCTGTAGAAGCGCTTTCCATAAAAGTCGAACAAGTTTTAAATGTAGTGAATCAAGTCGCAAAAACTCTTACTTTATTCGCTTTAATATTATCTGCAGGAAATCAAATTTAAGAGAAGAAAAAGGCCAGCATTCAAAGAAATGCATGACCACTTTTGATGCAGCATTGAACAAATATATGGCGCCTTTAGTTTATTGCCACTAAGCCGCCAAAGCTAGATCACGGAAAAATAACAACGAAAGAAAAAAAAGAACAAATATTAAATGTTGACTTTTGCCAAAGAAGTTTGCTGCTGAGCTCTGTAATTTTTGGTAGCCTGCAACCTTCAGAGCAGTAGAGCAAGGTGTATTATTAAATATTGATTCACCTGCACAAACATGTTCAACTCAATAGCAAAAACAAAAAGAAAATGGTGGAATAAATATGAAATAAAATTGCATTTTAAACTGTAAGAAAATTGGCAGAGATATATATCTAATATAAGGTGTTAGTAGATTTGTTATTATCTCGAAAAGGAAAATATATAAAACAAAAAAGACTACAATTTCAGCATTTTTCTAAACGCGTATGACGGAAAATGTTAGCAAGAACCTTTCCTTTTTTTCAGTGAACGTGACATTTACAAAAATGGCAAATTCAGCCAAGATTGGTGCCATAAGAAGGCGGAAATAACATGTTTGGAAATTATATATAAATTTAATTTTCTCGAATGTCTTGTCAGATTTACAAAATTTTGTTGAATTGTTTTCTGAAAATATTGACTTTAATTATTATAAGCTAAGCATAATAAATACCGTCTGCGATGTATGTAAAAGAAGTAACATTCATTGAATTCATTTAATTGGCCAATTGAGCTTTAACCTTGTCTAGAAAACTCCAATCCACTGGATTTTTATATATTCATTCATTATTCATTCATCCTTTTTATTATGTGTTACGTATTATATACACACACATATGCACTTTTTCACCACTTTACTTTTATTTTCTATTTATTAATTTCATTTGCTTACACTGACTTGGAATTATTATTTTTGTAAATATGTATGTTAAATGTTTTTAGGACAAAATATGAATAAGAAAAGTGGTGCATAAGTCAAAGATTTACGTCCCTAAGGTATCATTATTATCATGATCACGCACGCGACATAAATCTAGCATTTTATTTAGTAGATAGTGTGACGAATTTAGTTCGAATCTTCACGAAAAATTGAAATCATAAAAGCTGATGCAGGTATCTCAGATATCATATCGAAAAGAAGCAAAAAAAAAAGAACAAAAGAGATACAAAATAGAAGCAAATGTCAGCATATGCATGCAGCTATAAGTTGAGCAAAAAAGTTCACGAATAAGCAAATGAAAAGATAAAATCCAGTACAATTTCCTTATCACTCTTTTATAATTTATGTTTATTCCGGGGTAAAAATTTTTGAGCAACCATTGCACAAAATTCACTTATGATAGTAAGGGTAGCTCAAGACACCGTCGCTGGCGATGCTCGGCTCTTGAATTCGTTTCCATTCCATCATGTTTCATGCCATATCCCTTTCAAGTTTCATTTTCCTTTTTGTCAGAACTCCAACGTTTTCACATGTGAATGTTTTCACATCAAAGTGTTATTTTTAAAGTTTTTAACTCAAGATCATTTATTGGAAGAAAATAAGTAATATTAACAGTTACAAATCATTACCTAACAAAACAGTACATCGACGTTATTCGTCCGATAAGCATTGCATCCTTTTGCATACTTGTAGGAAGTGGCTCGCGTTTTCGCATTATTAGGCGGATGAGATTGCTATTCACAACAGTGTAAATTGTAGGTTCCGACGGTCACAATAAGCTTACTGAACTGAAAGCAAACAATAGTTATTCCATTAAGAAAAATGCATAGTATTCGTGCTAATCGTTACTATATTATTTTAATTTTTTGCTTTATTCTACATGCTTAGAAGGAACGTGATTTAAATTTGCCAGCAGAAAATTATTTTCTTAGATTAAAAACAAAACGACTCAAGAGCAGATATGATAAATTTAAACCCGGAAAATTGCAAGATGTGTTAAACGACGGTTCCCGCCAACGTATTAAATGGAAAGCAAAAGCTTAAGTTTTACGGGTCGAGGGTTTTGAAGGGTCTCGGGAGGACAGAAATAAAAATTTGTAATTGAAACTAAGGCAGTGGGACCAATTAAATCGCGCTTCTTTGAAGGTGAGAAAAGCTCCTTAAGGGCAAAGATATTTTGTGCACAGTCTTGTGGTTGACGATGAAAAATGCGTGTGTTACGGAAATTCCAAATAAAAAAATTCAAAAAATTGTAGTGCAAGACCAATCAACCTTTCAATATCGTAGACAAACAAATCGAATAACACTTCCATTGAAAGATTGTGTTTTTATTAAATGTAAGGTATCATAAACCTCCCTAGTCTATGGAATTGATAAAGAATAGTAGTAGCAATGAGGTAGGGATTTGCAAAAAGGCAGAGCAAAATGATTTATCAGCAGAAAAATTCGAAATGTTCGATTAGCATATTTCCATGCTGATCGAAGAGCTTTTTCAATGCCTTTAATGAAAAATACTATCACCTCTGCCAGTTGGGATTAGAATTTATTCATATGAAGGCGAAAAAATCCAATTCATGAACACTTTCTTTCTACTGCCTTGGAATGCATCTATTAATTGAGAAAAGATACGATTAGCGCTGAATCATCCATTTGACTAGCTCTTTAGTGTGCCGCAGAACGTCATTCCATGGCCATAAAATGCATCTACTAATTGAAAAACGAAAAAAGATATGACTAACGATGAACAATGTTTTGCATAAGATATGGTCACGAAATAGGTTTGTCCTTTCAAATAGAAATAGGATAGAAATGGAAAAACCTTTTTATAAATTACATCATATACTTAATATTAATGTGGCCCAGCCCAAGCCAACCACACCTTAGTACTAATTTGTTTTTCTATCAATTTAAAACATTTGCCCAAAAACCCTTATATTTCTCTTATTCAAAAATATGCTGATAAAGAGACGATAGTGAAAAGAAAGTTGTTAACTTGCACATATCACACCTTATTGCCATTGCTTCTGAGAATTTGAAAATCAAGACGAAAATCGTACTTTTTATTTCCCTCCCAAAAAAGAAGAAATACATCAACAATGTCGGCTAAGCGTGCATATCTTAATTTCTGCAGCCTGAAGAATGTTTGCCATACACATTCATATAAAAGGGCAGACCGAAACAAACAGGCTCTGATCACCATGCCACTGAATGTTCATAGTTTATAGCCTTTGAAAATCTTCTTCTGGGTGCTACGAACGTTTTGGCATATGCAACCAACCTTGGGTTGGTTGGCTGGTTACAAAAGTACAACAAAAAAGTTTGCGTTAAATCAATTAAACTAATGGAAGAACCAATAGGTTTTTTTCATGTTTTTTGTCCATTTCAACTGAAAATATTCTGAGAAAATGACCTCAAAATGAAATTCAAAGGTGTTTCTGACTTTTTAGCAAACAGACCACCAAAGACAAAGATCCATGTGCATAAGTCATAATCGATGTAGAGATATTTTACTTTCACTTTTTTTCTCAGTAAAGGAATAAAAAGAAAAATGAAAGGGTAAAGGACGGTAAAAGAACGTTTCTTTTACTAAAAAAAAAATGTGTATATGTATGAAATAATTCAAGAGTATTGATGTAAAAAAGCGAAAACATTTCCATTTAAATTCCATACATCCACTTAAATTAATATTTTAATATACTTTCGTTTACTGTATACGAACACATATTAGATTTTCTACACCGCTTGTAATGTCTAGGATCGCTTATCAGAAAACCCATAATATTTACCTCACGATAAGCATAACGTTATGAATCCATATCCATTGAAATAGAAAGCTAAATCTTTTCCCCGATATTTATTCAGTGATATCCAAAACTTAAATTTGAAAGTAGGCACACTAATCACTAGTACAAAAAACTATAATTAGAAAATTACAAAACATAATAGCAAAAAATGGGCATTATAAAGTGTAGGTTTCTGCGTGCAGTGTGAATACTTACTGTGGAGGGCCCAACCTCACAGGGTCTCATACCAAACGAGTTCATTTGATAAGCGATAGCCGCCGCCCCCAAGGAGTAAGACAATCCCCATTCAAACGGGCTCTTCCTACTACTCGTGACGTACCAAAATAGAAAATGGGTGTGAGGCATTTTCTCGCTATTTGCTAGGCATCGAGGCCTATTTACGACATCATTGTTTAAAATGCCCCACGAAAATTCGGGGTAACCCTGGGCAGTATCATATTCCCTTCGGGGAGCGGTCAGCAGTTAGGCAGACAAGAACGGCATTCTAAGGTCGCCTACAAATTAGTTACAAAGTTTAAGACTACTACAAGCTTGGACCTTATAGTAGGTCGCACTCCAATTTACTAAACTAAACTAAAGCGACAAAGTGTAATGTATCAAGAAATATACGTGTCTTAATAAAACAGATCACGTATTACGCATATTTGCTTGTTCATTGCTTTTATATTAAACGATGTTATTCTTGCAAGTAGATGGTATTGTTCGTCCAGTTCCTTTCACTGCATCCTATTACAAATAAAGTGCAACGTATGTGCTACGTTAAACTTTAAGTAAATTATTATCTCCACAGTTAATCGGATATATCCGATTCGATCGGATGATTCGATTAGTGGATTTTCTAAAAATAAGAAACAAAATTGTAAAGAAAGGAGGAAACCAACAACATTTATGGCGCGTTACCTGTGTCAAGCAGCTGGCGATTGATGACAAGAGTAACAAGAACTTGAATTAAACATTATTGGATATACATTACTGATAATTTTTTTATCGTTCACTGCCCTGATTCATTCGTCTTCTATGTACCAAAAAAAAAACAAGAAAGTTATATTCGGTCCTGACCCAATCTTTTATACCCATCAGCGTTATCTTAAAAAAGAAACAAAAAAAAAAAAAGAACTAAATTTTAATAACATGAAGTGGGCGCAGACGATTTTTTCTGCTTTCAAAATAAAAGGTTTTGTCGCATAGGCGTGTGGGCGTTGTGGGCGCGTCCTGCGAAAAGTTTAAGGTATTTCCAAATTCTTAATTTTCGCTAACGGGAGAGTATTTACCACAAATTCTACACAGTTGCGCAGGCGGACAGATGGACAGGCAAGCAGATTGACCAAGAATTTATATACTTTGTGTTTTAGAAGTTTGTTTCTGCGCCTTGCAGAGCTATTGAAAAAAGATTCAATACATACGCTAAACATTGCAATATTTGGTAGGCGTTTTCAATTTTTGGAGGTATAGAATTTATGTGCTATAGAAATTTTGGAGGTATAAAATATTTGGAGGTGTAGAATTTTTGGAGGTATAGAATTTTTGGAAGTATAGAATTTTATAAGCAGTAACAACAGTTAACAGAAATTTATCGGAACAAAGAATGGGCGAATGAACGGATTAAAAATGTCTCCATGAATATCGGTAGTAGTAACTTGCTTGTAAAAAAGTATATAATCAGAATAATTGCGGAAGGGAAAGCGAGTGAAAAAGTGAATCGGCATTGGGTCGAGAGAGTCGAGTCAAGAGAGTTGAATTGCAATTAAAGCGTTGTAAATTTAAGTTCCTGAAAAAAATTTGTAAATAAAAGAATTATATATAAAACCTACACTATCCTACAAATCATAATTCAATACTACGAGCTTAATTTTAAAAGCAGTTGAATAAATGACATGGAAATCACTGCTGTCGTGCATTACAGTCTTATATGTGCTTATTCTCTAAGCTCCATAATGTACATAATAGTATAATTCCTTCTAATAGACAATAATAACAAATTAATGCTATACCCTCAACGTATGTGCTTAGCACCTTGCTAATAATTGAATTAATAAATTATGAAAACATTAACTGCGTAGAAAACACTCAGATTACAACGAAATATATTGTAGTGTACAGGACGTTCAATCAACGCTTACTTTTTAATATGCTATGTTAATTGGGATTTAATTTGCTGAGTTTTTTCCTTTTTCAAATGGGTCTAGACATCCGAATATTTCGTTTTTAACTCGGACGTGGTCCTTGGAAATTTTGCATTACACTCTGCAATACTTACGGTAAGGACATATAATGTTCGTTTGGATGAATGTAATCTCCATGAAGACTTGAGGTAGGTTTGCTCTTTTATTTTACTTATCGATTTAGAGTCATTTTCCAAGTCAATGTAGGCATATGCCTCCATTCGTCTCTCAGATGTTCGCATGAGTAGTGAAGTAGGTAAGAAGCGGGAGTGTCAAGTGTGCGTTCGCGAGATATTTCCGTTGCTCGTAGTTACAGCGAATGTTCAGTCGGTAAGGGCATAGTGCCTACCTATTGGGAATACGCCCACAAGGTCTGAGTGATTGGTCAAATACAACAAAAAAAAAAAAACGTTTGTGTCCAACTGGAACGATGATGATGATGATATTTGTCCACTGAGCAATTTTGGCCCAAGGAAGAACGCTTTGGAAAATGGAATGGATCGAACTACGCTCTATTAGCAGCTTCCTGTGTAATAAACTGTTTTGATAGAATAGTTATACGAAAAAAACTTGCAAGTTTGCAATATTCCTCTATAAAAATTGGCGGAGTACATTGTTATGGTTCGCCATATGAATACGGAAAATTTTCAGGAGACAAATTCATGTTTTGAATTCCCTCTCATGTAAGCGATCTTGCAAAAGATATGCTTTCTTAGAGCAAAAAGTCTAGTTCTAATATTTTGTTATGAAAATTGATCTAAAGTATTGGTACTTGATCAATTAACTTAGTGAGGTGAGTTCCAACCATTTAGGTCAATTTTATGGGCTTCTCCTCGTACGAAGGTTCCCATAAAACGCGGAAGGCAACAAATCTATAATTTTTAATACCTTACGGCGAAACTAGGCGGGGAAGAATTAGACAAAGTGGGTATTTAATAGGCAGTATTTCCCAACTGTAACGTTTCAAGCTGCTTCGCATATCAATAGTTCCCGGTTTCCGCTGCGGGTATTTGTGTATTATTATTGAATTCTATGGAGCACATTTAATTTAATATGTATGTGGCGGAGAATACCTTTTGGGCCATCAACAAAATAAGCGTATCCTTAACATAAAGACCGCAGCATCGTTCCATAAAGTCTCGTGAGAATTCCTTGTCGGATCTGGACAAATTTAAGTCAAACTAATAGTCAATAATACTTAAGCTACTGTTCTTAGCAACTAAGTTAATTATATTAACTAAGAGCTAAGAGCTGAAATCTCAGATTTTATATTTTCCTGATTCAAAAAGACATCAAAGGTCATTTTTAAACTAATAGTTGTTCTTATTTGAATATAAAAACAAGTTTATATAAAAGCTTTTTTTCGCGATTCACTCTGACCGAAATGTTTTCACGTATGAATAAAACCACGCTGTGTCTTGTTCATTTGGCTACCCTCTTCTCCGTAACAGATTATAATGTGAGTGAGCAAGTAAAAAGCAAATCCGCAGGAGTACGTTTTTCGAGCGACTAGAGATACCTTTACCTATCTACACTTTGAATTCAAATTGCAAATAATTTTAATAACATCCTTATGTACATTGCAACTCGGCATTGTCGAATATCAAATCTCAATCCCTTTGCTAAAGAACTGTCTATAGCGCAAGCTGCAACATTTATAAAACTCATGTACTCTTAAATAATAAAAACTCATTAAAGTAATGATTGCCAACCATTAAAGGAATGCCTTAAGAACCGCATAACCACATCGCCAATAAATTGAAAAGTTCGAAATGTATATACATTTATAATGTTTGACAATCAATTGAGTTTTAAAAGAAAAACACAAAATTACATAAAGAGAAGAGTTGAAGGCTACAGTTAATTGTCAAACACAAACTATGCAATTATCGTTAACGTCAATGTCATCAACACGAATGAACCTCACTAACAGCGTTCGTAACATTACCTTGTTGTCATTATTTGAGCACTATCTCCCTACCTATCTCTGCATTTGCCAGAGTCATTAACATTGAAAAAAAAGCAAAAAAAAGACAGTAAAGGTAGACAATGAACAGCAAATAAAAGAGAGGGAAAAAAGAGAGATAATGGTTGGTATAGATGAATGGGAAAAAGCGGTTAACATTCACCAGTAATCATCAAAGCAGATGAAGAAAATGCTTGACAATATTCTAAAGTCGATAATAGCCATGAGATGGGCCTGTGTCTATATGCTTGTACCCAGCTACTGAGTACAACAAAGACCAACAATTAGAGCAACATATGTTAGAAATGAAAATGAAATAGAAAATGAAGTTGTGATGATAATAAAGAGAAATAGAAAATCCCTCCACTCTTTTAATATAACTAGGACAATAACCGTAACAGAGCAGCTGTAGTAGTTTTATAGTTGCATCAATAGCTCAATTGAAAATACCTAGTAAGAGCCAATACATGAAATGTCAACAATTGAAAATGTGAAATGCTTGATACTATGTAATCAACGAAAAGAGGTAGAGCTTGATGAAAACGAACTGACAAGTGCTGAGAAAGATAAAAAAGATATAAAAGAAAGAGAAAAAAATTGTTAATTGGAAAAACTAATAGTTTTTGTTGATGATGAAAGAAACACTTTGTTAGTGTATACACCATCTATACATACTCTCTTCATATCAAATGCTCAGACTCCGCACAGAAGAATTTGTAAAGACTTTGCCCTATTTTCCGTTTTCATGATATTAAACCAAATCCGAATGAATAAACAGTGACAATATTGTTGATGATGAGAAGACGATGCTTACAAATGAATAGGAAGTAGTAACGACAAATTTCACCACCACTTTATACCATCAGTAAAATAGAAAACGGAAATTAGAAAAATCTTTGTAAGTGCCAATGATGATGAATACGCGTATATATATATGTATACATACATATATATATATATATGTATACATATATATATATACATAAGATCACTAACCACTTTAACCCACATATCAACCAACGGAAGTCAGGGGATATGAGTAAAAATAAAATCAAATATTTGCTTTCATTACTACACATTCACATGTAATCCAATAGCTGATATTTATTGTATATAAAAAGAGAAAAGATAAATATATAGAAATGTCAAATATTTATCATTTTGTTTTTTTTTTTTGAGGGTATTTTCGTTCCATCCTATTGATGATATCTTCGAATTTAAATTACATTTTTATAGCTTTTTGGGATTATGCAGAGTTTACTTGTGGCCCTGTCGCTTTTTACAAAAGCAATCGCCCCTTTACTCACGTATAGTTGTTGCCAAATATGCAACCCTCGGGGGAGGGTCGTCGTGGGAGCTATGAATAATAAGATCGTTAAGATCTCGTAGGTTGACTCACATCAAACACTATTCCGTCTCTTCGCCATTATAACCAGGTTTATATAGAGTCTTGTCTTGCCTTATATCACGATGTACTTGTATAAAGCCGAAAGATTGCCCAATATTTTTTTTCTTTCTTTCTATAAAGCTAAACTAAATTATTCTTATTTTATAATGTGTTCATATTGACAGCAGGAGATTATCGTTCAAGTGACATACTTTTAACGCTTATGATGCCTACTATTTAAAAAGGTGCGAAATTTTTTAATGACATTGTACATATATACGAAGAAGAAGTGATATGAGGAAAAAAGTACGTACCATTCTAGCCGTTATATCATTATCTTGATTACTTCCCAATTTACGACAAGAAGAACCGTTTGCGCTTCCTTGAGGCGAGAGATAATTCGCCGATTTTCTTTGAAACTATTTACTGGCTTTGGATTTTCCTCCAACAGGGACGTAAACTTCGTTTCAAAGGGTGGCGATAGCCATCGACTGTTACGTCTTAGATTTATTCATTTACACGAAAAAAAAAAAAACGAAAGGCTAATAAATCCATTGCTTTGACATATGTCATGCATTACTCAATACGACTTTTTATTGCTGCTCTCAAAAAAATATATTCAACTTAATTAAACTTTGGAAGAATTTGTTGGAAAATAAAATATTAAAAATCGTTACAAATATTTTGTTTACTAAGTTTTGCTGCCCAATTTTCTGGAGCAAAAAATTAACTTTAACTATCCACGTAAACTCAGGCAATATTATGGTTCAGCAATTTTGCGGCTATAACTGAATTAATTAATTATCTTTGTAAATATCATTTCGAAAAATTCGCTAGAAATTGTTTTATTGTCTATGTCATCGTTAAGTGATGTAAATACAAATTAATATTAAATTGGATAATTTGATAAAGATTTGATTATTTTTAATATTTTTTTATACACATCACGTGTCAATTTTCATTATAAATGTTCGATAGAAATTTTTTTCACATTTCCCTGAGCAAGCTATTTGAATTAAAATGCTTTTATTAGATTTTTTTTCGCTGCTATTGTTCCACAAACGCAGTGATGATATGTTAAAAAAAAGGAAAAAAACCAAATGCCTATGAATTCCATATATTCATAACAGTATTACAAATAAATTGATTTATGTCGCAAAAATAAATCACTATCAGTGAAAAATGGTGCAATTGTTGGCAAATAAGGGACAAAAAATAAAAATAAAAAACGGCAACAACTTTCTTTTTTATTTTTAGTTTGACAAATGCAAATAATAAATGACAAGGGGAAAAACACTTTTAATAAAGATTTGAAAAAAAAACTGAAATAAAAATTTTTTAAATCAAATAAGACTTCATTTTTGATATATATATATATATGTGTATGTATATATATATATAAGATTGCGTTGCCCAGAAGGTTCGCTTGTCTTTTCCACTCCCGCCTGGGTTTTGTAGAAAATCGCAAGTATTAACAGAGCATTAAGTGGGAATTAAAAACTATTATTACAAAAAGTGTCTACAAATAAAATTGCTCTTTTTTGCAATAGCAACAACAAAAATAACAACGGTAAGAACAGCAAGAACAAAAATGGATAATCCTGGAAACGTGCCTGCTCTTCAGTTATTTGTCATGGAAGCTCACTCTCATTGCTCGCAGTGTTGATGAATGTGCTTAATTTGTTGTTTTTGTGGCAAAACAAATAAATTGTTTTTTTTGGTCTTTTTCATTTTTATTTGTACATGACATGTCCATCGACCGCAATTTTGCTTTATAAAGCACGCAATCGGGGTAAATCAAATTGTATGCAAAAGGACTCAACGCGACATAAATTACATGTGATATGATTTTTCTTGTATCTCCATCATCACCTATCACGTCCTATTGCCTACGCTCTCTTCGCACTGCCTTAACAAACCGCCAATGAACACAACTCTAATTACACATTTATTCAATTTTATAAATTTGTTGCTTGGTTGCCATTTGAAGGTTTATTCTTGTCATAACTTTGGCTTGTAGACTCAGTTGCAAACCAATAGATAGCCTAGTCTCCATGCCGCTAGTTATTCTTTTTTTTATATTTATCGACTGGTTTAGGAAGTGTATTAGCTTTGGTACCCTTATTGTAACATTCGTTAAATTCGTATTCCAATCACCAGCCCACTTTTTATAAGAGTTTGAGGATCATAAAACTTACCTTAAGAAAACTAAAATTTGTTAATGTTACTGTTTATTAATTCTTACCATTGTGTTTAAGAATGGCCTGAATGCGCACTGATCGGACAAGAACTAAAAATATGAAAATGAATGGGAGCAAACTTTCGTTATTAATCTCCGTACAAAAGTATAGTAAATTATACCCCGATCATCACTTTACATTATACCAAATCAGTAAGCGATATGCATCGTAGAGTGAATTTTTGCAGAAGCGTTCGATGCTGCATGATTTATACTTTGTCGCTTTCTTTGTAAACTTTGTAGAAACTAACATTGTAAAGTTTCAGTTTCAGTTCAACCGTTGTAGAAGCTCAGACCGATCGAGAATACATATTGATATTTATTTTATTTGGTTATTGTTTATATATTTTGTAAATAAATTGCCGGATAACTTAGGTAATATGCCCGCCTGCATTGAAAACTCTACCACAATTGAGATTTGAGTCCGCAGTCATTAATTTGTTAGTCGCGATCCTTTGCCTACTAGGCTGCTCATGCGGATGCATGTATATATATAACTACATATTGCGGAATCTCCGATGACTACTTCTTGGAAAGGACAATTTTACTGTATTCTACGCTTTAGTTGTGTTATTGAATTCGTTCCTCTGAAATTGGTTGCTTCATAAAACGCACCTGAAGCGTTCAATTTGACCGAAATTTCAGATAAAAATGGCTTAAATAGTGGCGTTTGAAAAACGTGAGGTTTCAATTGTTTACAAGTTGTCGTTCACTATTTATCGAAGATTAAAGAGATGGATGTCATTTAGGGCGTTGTGTCTTCCTGTGTCTTTAATTAGGTTAACCTGGAAAAGAATTGAGTTGGCTTGGAATGAAAATGTAGTAAACAACAAAGCAGTTAGCAAATGATATATGAAATTTCGGGCAAAAAAATGTTAGCCCAAAAGAAGAAGAAAAAAAGGATGAAATCTGCAAACGTCAAGCAAATAATTTTCAGCTTAGACTGAGAAGTTTTACAGCAACCCGCATATTCTTAAGTGCAGTCATACATAACATTTTAATTTTTCGGAGTAGTTGAAGATGTGTGCAAGTGAGTCGATGACTATTTCACTTCGGAACCACGAAGTTTCTACCGCATCCATAAGCTACGCGATAGAAGACCGCAGATAATGATGGTGTATATTTCGAATAAATTATAAAAAATATTTGAAATAAAGCTGAGCTTTATTAAAAAACGGAACGAATTCATTTGCACGCCTATTATATAAAAATCTAATCAATATTCTTACATAGTAGGCTCAGTTGATAGGTATCCAATGTTCGTACAAAGATGAATAAAATTCTTCTCACTGCCTTCTTTCTTGTTTCATAGGAGCCAATTCTATGCATGAAAAGTTTCAATATTAATATCGGAAACGTGCCAGTAATTGTTTCGTTGGCATTAACAATGATATTCATTTGCCTGCAAGCTTCCCATATAGTAGGTAGCGTAGATATGCGTACACATTATATAAAGAAAAGTGATTTTGTATCCAGTTTCACAATATAATTAAAACAATTTATTCTATTTTAATAGAAATAAATATTATATAGAAAAGAAATTTAGTTAAATTCTGAGTTTTCTGAGCCTAGGAGAGAAATCAGCATAAAAGACAATTTAATTGAAATAAAAATCTATCAAAAGTTATCAAATGAATTAAGGAGAAACTTAGAAAACTGCGAGCTTAAAAGTAATATTTATAGACTTCCAAATGAAAATTCGATTCGATACTAAAGAAACAGTTTCGAGCAAAAAATTCGTCTTATCAACAATGGAATCTATATTTTCCGTTAACAAGAAAATAAAAAACACATATTAAGGTACAAACCATTTTTGATTTCAAATGATTAAGGATTTTTTAGCAAAACTTTAAATGCTTACAAAAAATTTTTACAAAAAAGCTTCCATTCGAAATTTCTGTTCTCCTTTAGTGATTTCTCTCTTTCTCTTTTCACAACTTTTCCTCACTGCATCGAGAAAAACACTGGCCCAACGAACTTATATTTGCGTGCCGACGCCATAATAACAAAATTGTCATCCAGGCCAGCCAAAAATTCTGAATTGAACCTATTAGTAATCAGAAGTGACGATGTCTGATAAACAGAGTGGATAAAGTAGCACGTCTTAATTGATTCTAACCTTTAGCGGGCTGGTCATCGTGCTGAAAAATAATTTTGCAATATTTTTTAGTGTAACTCGGCCAGGTTTTCTCTAAAATTCAAGTCAGCTGCGGCAAATGTTGCCTGAAACATTCTTTAAGCCATGATATTTTTGGATTGCAGCAACTCATAACTCACTATATTTAAGTGACCATCTAAATACTGAACATCACCTTATTATTCGAATCCTCCTTCATCGCATTCCATTCAGCTGGTATCTTTCTAATGGAGCCAAACGTTGCTCCGAATCGGCCTTGTGAGTTTATAAAGTAGCAAGAAATCACTGGGGCTAAATACCGTGGTTGTGGAACGATAGGAATCGTTGAATTTGGTGGAGAACTAATGCAGGAATTGAGTGCTCTTGGTACCAATCAAGACTTGACGCGGTTCAGGCCTAAAATATCTTTTAATATGTTGGTTCTGATAATTTATGACAAAAGGTGCAAATCTAATGTCAACAACCTTAAACTCATACTCCTTTGTTACCTGTCGAGAATTCGTTTTGGCCATACAGTCTGCAAGCAATTCTTACAATGAATGTGCTTCACATTCTCTGTGACTGCGTTAATTTTTCCTGTAGTAGAAGTGTTGCATTTGGAATAACTAATCCTATGGACATCCTAAAATCAACTACAGAGCGCAATGTCGACGCAGTATATTACTTCATTAAAACTACTAGGCTCAATATCTAATTTACTTTCTTACGATAGACCCGATAGCCTACGTTGCTAGTGCCCAATGCTTCTTTTTTAGTCTAAGAGTTAATTTCGTTAGTTTAAAAAATTGTAATAATAATTACAATAACATATTGCTGACTGATCGGTTTGAAAGGCCAGCAGCCTCAGCAAGATATCTAATTCTTAACCGACGTTTTCTGAGTGCCCAACCTTTGATCTGTTTGACGTGACATAGAGGTTGATGGTTCGTTAGCCCCTTAAAGGAGTAAGCAAGCAAGAAGTAAATTCCTAGATGCAATTCATTTGATATAAGTATCCTTGTCGGAGGGCTCGGGAGGTAGCTCCGAATTTTGAAGGAAGAAATTTGTTGCAGCTAATGGATTTTTCCACGTACTCTAGAAGATCCAAAAGTATCTATTAGCCACAAAAACTTGTGCTTTTGGAAACATTTACAATGATTTACCCCTTAAACAATTTATCGCATCTCATAAATTTACTCACTCGATGACAGACAGTGATTTAAGCTATTATTGATTTGAAGTTTCCAACTAACTTGACAACACGGCAACAAAGGTTAGCAACAATATCTCCTAAACAAAACTGAACGAACTACATAAAATTTTTTTTTTTTTTCGTACATTTTATGTAAAGTTAACTTAAATATATATTAACTAAATTAAATATTAACATAATACGTTTTATTGACCGTAATTAAAAGCTGATTTGTCTTTATTTTTGTGAATCTCTGTCTAATCCATATTTAATTTAAAACCACCTAACTTTGGTTTCTTGATCATTACGGTTATTTGATTACGACTAAGCATTTTGCAGTAATCAACATAACTGATTAAAATTATTAATATTTTGCATTTAAAATAAAAGTTTCATATTTAAATGAGCTCATTTTATGTCGATAGGCATATACGATATATTAAATGACAAAATTAATATTTATGCCATCAATGTTTTCGATTATCGCACACATCCCTTTTGATGATTTAATTTCCGTTAATACTATGCACAAATATTTTATATGAAAAATAATCCAAAAAAAAGAGAAAAGAAAAAATCTTTATAGATTTCAAATTTCAATTGTATTCGAAAACAAAAGTTTAGCACTTATGCTATGCAAAATAAGATAAATGAAATTTTGATGTAAATTTGATTTGTTTTTGGATATAACTTAGCAATATGCACAATACAGAAGCCAAACAAAATAACGCAATAAAATGACAAAAGCAATAACTTTTTCAAAAAAAAAATAAAATAAATAAATAAATAAAAAACAAATGGAAAAAATATGGAATTTTATTTATTTAAAGAACAAGTAGGGAGGGAAAGTTTTGAGCACAACATCTGTCACGCACTGCTGAATATTAATTTGTATATATATCTAAATAGATAGAATAAAGAAAGAGGGCAAAGTTGAAATTGAGATATTGCAGTCGACGAAAATACGAATATTGTGCTTGTATATACACATCTGTACGGTTGACATGCTTTTATGCCGAATGATTAATTATTCAATTTTCTTGGTATTGGAAAAAGCCATTATGGGAAAACATTTCTATAAAAAATTATCAACGCTTGTTAAAGTGTGTTTTTATGTATATTATGCAAATTTGCGTAAATTCAACTCAATGATTTAAAAGAAAATCTCTAGGAATTTATAAAATATTCATAGCATAATTAATTGAAAATTGCTTCAGCAAAATCTTTAAATAGTTAATTTTTTAACGCTTAACAAGCAATCGTAAATATATTTATGATTGCAAAGTTCGCAAGGAAGGTTCGGAGTTCCATATGTAAGAGCTAAAAAAAAAAACGACGAACGTAAGCAGCACAAGGAAGCAAGAAATCTTTCCAGTGGAACCGGGCGAGAAAATTGGCCAACATAGCTGGGTAGTAGAACTCAATAAACCAGCTTAACAACAAGACTGAGAAATAAAACTGTGCAACAAGATTGCGGAGCAAAACTGAGCAAGAAAACTGACCAGCAGAACTGATCAACAAGCAACGAGACTCAGTAACGAGATTTAGCAACAAAGCTTAAATTTGCTATGGCCTCTTAGTTGCAATTAATTGATGATATTAAAAATTTTATATCCAATAGCTATAATGTAAAGCAAATTTTAATAAAAATATTGAACAAGAAGACAAACAAAGAAACTTGAAACATCGAAATTTGTAATAACTTTTCATTAATTATTTCGAACAACTATTAATGTTACATGAAAAATAAATTTTGGTTTTTTTAGATTTATTCAGTTAAACGTTTGGTAGTATTGCTAAGCAAACAGCAATGCATTTTTAAATTTAATACGGATATGTCATGTGTCTTCAGGGCAATCTACTACCTTGCTTCTAACACTGATTGGTTGCTTAGAGAGCATTCATCTCCAATGGATATTGGAAAGCGTCGAAACGAATGAATTTAAAATTTTTTTGTAGTGCATTTAGGCAAGAGCGTTTATCAAGCCAGTTAAAAAACTTTAGGGACAAATGTAAATTTCTGACAAGTCGTGTTAAATTATACTCTAATTTTGTTTTTTCTACTTTAATTCCTTTTGTTACTATTTGCATTTGGGCTATTGGTGGTAGACGGTTTAGAAAATAATAATTCATTTCCTTTTGTTTTTTGCTTATAACGGCTCGAAAATGTTTTAGAATTTTTTATTGTTCGAAAATTGCCGCTTCCCTATAAACCGTCATTGGCTGGATTTTTAGGAGTCGCAAATCACATTTCTTTGTTATAAAGATTCTGCGAAGACATAAGAATACATTGAGTTTGTCGTATGATTTCTGACAAACAAGAAAATGAACGAGACGAACGAGTAAAATGAAAATTCCTGACACACATTTTAACAGACATATGTAGTGGAACTGGTTAGCTGATTAATGTTCAAAGAAAAAGTTAGGCCGGCTTTTACTTCTGCTTGAAGTCTACAATAGATATGCAGTACCAACGCTTTTGCCATATGTGATGAGTATTCCAGATTCGTACTTTTCTGCTTTGTAATATTTTTGTCTTTCATAGAATACTACGGCTCGTTCAATTAAATAAAATCCTACTTCAAGACGACAAGAGAAATAATAATAATGCTGCTGATGCTTGAGGCAACGCTCAATTGTTATGTTAGTTTTAGGCGGTGGCCAATGAACCTTTCAGTGTCTGCTAGTAAACGCAACGAAACGCCGGATGAAAAGGCATGAAAGAAAATCAAGACAAGTGAGGAAAAAAGAGGGGATACGAATATATAAAGAAAAAGAAATTTAGAAAAACAGCAACAACGAAGGAATTTGAGAAAATTAAATGAAGGAGAGACAATTAGTAAATAGTATTGCCACTGAAACTATAGCGTGCTAACTTTATGTTAAAGTATTATTTTCAGGCTTTATCGCACATAGTATACACACAGTGCCTTGTTTGAATTTGATTTTTGATAAATTATGTCCTAAAAATCCTTTACGATGAGAGTAAGAATTGGAAAAAAAGTGCTGCCGCCACCGAACGTTATAAACCGTCGATATAAGCTAATAAGTGTTAATGTCGCACTGCGACAAATTACTAAAGAAGATGGGGAACGCATTGAAGGCTTTATTTGCAGAATTGAGTAAGAAACCATTCTTAGGCTTTTAAAACAATTCGAAGGAGATTTCCATACAAGTTGAAAGTCCAATTACTTTCTGCTTCAAAGCAAAAAGGTGGGCGTCCAATTAATTTCTGCTTCAAAGCAAAAAGGTGGGCGTCATTTGCAACAGAGAGAGTCCACCAAAATCGATAGCTAAGCCAAATATTTTTGCCGACAATCTTATGATGAGAGCAGTCAATATTGCCAAGTGATAAAAACATTACTCTAACAAAAAATTGTTAAACATTATAGCCGACCATCGCCTACCATTAAATTCCTTACACAATGTCTCTTTATGCAGTTTATCATATAAAGACTTTTCTTAGTAAGACCTATACATGGAAAGTAGTCGAAGAAGTATTTTTATCCGAACCATTTCAAAAGATCATCAAATCGTCGAATTTAATCAAAATATCCCAAAAATTGCGACCTGCAGGCTGAACACTAATTTTTATGAACCGACATCGGATGGACATGCAGGCAGGTAAGATTAAGTTCTTCTGGGTAATACATACGTGCTCAAAACATAATATACCCTGTATCTGAAGTGGTGCAGAGTGTAAGGACCAAAAAAGTGCGCCAAAAGTCTCCTAATGAAATTTTTAGCAACATCTTGTCATTTAAATTACATCGTGTTTAAAAGTTAAATCAGCAACAAAAGAACTCAGCAACGTTTAATTAATGCCTTCTTAAAACTACTGCTTTGTTTCGTAACTTTATATGCAATTTCACCATACACAGCATCGTTGCAAAACTTTGCTGTTGCTATTATTTTACGTCCTTGTCAACTCTTTTAAATTCTTAAGAAGTAAAGTTTAAGAAAAGATTAAAATTTTCTATCAAAATTTAACAACAAAATATAAAAGTAAATTTCTCAGTCCAAGTTTATAAGAATATTGCTTGTATTCTTACCTTTACCTTACAAAAGTTTTATTTTTCAATCGTCCTAATTTGACAGCTCTATTCATAGGGATTGGCTTTCTCCGAAGTCTGCTATTTTTAAATCTATCATAATTTGTAAACCTGTCATGTAGTCTTTTCCTCCGCGATGACTGATGTCTACTGTCGAAAACTCAACCCCTTCAGTTTGATACAGGTAATCAATGTTAAGCCGTTCTAGACTTTATCAAACAGCATATAACGTATTCTTTATGACTGTGTTGTTGACGCTCTGTTGTGTTTATCACACATTTTTTTGTTCAACCTTTTCTTTCTCTTCATCTTAGAACTGTACATCAATAACAATGTCATTGATTACCTGTCGACTTTGCTTCGTATTCCATTGTATGTCACCATGGACATTTCTCTTCGAGTTTGTGATCTGAGTTTGCATTTCCTCCGTCTAGCTGGAGAATTTCATGCAACCTTTTGTTCTTTTTAGCAGCTTTACTAGCTTTGTATAACATTTGTTTATTGCTGTTGATTTATCACTTATTTGGAATTGACTTGAATTTTGTTAGTGTGTCGACATGTTTGACATGTTTGATAATCAAAATTGTATTGAATATTCGAAAACTTGAATAATTATGTTTTAAGCAATAATTACAACTATTATGTTATCAATGGAAATTTAAAACTTAAGCACAAGATTATTTATTTGATTGTCTTTATTTTTGTATTTGTTCTTTTTGATTATAGTTAAATTTATTCAACAAAATATTGTTTTTTTATTACTTCATTTAATTTCTGCTGCTAACTAAATGTGTTTAGATCACCATCAGATTCTGAATTGATTTGAGCATGTCCGTCTGTCCGCCTGTGTAATGTGCTTTGTACGCATTCTCCTGGCCCCAAAAATAAAGTCGTAGACTTCAAATTTTGGCAGAAACATTGGAAATGTTTTCATGCAGTGCCACGTAAACTGGGAACACCTCTTTTGTTCATTGGTCGTAAACTACAGCAGATAAATCTACAGAAATTTGAAAGCGTACTCTACGGGTGATGCTATAGTGCCTGTGCAGACATAGAAAAAATCAGCCGCGCCCGCGCATCTTGTAGAGTGTGAAAATTTAGCTCTTTGCCGTTTTTTTAGTCTTTTTTACAGTAATGGTGACAGGTTAAAAAAATTCGGTCACGACTGAATATAATTTTCTAACTTTTTTTTTCTAACTATTTTAGTGCAGACTACAGATGAAACGTAATGCGTAAAAGACTTAGGTCTTTTTGGGTGTTGTTAACATCCATACAGGCGTAATACACTATTCTACCACAAGGGGTGTAGGGTATAAAAAGTAACGCCTTGGTTCCTTTTACGAAAGAAAGATTTCAAAATCTAATAAAAGTTCTTGTCGGAGCGATTTTGTTAATCTCATTTCATATCATTGGCGGATTAAGAAGACGGTAAATTTTTCCTCGAAATGTGCTTGATTTTCTCCTCAAAAGAAGAGATGACCTGTCGTGAAATTAAAACCTACGGCCTTAAGGACAATGAGACGATTCGTGGTCGTAAGGCATAGAAATTATAGTCGAATACATTCAAAGTTATGAATACGAGGGCATTGAAGCCGCCCGGGTTGAATGGATAAAAAAGACAGAAAGAAAGCACGTAAAAGCACTACAATGGGCAATGGCCCATCATTAAATATCCTATAGCATCCTACGGGTACTCATGCATTTTCTTATCAAGGTGAAGCGTTATATAGGAAACAGACGAAAAAGCATCCGATTCGAAGTATTTTCAAAAGCGGTTGTCCTTGGGCCAAAGCACGGCGATTTACTATTTCATCACAACAACTCAAACATTTCGGCCTTTAGGCTGACGACAAGAAAACAAAGCAAATAGATAGACAGACAAGCTTATAACAAAAGTGGTACAATAAGAAATGAGTTTATCTCAAGTCGTTTCGGCTGATACATACATCTGCACAAAGTTAATAGACGCTTGTATCGCAAGTGATGTAGAATGTAAAGATATGCAAGAAGAAGTGAGGCAAATTTATTTTCAATTTAGAAGTTAAGATAAATTTAGCGTAAAGCCCGATCAAGGCTTGTTTTGTCGGTCTGTTGTTTGTTTGTGTTCTTAACTTTTCTTCTACTTATAGGTCGGAATCTTCGAGATATTGGGACAAAATTGGCCGCATTGACCTCTGTGGACTGAGGACAAATACTGTCAAAAATGGATTGCGTCGTATCATTTTTACGCCCATTCCCTCCATTTAAAAAACGTTATGCGCAAAAAATTTGCAATTTTCAAAACTTTCCGGAAAAAACTGCTAAGTGATAGTATTTCGGCATTCTAAAGTAATGAAAAAATGTGGATTTGCCAATTTTAGGTCAGCGTTTGGGAGTGTGGATATTAGCAAAGACTACCTAGGTTAGGACTACCTAGCTTTATTCTTTGGATTCGACGACGTATAAGTGCAATTTTGTCAAGAAATTAAAGCAAGAAACTGCATTAAGTGAAGTGGTGTAGAGTAAATGATAATTGGACTTGCCGGACTACAATGTTTTCATTTTTTCTGCTACTTCAAAATTACAGGTAATCAATAAAAAAAAACCGCAAGAGTTCAGAAAAGGTTTTTACTTAATTTTCTGATGAAAAAGGTTTACTTTATTTGATTAAATATATTTTTTGATTGAATTAGAGAAGTGAAATAACCAAAACTGCACAAATATTTATATTTAATTATATTAAGTTAAGGTGGAGCTGTACATGTAATCTCTTAAAATATTTCGAAATGCAAATGTTTGTATATTTGACGTCGTTGGCTAAAATCTGAAGACCACAAGTGTAGCTTTACCATGTTATCTTACCTGTGGAGTGTAATCGAAGATCTTGGATAATATTATGGAAAACCGGATTTAAGGAAAAATGTAATACAAATATTATATATAGAAAGTATTTTTATATATATTAAGACAGAAGTCTACCTTCAGAATTATGAAAAAGAAATTCAATTTTTCAGTTGGAAGGGGGGGGGAGGGGGGAGGGGCAAACAAGACTTATGTGGTTGCCATCTATTGCAACGATGCAATATTGATATTTGTTGAGAAGTGTGACGAATTACTCAGCTGATATTAACACAGAAGTCTACCTTCAGAATTATGAAAAAGAAATTCAATTTTTCAGTTGGAAGGGGGGGGGGGGGGGGAGGGGCAAACAAGACTTATGTGGTTGCCATCTATTGCAACGATGCAATATTGATATTTGTTGAGAAGTGTGACGAATTACTCAGCTGATAGACGCGTTTCTCGGGACGGTCAGAAGGAAGTGTAGAGGGAAAAGGAGATAGGGAGGAAGCCATAATCTAATATGCATGCTTGCAATTGGTATCTTCAACATCTCCACATCCGAGCTGTCTATACTATCAAAATACCATAAAAACTTGCAGTTCATAGATGAGCTTTTGAATGTGTTCGCGATTCTTGGTGTTAGTTGTTATTGTATAAGTATAATACTTTTTTTAAAGAACCAGGAGCTTATGAAAAATGTTCATGCGGCATAAATTCTTTAATTTGTTTTCTTTTTTTGAGAATCTGGATAAAAACCGTTAAAGACGCACAGCCGTTCTGTTCATACGACAATCTGTCCATTTGCCCTTCCGTTTTTTCGTGTTTGCAATCACATGATCGCCAGCATATCTTTTGAATGAGCATAAGAAAACAGGCCTTATTCTTACCAGTTAAATGAATTGAATGTAGTAAAACTGAAAAGAATCCAATCGAAAAAATCGCGTAGAATCCACGCCAACAGGGTAAATTTGGAAAAATCGAAATTAAATTCAAAATCAAGTTGAGTTGAATGGAATAGAATCACGCAGGATCGATTAGATCTGAAGAAAGCCATATAAAATCGAATAGAGCACAATCGTATCGCATCAAATAATAACGAATTAAATTAAATCGTATTAAATGGTATTTAGTAACATAAAAACATTATATCAAATGAAGTCAAATCAAATGAAGTAGAATCAAATAATATTAAGTCGAGTAGAATGGAGCAAAGTCGAACAAATTCGAAATCTACGTTATTGAATAGACCCGTATAATATTGAATAGAGTCGATTCAGATAACATTAGATGCAATCTGATAAAATTTGAATAGTATGAAAGAGAAACATTTCAAACTAATTGGAATCGAAATAAATAACGCCGATTCAATTTCAACCGAATCACACCGAGCAGAATCGAGTTGAATCGAATCGAACACATCAGAATATAATAGAAGAGCTTATATATTTCGAAGAGTATAATATATTTTGAACCGTTTCGAAACACACTATCAACCAAGCTGTGTCGAATCATTACACATGGATCACATCGAACCACATCAAATCGGAATTGGATAGAATAAAAAAAAAGAAGAAAATTTGAATATGTTTTGAATTGACGGCCGCAAGTAAGTTTTTTAAACGGTTTTAACTAGAGCACAAAGAGGCCCTGAAAACCAAATAATTTACAACTGGAAGCTCCTATAGATATGTAGACATTAATTTAATAAATAAAGATACAACCATAATCAACCAGGCTTCAAAACCGTGCTGCTCTAAAACATCTTGGAGGATGTGGAAGAATCACCAGAGAAACCAATAAAATTTTATTATCTATAGGGAATAAGTTTCCCATACCACTCGTCAAAAGGTACAGCACTGAGAAGGCAAACTTATGCTTACTGCAAAAAGCATTCCTTTCAATGGAAAGACGAAAATAAATGAAATGATTTTTTTATTATTTCAAAAGTCTTCGCCTCATTTCATTCCTAAGTATATGCTAAAATTTTAACAAAAAAGAAATGCTTGAAAATATACTTCTAATTTAAAACTATAAGTATGGTTTTTATAAATTTTTAATTATTCCTTAGTTAATTATTATTAATATGAGAGAGTTTCGAAAAAGTACAAAACAATTTTCTGTTTATTCTCATTTGAAATTCTATCACGACAAAAAGTAATATTAAAGCACTTTGCTGGTGTCTACGCTTGTTTCTATGTTTATTATTTTGTACAATGAAAACTTTAATCTGTGCAAAATGTTGTCATTGCACTTGAGATGACAACAAAACAAATAAAAACCTAAACAACAAGGATTGTTTATACTGACTGAAGTGTAAATGCAACAAATGATTTGCAAATATTAAACAAGAAAACAACAAAACAATGGCCAGCATGTCTGCAAACAGTGTTCGATTTGCAACCAGCACACGAACATCAAGCACATAAAATTGCAGGACATAACACCATAGCAAAAGTAATGAAAAACCAAAATCATTATACTTAGATAACAGTTAATGCATACGGTACATATATGTGTACGTGTTTGGTAAAGATGTTTCACACAGAGGCATGCTTCTTCATATATATATGTATATATATATTTCTATATATGTATACATGAACTGTCTATAGGTATATAGAATAATTTTTGTTATCTCACAAACAAACACAAAAAAGAGCAGAAAAAATAAGGCAAATGAAGCTTGAATAACACAATGATTCTGCTGAAAATTGTATTTTATATGCACGGAGAAATGAAATGTCAATAAATGTTAAATGTACAAAATTGTCTAAAATGTCGAATGTTAGAGAGCAAACCGAAAAAGAGAGCAACATAAGCAAAATAATAGGTTCATAAAATTTTTTTTTTTGTACAAGTCTTTAATAAGCAAAAACAATTGCATATTGTTTCAATGATTTTTTCGAATTTGTTCTCTTCAATGCTTTCTTTCATTGTGTATTTAATTAAAAATTGTCAAACATTATAAAAAAGAAAGCAGAGAAGAGCCACAACATAAAACATAAACCGCAAAATCATTGTCAAGCAATAGAAATTGGAATGTGAAAGTACTTTGAAAATAAGTGAAATGAAAATTGAAACAAACCATAACAATAGTCATTCTCAACGTGTAGGATATTTTGTTGATTTATTTAAGAGTTATTGCGATTGAGAACTTGACTACATCTTGTGCATTTAAAAAAAAGGACCATTTCCTTTTAAACAATGGTACATAAACCAGCATGGCAAGCAGAAATTTCCATATTGATTTGGATTCTAATGACTTTCAGGTATATGTGCAGAAACTTCTATTCCATTCTAATTTTAATTATTTTTGACATTTTAATTAGCAATGCGTTTCTAATTTCAACAAGAAAAACTAAACGATTAAGCAGACTTCCGTTTCAGTGTTTCAGTGTGCCCTCTAAAGACCATAAATTTTTGCAATCGCCTAAATAAGCAAAAAATTAAGCATATTAAGGAAATTTTCCAATAGTTTCTTCTTCATAAAGTTAAGATAAAGCAATTATTTGCAATTGCACGCAATCGTGTTGCACATATTATGATGGTCATAATGTTGCCATGTTTAAAAAATTTTGATGTTTGAAAGCATCTTGAATTTATCGATTATGCGCCATTCTGAGATGTTGGATATTTGTATAAAAGCAGTGTATCGTATTTTGCGTGAACATTTCTTGTTTACTTGCATATAGGATAACTTTAAATGGCGAGCTGAAGTTATGGGCTCTAAGCCATGCGGAAGAAAATGACGTCTTCCATTACAAAATCATTCATAGTTTAGGTTTAATGATATCCTTACTACGAAAAACAGCCTCACATAACTCAAACGAAAACGAAGGTTTATATGGATTAAAGTCACTCATTTAGGACGGAATGAAATAGTTGGAAGAGTAGCATTATCTTGAGTTTACGCAGTAAAAACACTATAGTTGGCCAAGGCCCGCTATTAATGAACCTACTTCTTCGTTTAACACAGTTATTCATATAACGATTTTTGAAATTAGGACGATGGTCGGAAAAACTGTCCTATTCGAACCATTTTCAATAGCCTCCGTCCTTAGCGCAAGACGTGGCGGTGTAGTAAATTGCAGCAAAATGGCTTAAAAATCGCGACCTGTAACTTGAATTCAAGAAAACAAGATGGGCAGACGGACAGATGTATAGACGATCACATCCGAGGGAGAATGACCTTCTGAATCGATTACGACAATAAAAAGTCGGTCTATCTTAAGTTCTTCTGAGTGTTGCACACATTCACACAAACTTAATATTTTCTTCTACTACAAGTGGTGCAGGTTACGAAGAAGCACGTCCTAAGTTAAAAAAGAAAAGAGAAAATTGATGAAAAGAAAAAAAATAATGGTGGTGAATATTTCCGTTATTGACAATTGAGAGTTATTTACACACCTAGAGTTTATTAACACACCTAACATAAATATGCGAACTTTTGCAAAGAGCACAGCCCTTAAATAACATAAAAAGTATTTTTCGGACTTTTCAAGAACAAAGCGGTCAAGTGGCAATTTCGCAGACCAATTAATATTTTTTTTTTGGATTCTCTTACAATACAGAGAAAGGATACAATTTTTTTTTTCCGAATAACAAACAGAACATTCTTTCGACAGTTGCATCAAGGGAAAACCTGGTGAAATTTTTTTCTTTTTTGATTTTAGATTTCGAAGTATTTCCATTACACATTAAAAGATAAGCTTTCTGGCAAAATCGTTATGATATTACTTTAGAATTTCTCAATTTTCAAACCAAGTGCCAATATTCAAAGTCTCTTTGAACCTCAGCCTTACACAATTAAGAGGGTTCTGCAGCGGCCAATACAAATCGTGATTGGATGGATGTGCACGGGTGATGCATCTAAGCTTTCCATGCAAGTCCTGAAAGCCTGTGTCAATCCATTCTATATACATTCGAATTGGTTTTGTCGTTTGGAAAACGACGTGTCTAGCAGTGATCAATTCTTTATTTCAACTGCACACTTCATTGCTTTGATTGTTGACAGAATACCATGAAATAAATCGTTGCATTAGTTTAGAGTAGGTCGGGATACACGGTTCCCTTCCATTTCCATTAAGCTTACAGCAATACCTTACGGGACATCAAATCGAGCTGCGGCAATGTTTGTACAACCTCACCTACTTTAGAACACGATCTTTTCCAGCCATCCTTTTTATATATGATCCAACTTCTGTCAACCAGTATCGATCTCTTCAAAAACGGTACGATATTGCTTCGTTTCAGCACAGCTTCGCAAGTAGAACCTTGATCCATTAAATGTTTCATTGTTAAATCATATTGTAGCCAAGTATCGAGCTCTTTTTTTTTTCTAAAAATTTTATAAAAACCTTTTTTTGGTCAATAGCGATTTTGTCCGCTTCAATTTCTTAAAGATTTCATGTTTCGAATCGACGTTTGAAAACCTCTCAATATCAAGACTTGTGGACCAAACCATTTGCACGTTCCTCACCTTGATTAAACATCTTTGCCCTAAGCTCCTTGCAATTCTTTAAAAGCCTGCAAAGGATTGTCTTCTTGTTCGAAGTGATATTGTAAAATATGGTTCGATTGCCGGCTCGTTTTCGAAAAGCAAATCAAAACGCAGTTTCTGTGAACTCTATATGCAAATGAGACAACGTCTGTTTTTCATTACATTTTGATTGATGCCTTCCACAGATAGGATTAGCATTGCCAAACTCCTATTAACCTTCTTATCTTAGAAAAAACGCCTTGAAATTTTTCCTGGGCTAATGATGGCACGCAATCTAAAGATCATTGCATCATTCTTTTGCAAAATGGATTTAACAAAAAATATATTAATTTTGGTGATTCGGCGGAGAATCTTTTTTCAAGCATTTTTCTCTTCCCAACAGTTGTCAAAACAAAAAAAGCAAAAATAATTGCAGTAAATTAAATTTAATTCTAAACGAATCGAGTTGATTGGAAAACCAGAAACTTTAATTTTATTATCAACTTACGTACAAAAATTATGAATAATTGCAGAATGAACGCCTAGATGTGTGTGTAATTACTAATTTATTATCTAAATTGTTAATTATGCTAAATTTAAATTTATGCCTCTCCAAATACACATAAACGGGATTATACGGGTTTTCTCATGAATACGTTTCAGTATTAATTCAATTATTATGACATTAATTTGACATATAGTAGAAAATTACGGTCAAATGGCATTTTTCGAAAAGCAATTTCGTACATAGAGAAAAATATATAATTATAAGTATTCAGGAATGAAAATTATATAAAAGTGTGACGTTACACTCATTACAGATATGTATTGTTGATTGTTGGTAAGAAGAGCAACTAATTTGCAAAGTTTTAAAGTAGAATTCATTCTACGTCTAGTCAGACAATTGAGTTTATTGCTTAGGTTTCAGAGCGCATATCTATAATAAATATATTATATGTGCGAGGTGTGTTTAAAAATTAAGGTGACGTTTGAAAATTTCCTCGGTTTTTTTTTCGTTATGTTGGTAGACATGTTCCCAACATATAATGACATTAAGAGTCACTTTGCGTTGTTAGTTTGTTTTCTGAAAAATTCAAAAGGTGGATATGTTTTGGTATGATTGGCAATTTTTTGCTATCAATAAACGTGGATGAAAGACTGTATTAAATGTTGTATGTAAAATAAAATAAAGTGCTCCAACCCACTTAAAATGTTGAGCGTGGTATACGGCGAGTATACTTCGAGAAAAAAATGTTTATGAAGCCCGTTAAGGGAGATGCCCACCTTGGACGTCTCAGCACAAAAACGCAGTGGCTTTTAGGGAACTGGTTGCAGATATCGTCATATCGATCGGTTCATGGTATGCAATTTTTCCGCATGTGTTGGGCAGGAAACGTGTGGTAGCGAAGTTTGTTCCGAAATACCTCAGCAACAGTGCTGATCAGACTTGGTCTACTGCGACTTTTTCCTATTCCCAAGCAAAAAAAAAAGATAAAGGCCGCGTCGCTAGAAAAGCTCAAGACCATATCTAAGGGGAATTACTTTGAAGGGAACAAAATTGTTTTCAAGAGAAATCAATTTTTTTTTTTTTTGAACACACCTCGCATATATATGTTGATATGTTTTATGCATCTCCATGAGCATATGTTGAATGCGTTAGTATCTGTATATCAACATGCTGTAGTCAATAACAGTAATGTAATTTTTATCGAATTTACCTTTTCTTGTTGTTGAACATTCTGTATATATATATATGTATGTATATTGTGTCGATGTTATAAGGGTATACCTGTCTAACGATCCCGACAAACTTTTGGGATTTGATGGATTCAACAAGCAAATATTACATTTAATGTACTAAGGAAATATTTATGTATATACATTTGCGTGTACGTGTATGTATGCAAAACTACATAGACGTTCAACCGTATATTTGGATACTTTGGTTTGTACGGTAGCATGTATTATATGATAAATGTATTTGTACTACATTTTAGTTGAAAAGTCGTATATGTTTACCTCATCCAAGTAAGAGGACTTATGCCTCATTAAGTGAGACTTTAATATTATGTTTCGTACAGCTTCTGAAATGAAGTATTTACTTAAATTTAAATTCAATACATTTCATACCATTTTTTGCAAATAGGCAATGAACAACCACTACTAAACGAAACCAAAATAAATTTTACTTTCGCTAATATTAATTTTTCTTTTGTATAAGTTTCAATTGTGTAGTGCCGTTGAAACAGCTAAACACCCGGAATCGAGTTAGAAGACAACAGAAACTTGTAGCAGAGAAATACTCCTCAAAAATGCGAGCATACCGATCAGAATGTTCAAAGAATATTTCTATTGACAAGTCTTCATTCAGACTTTATCCAAACATCTAGTAGGTGAATGCTAGAATTCAGTGATAAAAACAACTTATTAGCTTGCAATCTTTATATCTCTTGGGTTCGACAAAATCTAAAATTCTTTTCTCGTTAGAAAGTGATCTTGGCTTTCTCTTACTTTGAGAAGAGAAAGAGACCAATAATTATCTTGATATGACTTGGATGTATATCATTCCGCTTCGTTTGCCTTTACTTCCTATAATTTCTTTACCTTCATTCTCGTAACTGTGAAGGCATAGGCACACGTACATAACTGCAGAATATATAATTATTATATACAAGAAACGCTATAACATAAGTGTATGTCTAATGTGAGAAATCATTTCCTGCTAGCAACAAAAGCAATTGGCGTATTTACGGCGAATATGGTCAATTTTTTTGCAATCTATTAGAGAAGTCATCGAAGAATTTGTAGTACATTCCAATATCGAGCTCCGACCATAATAAAAATTGTTTATCTCAATAAGTAGAGATATGTTGCATTATTGTAAATGAGATTAAAGTAATTATCAATTTAAGAACATTAAAAGTTTAATTTGGACAATTAGGAATAAATTTTGTAGTTAGTACACAAGCTTTTGCGATTTTTGCAATACTAAAACACCTCCTTTTCACACATCTGCGGGCAGCTCTTACGGAAGTTCTATTAATTTTTGTTACTCGAAAGTCTGCTCAAATTATCTGTTTTTCAAAGGGCGTTGCTCACCCTTCGAACAACCTACCAGCGGTAGATTTTCCGACGCTCCAGATGCTTTCACTTTGTAGACACGCGTCAAACGAAATCTGTTTCTCTCTTCCTTTTTTTCTTTCTTTAACGGTCGTGAAATAAAGAAAAAATCATCTGCCATAGAATTAACGTCCTGCGTTTATAGAATTTTGTGGCTGCTATTAAGTTGCCTTGGGACGAAAGAGTTGACGCATCCCGAGTATACCTCGGATATCGCTCCGTCCTCATACCAATTGTTACGGTCTCCCTATTAATGGTGCGAAAGTGAGGTGAAAAGAAGTCTCTGAAAATTGTTTGCGTTGAAATCGCAGAAATACTGCAGCAATGCCTTGACACTTTTACCAGAAAAAGAAGCACGCGATCATCGATCAAGTGCCTACATATGAATATTAGGTTTAATAATTTAATTAATACATAAGAGAATTAATTTAATACATAAGAGAATTAATTTAATACATAAGTACAACATGTGTCCACTCGTGAAACACTTTCTCCTTGATATATTATATATAGTTCAGGGCGCACATTTAATAAAGAAAGCGAGTAAGGGAAAAAAAACAAATAATGTTTGTTTTACTCAATTTTTTTGCAACGTTTACATATATATCTTAATAATTAACGACTTGTATCCCTCTTGGTCTTTCTCTCTCTCCCCCTCTCTCTCCCTTCCTGCTTTTCTACCTCTCTGTCATTTTTAAAATTTTAAAGCGTGCAATATTCATATCGTCACTGACATACTCTCATTTTTAATCCTATTTAATTTCTTTTTTCACACTAAACTGTTAAAACTAACCGTTCTCGTAAAAAAATATATTCGAAAAAATTCGTTTTTAAAACCACTTTAATACTTCTAAACGGTTGCATATCATTTTTTTCTTTTTTCTTTTTTTTTTTTTTGTTGTAGTTTTAATGACAGCAACAATTGCATTCATATTCAGAAATCTAAAAATATTCAATGGATGCTTGTCGACGAGACTGATATTTGACATTTTCTTCTTTTTTGGTTTTAATGGCAAATAGATATATGTACAAATATTTACCCATATCCAATAAAAAATATAAAATTTTTGTCTGCTCCAGGGCTTTTTTTATTTAAATTTTAATTTCAAATCAAAAATTGGTAAAAAAAGAGATTAAATTAAAACAATTACAATGAAACCGTAAACATTGCGGCTTACCGTAACCGCACAACTGTAACGAGCATTTGCTAATTTAGTCATTCCGCAATATAAACTAATAAAAATGTGTTTCCGTGTAAACTAAATAGAATAACGGTCTGCAATTCTTTAAGTTTGGCTAATGGAAACTAAAAGGGTAAGCACGTCCAAATTTTAAAGCATACTTTTTAGGGCAAAAATTAATTCAGTATTGCTCGAAACTCAAATTAGTTATGTTAGAGCCGCAACAGTCAGCCTTTATGTCTCGTTTCACATGTGATTCCTCTATCAACGACAACAAAGACAATGTGGATTCCAAATATGCAGGGGTTTATCTGATCAGTACCCACCTCGTCAAATTCACCATCCAGTTTCACCAGCAAAGAAACAGGTCATTTTTTAAAACTACGCTCCTGTCGAATTATTTTGAACTATTAAACAAATCGATCTCGACATATAGGACCAGGATGCAATATCTGCTCCTTCGAAAAGTAAACTTCTTTGTCAATTTTCTATGAAAGATTTAGGGGATTAAATACTAAACTTACAAATTTTTATATTCCTAGCTTTCGCAGAATATGTGCCGATTTTTACACCCTACACCGCTTGTGTTATAAGGATTTTTTAACTTTGAGCTGATATTGAAAACATCCAGAAGCACTTGAGATTGATCCGACTATTAGTGTATTGATTGATTCAGAATCACTTTCTGGACCGACTTAAGCTTGTCTATCGGTCCATCGGTCAGTTCGCCTTGTTACCTTGTGTCAACCTACAGCTCGCAATTTTTGATAAATTTTTATGAAAGTTGATACAGCCACATGTTTCGGCCCAAGGACAAACGTCATTGAAGATGTTTTGGTTTGCACCACTTTTTCGATCATTTTCCATATGGCTTTATTTTGAAAAAATCTTTATATGACTAATTCTTTTAAGCGAAATGGTGTACAAGTACCCAACCTATTCAACCGGTCAATAAACTTTTCCTTTCGAATGTTTTTAGAATTTGTGGGAAACATGTAAGTATCTTGAAGATCCAAGTACTTAAGACAGCTTATTCGATTGCAAGGCATTGGGCATCTTAGAAAAGTGTTCTATAGCCATGTGTGGTAGAGTTTTTCACAGTATTATTTTTTATTTTAAAAACCTGAAACTTTTCCTTAAGAAAAGTTGTTAAAGATTTTACTTTTTACGTAAACGTTTATGTTTTTCGCAAACAGTTTGTTTAGAAAAACTACGTTTTTCGCATGGAAAATATATATTATATTTTGAAAATTTTACCAGTAAAGGATAAGAGTCTTTTAGAAAAAGCTGATCAACACACTATAAGTCATGCAATACAAAATGTACTCTGTATAGTTATGAGTCTTTCCTACGGAATACCTGCGTGGAAAGAGACAAAGAAAGGAAAACTTTTGAACTGAAAGTATTGTGCGAGGATTTTCCTTTAAAAACGCGTTATAATCTCAAATTGTTTCCCGTACTAGCTGTGCTCAATTTTGCCTTTTCTTATTTTTGTACATTTTTTACGAAAATTCAATTCAGTTCAATTCAATTTATGCAATTTTTTTTCTTCTGTCTTCTGTCTCATTATTTTTGTTTTTGTTTGTTTTTTTTTGCTTCATCATAAAAAATTCAATCGTAATTCAATTTTGCAGTGTCGGCAACAAGAACAACAACAACAACAATAACTTAGCAGCTGCTTTATGTTTAAGTACAGCAACAGCAATAACGACAAGAACATTTACATTTAACCGAACAGTAAAACAGCGCAAACCTCAAAAGTTAAACGAGGAACAGTAAAATCACTTAAAAAGTGTTATGATGGCTTCCTTGATTGTAGTGGCCGTCGCTGCTTTTCGTCCTATTTGCCGTATAGCAAGAACATATTTTAGTGCAAGAAGAAAAGGAAATAACAATAAATTATTACAAGCTAAATAAGCAACTTAAGCTACGTAGGAGGCTGGTGTACCACAGATGCCGTTTACCTGCAAAACCGCATAAACAGAGCTGCCGCAAAACACCCGAGTAGTGAGCAGAAAACTGTAATATTTAAGAAAAAACAACTTTTATGTTTTTCTTACCTTTAAAAAAAAGAAAGTCAGAAAATTATGTTCGATTATGGCCGAATTTTTTACACCCACAATCTTTTTTTCAGAAAAGCAAACACGCAGACGCACCTGTAATGCTGTAGGACGGTCCGTGGTATGCATGGAGAATTTTTATTATATAATTATATAAATATTATCCATGCGTAGCGCATGGATAATGAGCAAAAACAACAGAGTAATAGAGCTGCTTTCAATTTATGTTGTTTCCTTTGACCAGTTTGATCGATTGTCCAAATCAACCTATGTGAAGGACCTTCTAATATTTCGGCCAATTTGAAGCAGATGTCTTGATTTTCACAATCGCATAACGTTTGCAACACACACAACCGAGTAGATGGACAGACCGATGATATGACATGAGACAAGTTCAAAATTTCACATTCAGACATATATAGTTTCCCCTCTGAACATTTTGAACTTTTCTCTAAATGTGCAAATGTTTTGACAAATCAGCATACGCTAATTCGTCGGCTGTGGATATAAAAATTGTAAACACTTATAAAATATCGCTGTTGAATAATATTTGCCAAATAGCAATCTTTCTCTTATTGTCGAGAACCTCTACTACGAGCTTTTATATACGGTAGCCGTGATACAGATCAAGGAAATGACGATAATGATGATGATGATTATGTTCTTCTTGTAGCCGCTCAAGCTCAACCATTCCACACAAATTCACGTACAAGCGTGCAAGCTTCGGACCTCTGCTGAGATGTTTTTGGATGGTTTGCGTCGCTGCTGTGGCGATTATTATTTCATGTTGAATCAGACCAGAACTTCCGCGTAAACTTCCGACCATTCACAGACACTTAACGTTTCAGGTTTTGCTTTGTTTTTGTGTCAGATGTTGTGGTTTATTTCATTTCAGTTTTACTCCTTTATTTATTTTTTGTTGCAGTTGTTGTTTTGTCTCCTTATTATCTTTAACGATTGCAATGGTTTTCGGATACCTAAAAAAAAAAAAAAAACGCAGCCATAGAACGGATACTTGAATAAAGCCAGCCAATATAGACGTACGTATGAGTGTTTGTGCATGTGCGCACGTGTACTTGTGTTGAAGTGTTACGATGGGCGAACCCATAGCTCAGTTCCAATGCATGGCTAAATGGCCAACAATGGTGTGTTATATTCAAGATTTTACATCCGCTATGAAGGAACTTCATGTACGTTGGCTATATCGTCGCTTCAGCGCATATGCTTGATAGCGAACATACTTCGGAACAATTTACATCCTTTAAATAGTAAATTTTCCCCGTCAACTATTCACAGCATACACACACTATTAACCTATTCAAGTTTGTCGAAATGCATCAATTGCAAGGCAGGGCGAAGAACGCACATGTAAAACGACTTGTGTGGTAGTTGAGAGACAAACATTTGTGCACATTTTGAACAGTGTGCAAACAGCGTACAAATATCCGGTTTTAAAACGCAATAAGAACCATAGCAACAATCACATTGAGAACAAACTACGACAATACTATAAAAGTTACGCATAAGATGTTTAAAGGTGTTCTTGTTCGTGTGAGCGCGTCATTGCTGTATTCGAAGTTTAAACTTACTTAAAACGGAACATGTTGTTTCCACATGTTGAGCTTAATTTTCCAAAAATTGCTAAAGTAACGAAAGTAGGACTGATAAAGAAAATCAACCACCTTAACTTATCCCGTAACTTCCTCTAATCAGGGCAATTATAACTTGTAGCAATAACGCGTAGAAACATAATTTGGAGCCAAGTTTTTCAATTGAAAAATTTAATTATTGTTAAAACATATGCGAAAGGCAGAAAAGTTTGGCAGGTTAAAAACTTAAGAGAAATGTCCGCTTCTTGTCAGAAAAAACGCGACGTGCTTTCTTTATGAAAGAAAGCATTTATTTCATAGTAGTGGTAAAACATGTCTTATTCAGAGTACAATAGTCCCCCGCTAACTACATATTTGTCGAGCCAGTGTACTTCTTCTTCATAATTGTTGAGGGTATATTAAGAAAGTGTTATCTCCATCGACGTAATCTAGTCGCAGTGTGAGTTCTGATGAAGATACTAGAACACATTTAGTTACGTCTTCACTCGGTATGACTTTCAATTCAGGATTTTTATATTTACTCGTCTCTCCCAGAGGAGGAATTACTAGCTTTAAGTCGAGAGAAGAAGGTTTCACATGTTTTGATATTCAAGATATTTATTTATTGTCTTTAAATTATGTAAACAAGTTGACAAAGTATAGATTTAAAAATCTGGCGGATAACTTATATAAAGTTCTTAGTCGTCATTCTTTGCTTACTTCAATACTCATGCGAATTCGAGACATGTTCACCCGAAATAGGCGTAAGAAACTATCAAGTATTTCTTGCTAGTTTCTTTTTATTGCATAAGAAAAGAAATGCATACCGCAAATATCTGTTATTGGGCACTAGTTCGATCGTTACCAATACTAACAACACCTATGACTACAACACTTTTAAATTTTGCTTTTATACAGGATGTTAAAGCTCGTTAACAGCCATATGCCACAGACGAGATACATGATCTCTTAACGCATTATTTTCAAGCCTGGTATTACTCTAATGCTCCCCCAGGATGCGCGAAAACTAGATGGAATGATTTTAGAGTGCGAGGTTGACGCTACTAACAAGGCAAAAGGTCTGGAGGACACCTGCAATAATGCAAAGTGAATTACTAGAGAAGCCCGGGATCGCCAATTACCAGAAAGCACATACATTTTTATTAACAGTTTATTTCAATATATTCAATAACAATTTTAAACAATTTTTTCATAAGTTTTCATTTAAAGGGAATTTAAAGTGAACATAATATTAAAAATATTGGTTAAAGGCAAACTTTAATACTTGGTAAGCGTTTAATGATTCATTTAAGTTCAATTCATTTAATTTGTTCCCATTAACAAGCTTAAGAATTTCATTGAATGTACGCGTACACCCGGTTGATTGTTAACAGTAGTTAAAGGAGACAAGAATTATATGCGAAAGTGTATATGCTCATTGAAACGTTCGACGTTATTATCACGCCCAAAACATACATATAATTATGCTTCTCCTTATCAACTAGAAATTTTTTCACTTCATTTTTCATTCCATTAAATGCTTAATAGACGTATCGCGCGATGTGCTTGAGTATCAGAGCATGTACAACATAGGTGAAAATACACACACCCTCCATAACTCATTCTCTCGACAATATCTTGTAGAGTAATCGTCTGATTTACGGAATACGAATTGTCTGAGTAACGAATATGTGCATTTATGTATGTAAGTCCGTATGTGTTTATGTTTTAATAGAAGAAATTTTTTATTATTAAACAAAATTGCTGAGATATGAATTTTAAATAATGGAATAATAACTTATAGTTTATGAAGTATTTAAATTTTTTGCACTCGCAAATGCAAAACGACAACGTTTATTGCTTTATTGAAATATTATTAGCGCGCAGAGGTTATGAAAAAATTTGCAAAGCAAATCAATTCAACATTATTTTAAATCGCTTGAAAAGCAAAAAATTTTTTTGCAATTAATTTAACCGAAAGTTGAGCAAAATGGTTCAAGTGGATGAATATTGTTACATAATCTAGAACAATCAAACAAATTTAAGGAAAAACTTTTCCCCTTAATATGTTCATTACAATTTTTCACGAGGTTTTCATGATGTTCATGGATGTTAAAATTTTCGTGGACTGCTTGATGTATTGCGACCTGCTTCTGCACTATTAGCAAATTTGTATCTATGTAGAAATTGTATTATAGATTGGGGAAAAGCCAAAAGTACAGCTTATTTGTCAAACTCTTCCATATAATTATGCTGAAATGCTTCACCTTGCTTCCCCGAAATTAAGGCACAGGACGTTCACTATTTGAAGATAACAATCCACTCCCTATATCCTTACTTTCGCTCACATAATAAACAGAATCCCGCCTTGAAAAAACTGCGCAGGCTTTGAGGCAATCCACGTATCGATCCAATCTTTGACTTCTTCAGAAGAACGAAAATGCTAATCAACCAGGGCGTGCGTTATTGATCGAAGCAAGCGATAATTAGAACGAGGAAAGACTAGAGAAAACGACTGGAGGGTAGGACATTTCTTTTGACGTTTTTTCAAGTTAGTTTAGTCGGTTTTGCGGCATGCAGTCTCAGGTTCCAGTTCAAAATAAACAGCTTTTTTCACGTCCAAGGCCAAAGCTATGAAGAGGAACATCGTTTAGAAGCAATAGCAAAGTTCAGTATAAAAAGTTTACAATAATTTTAGACTTAAAGCACTAATAAGTGAACATAAGTTTAGGCAACTTTAGATGTGGCTGTCACATAGTATCGTCTACCGAACTGAGATTTGGACCCGCGTGGTCACGAGTCTTATCGATCCGAAATGCGGCAGCCACCATTAAATACTGATGCTTCTGTGTGCACAAATATGACAACAAATAGTGACTAAAACTCTCAATAAATAAGACATAACGTCTTAACGCTGTATAGTCAGAAGGACAATAGGTTATCAGAACGATAATTAGCCTCAACTTAATGTGATGACATCGATAAATCAGAAAATGACCAAATCAAGATTTAATTTACCGTTTGGAAAACAGAAAATTTCTTTCTTATTGCGATCACCGGCAAAGTTCAATTTAAAATATTATTTAAGTTCGCGACACAACTTAGTCAGCAAGAGCATTTTTCGAAAGGCACTCCTCCTTTTTCTTTTTTCTCATCACCTCTGTCTATTATTACGCTGTCCTTTATAGTCTAGCAGAACTTGTGACTCCTAATAAATATTTTTACTGAAGCTTATCCCGTTGATGCAATAAAATAAATGCGCGTGATGCAATAAAGGTGATATATGCGATAATGATTTTATTCTTGCAATTCATAAAGCTGATTATCTTGCCTTTAAATAGGTTATATGCCGGAATTTTAGAAAAGGCTACCCGATTAGGATTCACTCTAAGTAAGCTGCTTAAAAATGTGTCTGAAAACATAGAAATCATAAAACGTCCGTCACAGTCATCATCATCGCCATCAAAACATCATTGAATCAATTAAAGTAATTATATTCATACATATTAACTAACAAACTGTTATAATATACGATACGAGATAGCGATTGTTAATACATAGTCTGTTTAATATGTAACTAGTTCGTCTGGTGGAATGCTTTTAAAGCGAACGTGCACCTACATACATACATACACATGTTTGCGATATCTTTTAGAACTGTCATTCATTTTATGTTACTTTTACATATAAACCTACACCGTTATCAATTTGCACTGAATGTTTTCCCTGGTGCTATTCTATGAAGAACACATGCTGACTATCATATATTGTGCGAATAAAATATCTTCTCTCCAACTCGCACGCGTATATACGTAGAACATATATGTGTGTTGAAATATATGCGTATATCATAAACGCCTAGCAATACAATTTCGTTGTAGTTGCTTCGTTATGTTTTGTAAAAATTCTAGATTGATTTGTATTCAATTACGCGGATTGTGACAAGCATGTCATTACAATACTCTGTCATGATATTAACGTCTGCGTAACTCTAATACTATAAAGAATGTCGCGTGTGTAAGTGAATTGAAAAAGGACACAAAAAAGCTATACATAGGAGCGATTACTAACTTGTGTTCATCATCATTTATCTGCACCATCAAACCCTAAGCAAAAAGAGTTGTAGTTAAAAATAACTTTTAGTAATCAAAAAAATAAATAAATAAATAAAAAAAATTGATTTATATATAAAATATAGAAAATTATTTTAAAATACCTCTCAAATTAATTGAAGCTCATATGAAAATTCTTTCGCTATTCGCATACAATCTTCAACCATTATCAGTTTTATCGACAAGGAAATGTTACAAGGTCTGCTGTATCTTTATTTTTACACTTGTTCTAGTTTTTGTACCTCCCTACTCTGCTAAGTGCATAGTGCATAGTTTCTCTTACTAGGGCAGCAATTGTCCATCTAACCCTTTTGTGCCTTCATTTAACCGCAGGCTTCAATTACACAACACTAACTTTATAGTTCATGTCTTACTTTTGCTAGTTCGTTTTGTGTATGTTGTTGGAATTGTTGGAGCGGCAGCAAGCAATAACAAACAGTAGATACTAAGAAGTTCACAATCGAGACAACATTGTTTGACAGGTGCTGGGAAAAAACTAAACACTGTTGAGAAGCATGTAAACGTACAAATGTAAAAGAAACCCAGTTGGAAGCCGAGTACATTATAGCTTACACTTTTTGCTTTCAATTATTGTATTCAGTTTACAGCTAGTTTAAGACAGTTGAGATTTATTGAATGTTTCCTTCTTCCAGGCGATTATCATGGTGATGTTCAGAGATTCAAGTAAGGCTAACGTGGCATCCGCACGATGCCCACGACAAATTCCTTATCCTTATTCCCTTTATTCACTTTTTTCGTTTTATTCGGTTGATTCATTACAATAATCTATCTCATTCCGTTCGTTGACATTCAAAAATTAATTCATTTCATTAATTTAATTTATTTCCTTGACTTCTTTCATTTCTTTCATTTTGTTTGCATCATTCATAACTCGCATTTCATACGGCTCCTTCACTTCGTCAATTTCATGCTTTACCCTTTTTGTCACCTTTCACACGATATTTACTTCATTCATATCATTCGCCTCGTTCGTTTCATTTACTTCCATCCTATTTTCACTTTATCTTTTTCGTTTTTCTCGCTTTATTCACTTTTTTCACTTCTTCCGTTCGATTCGCCCCTTCTTTTCTTCATTTCATTTCTTTCATTCCTTTTGTTCCCTCCACTCCTCTCTCTTAAATCATTCACTTCATTTCATTCCGCTCATTTTTTTATTCATTTTGGTTATTTCCTTTCTTTCAATTCCTTCACGTTTATCTTATCAATCATATTCATTTTCTTTTTGAGGGGCTGAGAAAAATGCAATTAGCTTACGCTTTGAAACCCAAGGATGATATCTTTGCACCATGTGCGTATATGTATGATACGCATTTTCTTCCAGAGCAGCAACACACACGGTCTTCCTGAAACATAAAGAGCTCGTATCAGGTTTGCAAAAAAATTAACGGAAGGTTACAATGGAAATGCTTCAGAAGAATATTAATGTCAACGATCATTTGTAAGGTTCTAGAAATTTAAGGCTTATTGTTAAAGTAGTCAAGCAATCTTAGCCATGAAATCTTTCAATCTCAGCAAGAAATGACATGAAATCTTTCAATCTCAGGAGCCAAACTTATATCAAGGATATAAACAAAGCCAATTCAAGATTGTGATGCAGCGTCTAGTCATACGTTTTCGCCCTCACAACAACATATATGAGATCACTTTCTCATACGTACAAATGTTCTTAGAGAAGACCTTTATTAGCCTTAGCGAACCTTGCTTGCTGCGCGGGCTGCTATTAAAAGCTATTTCAGTGTACTTGTCATTATCATAATACTCTTAGTTACTAGTAGACAGCTGTCTACGATAAGACGAAAGATATACGTCTTTTCGACGTTGTATGTTAATCAATACGCCAAGATCGTCCAAATATTGGATTGTTGACATAAATACCTTCATTCACAATTTATTTATTGTCTATATACTTTGCAAGTAAATCTACAAAGTATGAATTTAAAAGGCTGCCGCATACCTTAGATCGTATGGGCGCATGTATTGAAAACTGCACTTGGGATTTCAATCCGCGACCATTGGTTTGTCAGTAGCAGCCCTTTGCCTCAGCCTTTACTCGATTACTAATGCTACGCATATTGCGCAATCAATGATTCTTGCTTTTTCTGAAATAAGCTATCATTACAATTTTCTCCTCCTTTGAGACTTTTTCCTAACTTATTCTAAATTTGAAAGCCTTAAATAAGCCTTGCACACAGCTCTTCCAAAGCGACTTTATGGCACACACATTCAATACGCAAAGTGTACTGGGTAGTTTTCATTAGAAAAATGAACAATTAATTTTCTTATAGCATTAGAGCTTCTTTTAAGGCACAAAGACTTTTGTACTCTTGGAATAACGTATATTAGTTCTTCTCTGCACTGAGCATAATATTAATTAATTGGAGTTCAGTTCATCCCCAAAGTACACATTTTAGATATACTTTATCGTAAGCTATGTAATTGATTTTTCTCAGCATAATATTTTTGAAATAAAGTTTCTCTTGCTTTTTTTTCGAAAAATTTTCTACTGGGTATTAATTCAAACAATTTCCATTTTGTTTGTTAATCTTGAGTATGTTATTTTTCATTACGAGTGCTGTTGAATTGCTAAAGCAGAAAAATTAAGTACAAAAAAAAAAGATGAAAAAATAATTGGTTTTATGACTGCAGGCAATCAAATTCATTTAGTTTTGAACTTAAAACTAAAACAACAGCAACGGAGATTTACAAGATTTATATAAGATTTATGGAATTTACGAAAACAAATAAGAGCCAAGAATGAAGGAAACATGATGTACAGAGCACGTACATACACGATCTTTACCAACAAAATTTATATATAAAACAGAAAAAAGAGAAAAGAAAGCTAAGCCATAAAATAATGAACTGTGTCATGCGAATTCATTTTATACGTGCATTCATACATCCATATAAATAAATATACACGCAATGGCACTTGCACATATATGTTTATTCATTGAATCTCTCAAGAGGTTTGAAAACACTAAACGATTTTATTTAGCAATAACGTATTGAACTGAAATTGTGTTTTATTTATTTATTGTTTTTTTTTTATTATTTTTTCTAATCAAGCACTAAAACATGAAATAAATAATTTTTTCACTTCTTTCTACGTCGTGTCAATGTCGCATACATGCATATTTCCATAGACTAAAATTACCTTGCTTTAGTTTTATTTAATACAATTGCAACTTGAGAACAATATTTATATATAACTAAATGTATTGATGCTGCAGTTATTAACACTGGTAACGATAATCCATCGATCGATAATACTTGGAACCGACAAATAAAAATTTTTTTGCGACCAAGGGATTTTACAATATTTTTGGAAAGTGCGTACATTTGCGAGTCAAAGACCTTTTGGATGTGGTATTGTTGTTATTTTCAAAAGTTTCGAGAAATACTTATTTCGCCTAGCGATCAATCCTTTTTCTTTTAATGAAAATAATGTCATATATATTCAGAATTGACTTGAAAGGTGTTGTGATCACCTGTCCTTGATGATAATCTGATCCCCGGCACTCATTATCTCTTTGGACGTCTTAAAAGTTTGCTCAAGGAAAAATATGGTTGGGGAAAGATTGTCCGCATTAGCAGTGGAGTAGGTAGTGCGATTGAGTCAACTTTAGTCGCAACTACAGTGAGTGCTCAGTCGGTGAAAACGTAGCACTTATCGATTGGACTTCTATTCACTAGGCTGCGACCACCATATCCCTATTTCTTTTTTTATTTCTCTTTCCTCACCGCGTTATGCGAATAGGGAGCATCACCTGACTGATCAGAGAGAAGAGAAGTTGCAGTCAATGAAGTATATTTATGGGGTCTTGATAAATCTTTCTATAAAGAAGACATCGAAACGTTAGGAAAACTTTTGGATTCAAGCGATTCTACAACTTTTGAAGAACACTAAGCTGATGAAAAAAGCGAAATTCTAGAAAAAAAAAGATTATAGCTGGTTAGTACCGGGAATTATTGACCAACACCGTAACACAGGAGTCAAACCTTGTAAATCAAAAGCGTCCGCATTTCCAGGTTAATTAATTTCCTCTGTACCTGTTTTTGAATTTTCAACGTTTGAAGCCCAATATATACAACCGTTAGAAATTATTCGGACTTTTCATTGAAATCTCCTTTGGTTCATCGTACGCTAACGTCAATGAAAATGTTATTTATTTGGGAAATTTCAAATCGTATATAGGCTTTTCTGTGTTTCTTTCACTTTAGACTAAATTTATTATTATTATTATTATTATCTAAATTTAGCCAGAGAATAAATTCTAAGACTAAAGTCTTAAAAGCACTAGCATCTAAGGCTTTCGGCTTTAGACTAAATTTACAAAATTCATTCAGTTCACTTTGACAAATCGTTCTAACAAGACGGAGTTTATCATAAAGCCGGTTAGAAAAATCGTGCCATTACTTTCTTCTGAAACACTTGAGAGGCAATGCGACTGCAAACTTCAGAAAATCAATTTTCTTACTAGCTTGTATGATTTCAGATAGTCAAAATTGATACAAAAAAATGGTTGCGGGCAGTTCGCGAACAGAGTTGTATAGGTGTACAAAACGTAGTTCAAACTTTGAACTCCTTTTTGTCGAAACGCGATTTTTCAAGGAGGTATGGCAGCATAAATCTTCCTTCATTTCATTCCAATTTTTATACCCTACACCTCCTATTGTGCAAGAATACGCGGATGCATGCAGAAAGCAGAAAATTTGAGTCAGATTCACTTAATAGTGCGCCATGTTTCCCTTTTCCTTCAAGCTTTTTCATCTCTTGTTTTAATCATAATGATTTTGATTAACTTTGTGATATTTACAAATTTTTGCAGCTTGCAACACTTGTGGTGCAGGAGTACATCGAGTTTGTAGGGATGTATGCAACACACGGACGTGCTTGATATAGATACAACTTTCATTATACTCATAGATTCAGAATTAAAGTTTGAATCGATCTAAGTTTGTGTGTCCGTCGATCTGTCTTGTCTTTTTGTGATTTACCCAGAGTTCGTAATTTTCGAGATAATGTGATGAAAGTTAGGAAAACGACGTGGTTTGGCCCGAACAAACGCCATTGAAAATGGATTCGTTTGGATCACTTCTTCCACGAGTGCCCCATTTTGAAATGTCGTCACATGAATACTTGTAGCGTTGTGTAGGGCATTTAATGGGGAGCCGAGGCCCACTACAGTACTTTTACTTGTTTATCGACAATAGATCAATCAATACTTTTAAAATTCACTTTTTTTAGTTTACAGATTACAGTGATGTCATTTACCCCCTAACGAAAAACATTGCGCCGTCGTTGCATTTTTTAATTTTTCATTGGTGAACTGCGTGGTTTGCGCGTGCCTTGCTTGGACAACTGTGCTCTAAGTCCCTCAGTACTTTGAAATTAAAATAAAAGTTCTATTAGGCTTACCAGCAAAACGCAAATATTGATGCTTGTGTCCATTTATGAATTCATTCATACAAAATAACAGATAAACCAGTTCTCTTGTATATATACACATGTTTCTAAACTAACATAATGCAACCTCATGGTGAATTGTCAAAACACACTAAAGCATTTTTGCAAATTTCACAAAAAAAGAAAAAAAGTTTTTACATATGAATGCTTTTATTACTTCTTAAGTTTAGTTTCATAAATTTTCAAAAGGCTTACGATAATATACAAAGAGTATTTTCGAAATATTTTAGAGTAGAAAAAGAAAGATTTATTACAATTTATTGACAACTAGATTTAATATAAAGATTCATTTAGTGATTAGCTAAATCCAAAGTTTTTTATATAACGTCTCCATAAAAATAGGAAACGAAAAGACAACAAATGATATTTATAAGCAATAGTTGTCTCTGTTGCAAATTTGTATGAGCATCGTATGGTGTTCTTTCGTTCCATTTTGTAATAATTAATTAAATATTATACACAAATTATGTATAAATCCTTTCGCCTTCAACCACAGCTTTAAAAGCGAGATTTCGCCGGGATCCGACAAATATGACAGGAGTAGCATCTTAGAGGCAAAAATAATTGCATGAAAATTTCAATTAATGCTTTTTCCGTCTTTCGGTAGAAAACGATGAAATACATGGTAGTGAAAATATAAAAGCGGCAGTTACACCATATAAAGTTCACGCAGAACTTTAAATCCAACTGAGAAGACGTTTAGTTTATAGAAAGCAATGATTAATGCGGTTCGACCGACTAACAGCACGACGTATTTTAAAAGTAGACTGGCGGTATACTGTGCAACAATAACGTTTGAATAGGATAACACGTTATAATACCAAAAACACTTATGTCGGCAATGCCTGAACACATAAATCCTGAGAAAGCTTTACTCGGAAGTTGTAATACAACTATAGAATAATATAAATCCTGCCCCATTCAGCAGATGGGCACAATAAGCAGTGGTGTGTTGCAGTAGTCATGTAGGTAAGTACTAAATAAACCAAACGATCGAGAATTAGATACACAGACAAGGTTAACTACAAGGTCAGAAATAGAAGGTCGAAGAAGAGACTGCTTAGTCAATCACACGGTGTTTTCTCTACGTCAGAATGGCGATTCTTTATGAGGTCAGGGTGGCGAATACTGCTCAATCCACCACTGGGATAACACCGTTAGAAGAGAAACTTAGGCTGGAAGAGATTGCTTAGTTTAACATCCGGGTTGTTTTCTAGGGCGAGGTGCCTTATCCAAACAAAGAGAGGGGTTTTAGACAGATATAAATATTACATTTTCTTCTGGCCCTCAGGTGGCTAATTATCCCCGCGGCAGAGTATGTATCATCAGGCGGGGATTAACGTTGACTGTGCGTTTTTACATCTCGTGTGCCATCGAGCATCGCGGGGTTAAGCACTGTAATACTTACATGAAACACCTACGACAGATACGAGAGTGCTCAAATTACATCAGAGTAAACGTTCAGAATAGCAAGAATTGCTTAGCCACCACTCGAGTCAGCAATGCATTAGTCAGAAAAGGACTGTGTCTTCCTTTTTTTAACTTGCGGGGTAAAATTACTTTCTTACTCTGCGGGAAAATTAATTGCTTCCATTTATCACATTAAAAATCAGGTGTATTAATCTAAGCTTGAGGCATCAAATGGAAGCCAGATAAGAACACCACTGATATACCAAAAGCGAAGTGTTTCTTTCCAACAAATCTTCTTAACATCGATATTGGATTAAAACTTGAAATTAATCCTTGTTCTGAATCATTGGTTTATATTTAGCATAATTGTTAAGAGTTGGCTGTTGTGTGCCTATACAGAAGTTACTGTGATACGCTTATATAAAGTACAATAAAATCGACACACTTAACTTATACCATTTCACTACTTTTACAACCCGTTCAGCAATCACAAATCGGCTGTCTGCTTATAATGAAATGCAGCAATACTACATGGAAAAATATTGTTGGACGAAAATTAGTGAATCAGCCATTATAGTGAATTGGAATATTCGGGTGCCGAGATCCAAAATGATTTCAATGGTATGTACAATACGTCGGATGTGGATAATCAGATCAATATTTTGAATTACAACTTGCTCTTAATTCATATTGTTATACCCAACGTTATACGTGGAGCTGCTATCAACGGTGGGTCTTGCTTTAATAGCAGTGGAATCAATTTTCGCCTTTCTTGCGTAGGTTACAAGGCGTATAAATGACTATAATTAGAGGATCTTGCAAGAGAAACGCGACCTTGGTAACTTTCAGAGGTTCAAATAATAAACAAGCGGGACGTAAACAACGTCAATTTAAGTTCAAGGACTCGGAATAATTAAACGCAGGCAGTGCTGAGGTATAATGAAGGTTTTATTCCTTGAATATCTATATGCCCATTCAGATCAAAATTAGAGTGGTCCATACTTTAATAATACCACTTACACTATATGCTTTAAAAGTCCATAGTTCGACGAGTACCTCAAACTTGGAGAAATTGAGACTATTATGTAATTGTGTAATCAGATATATATTCTCCTTGAGGCGGTATGACCACATCTCAGGCTATCTTCAGAGTTTTGTAGATTATTGTAATTCGTTAAGTTAGACTGCTGCTTAACTTTTAGAACAGGTCACTTCGCAATCACCAACCGTTGATTCTTCGCGTTACGTGCTCTTTGGCCAAATCCTTATAGGTAAGAGTTATAGAAGAGTATAGTTCCCTACTCAAGGAGTTACAATCGCTTACATGTTCTTATCTCACCTAATTTCAAAATAATAATTTTAAGTCAAAACACACAAATACCTAGTTTTAAGCTATAGTGAGAACACTACCGGACAATCGCTCGCCTTTTTCTAGCTCGAAACTATTGCCAACGATCGGCCCGGCATAAGAGGACTAGGCCCCCCGCGACAGACAGCCCATATAGACAGTACAGTGTGATTCTTTTATTTATCAACTATCCCATTGAATAAACACTATTCAAGCCATTGCGTGGTGATACCGCCTGATTGAAAATATCATTCCAATAGTACTACGTAACATTCCGCCTTAGAAATGGAGAACATACAGTTTACTTGCTTGTTTTCCAAATAAAACACTTACGCTTTAATGAAATTTTTCTAAACCATAAATTTTATTATTTTCTGCTTTTTTTATTAATATCGTTTTTGTTTTCTTACCCTTCTTCTTTTTTGTTATTAACCACATTATTATTATTATCATTAGTAATATAATCTATTGTTTTTTCTTTGTTCCTCTACTTTCTTCTCTCGTTTATCTTAAAATACGTGAAATTTATTGTAATTGTTTTTCTTGTTTTTATTTTATAGATTTATCGTATTGGTTTTTTTTTTTTTATATTTTTATCTTATTTTTGTTTTTGTCTTTAATATTAATAATACTTTTACGCAAAGAAAAAAAATGATGGTTTCGTCTATGAGTGATTGTTTTCGTATATAAATGAGTATGCAGGTGTGAGATTAAATTTTAATCCTATACTAGTCATTTTAAATTAAATTTATTTTATAAAAAAAAACAACATAAAAAGGTAAAAACTAAAAATCAGTTTTATTAATTTACAACAAAATTAAAACACATTTACACATTTTTTGCGACTAGTAATAATCGATGTATATATATTTTTTTTTTTATAAAAATTTATACACTAACTTTTTTATTTGCCCCTTTTTCCTTTTATTTTACTATTTTCTTTGTGATTTTCTATTTTATTTTGTTTGTTAAATTAATATTACTATTATGATCTATATATATATGCTTATCAAAACATGTATAAATCTTTATGCATATGTGTGAGTTTAAGGGAGAGGGACGTTGTTAGAGAACGACGGAATTTTTAAATAAATAAAATTTATCTAAGCTTATAACGCCTTACACTGAATAAATTATAAAAATATTTTATAATACCAATATTTTCCTCTTTGTAAATTCATATTTAAGAAAATAATCACATCCAACTACTCTTGTCGTTGGCACAAACTGCAAACTTTAGTTAGCGCACAACTTTTCGTCCTACACATCATAATACGGAATTCTTTAGATAGATACAACACTTGAAAATTCCCGTCAGAGGTCACATAAAGTGTGAATATTTCTGTGGGGTTTATTAAATATTTAATGGCTTATTGAGAAACGTAGGCAAAACCCAAAAGGAACTGAAATACCTTTATTGAATCAAAATCATTTTCATGAATATATTTAATTATACCTGTTTGCTAACATCGATACATTTTCGGACGGAAGCAGGAATCTTTTAAAGGTGAATTTAAAGAACTGGGTTTGTAATGATATGGAAAATAAAATATCCTCCGCTTGTGTTTCTGTTTCAGTGAACTAGACCAGAATCCACTTATTCAATTGTAATAATATCAATTATAGCTCATTTCCTTTTCTAAATAAATCTTTCTTTTAATTTCCACTTGTCACCTTTTCAATGTAGCCATGGTTATCACCATTAATAACACCGTAATTATTATTATTGCTACTGTTATTCGTATTACTTTCAATTATTATTTGGCGTGTGCGCTCTTGGTCATAAATCCTGAAACTCAAATTAAACAGAAATTATAATAATAAGTGTTTATGATGTGAATGCTGTTCATACATCGATGCATATATGAAAACGTAGTTGTTTGCATTATAATGATTACTATGCTTATTATTATTATTATTATTATTATTATTATTATTATTATTATTATTGTGCAGTCATTCATTCATTCATTTGATAAATATTAACATATTTTGTGTCTATAAACATCTGCTTCGGTGCAATTTAATGATAGCGATTTACACTATAATACACAAAGAAAAAACTCCGAGCTAATACAATGTATGCTAATGGTCGTATTACACGAGAGTATTTACTGAAATGCCTAAATTTATGCAATTAGAATTTATGTTAATATTTTTACTTTAATTGATTCATTCACTCATGTTATTTGTTAACACGAATATGTTGAGCAATTAACGCACCACATTATCCGAAAATTAATTTACAATAATGTAGATGATGTTATCGATTCATTAACATATAAAATTCGCATACAATGCACAGTAGTTATGTAAATTTTTTTTGGAAATTCCTTAGATGAGGAATTAGTTGAAAACATGCGCTTAATTAAGCGTATGTGCATTATAGGGAAAGTGACTTAATTATCACAAGAATTTTCTAAGCTTAGAGATCACTAACAGCAAGGCCAATTTTTAATAATATAACTAAGAAGGATATATGTCCAATATAAGCCATAAGATAAAATAAGATAAACCATGAGGTGTTTTAGTCATTGCAATCGTAAGCAGATGGCTGATGTCTAAAAATTTGCACAGGATACCTCCTAAATTGCATACAAGCTACACACAAGCTGAATCCATTTATCTATGATCGTCTGACACTTAAATTGCCTGAATGCCATCTGCAGGCGGTGTTAAAACGTTTGGGGGCGAAAAAATTGATGTAGAAAAAACGCTCTTATTTAGAGATCAAAGATTAAATCTGAATTAAGTAGGATCTAAATCTTGCTGCAAAGATTTACTAGAGATATGTAAAAATTCAATAAAAAAAGGGACGCTATCCGCTCAATAATGATCGCAGTAAGCGGAAAACTGTAACTTTTAAACTACACCATATCTTAAACTAAGGTATAATACAAATATATCCCAGTATCTCTCAATTAGTTAACAAGCCTATAATAAATAACCAGTTTTAGAGTTTTTATTTATATAAATTGAAAGTTTGAAAATTAATTCAAATTCAAAATTTACTCCGGCATTATTAGTTACGGACTGTGGAACGGAACACATTGGCTTTCGAAAATATATTAGAAAAAAAAAAAGAACAAAGGAAACTGGCAAAAAATCAGTTGTGCTGCCATAATAATCGCAACCTACACTACTATCATACTAGTCCCAAACTGGTTCCATCATTACATCCAGTCAAGATCGAGAAAACAAAGACTAAAACATTTGCAAGAATATAAACACCACTAACCGATTGTGCCTTAAGAAATGCATTCATCGAATTTGAAATTGTGGACAAAATCTTACGAATGCAAACGGCCGAACCTTTCCAAAATTCGAAGAATCATATTCGGAGCGTATAATCGCTAATGCAGAAGTTTGCCGAAAAAGCGGCCTCAGTTACAAGTTTGACCTAAATCCTAGTACCACGTCTTATCATTTTGGTTCAGCTCTTGCAATTGAGACTAATAACGAAAAACGGCAGTGCACAGTAGTTGATCGAGAATATACATATTTCTACATATGTATATATATTCATGGTTATTATTATTATTCATTCATATACACATATGTATGTATATATATATATATATATATATATATAAATATATATGGTTGCCATGGTCATCTCTAGATATTATAAGCAAAATGGCGAGTCCAGCATAGGGCAGTCTTTCCGTCTGCCCAACGGTGTAGTATCTGTGATAAATATTCTCCCGCTAGCGAATATGTAGATATCGCCTACAAATTTTCTAAAGAATTTGAAAATGACCTAAACTTTTCAAAAAACACGCCTTCATCACCTACACGTCTGTGCGAGAAATACTTTTATTTTCAAAATAGAAAAAATCAACCGCACCCGTTCCGTATTATATGGCATGAAAATTTAGTTTTTTTTAGGATAACGGTGACAGGTGTAAAAGAGTCGGTCACGACCGAACCTCCTACTTGTTTTATTAATTTTTGACTTGATCTTCTTTAAAAGAAAGTAAGAAGAGTATAGTGGGTTCCGGTGCACTATTAAATACCCAACACCATCCTAGAGTTATTCGCATAGCGACTTTTTAAGATAAAGCGTTATACAGGTCGAAAAAGTGGTCTGATCCGAACCAGTTTTAATAGCGCGTGTCCTTGCACCAAAATGGGGTTCGTTGTATCAAATTTCATCAATACATCTTAAAAATTGGGACTTGTAGGTTCAACCAAAGAAAACAAAGCGGGCAGAGGGACAGACAAGCTCACAAGAAATAAGTGATTCTGAATCGATCGGTCTAATAGAAGATGGATCGGTCTATCTCAAGACCTCCTGGGGACTGCATAGATCCGCAAAAATTCAATACACACTTATACCACAAGTGATGTAGGATATGACAAAACAAAACTTATTGGCAAAATTTTTCAATAAAGTGATATTTTATGGAATTAAGAGGAGAATAAATATTTTCTGAAGTTTTTTCAAAAGAGTTTTTTCTCCATTTTAAAATCCTTTACTTGATGTCGTCTTAAAATCGTGCTTTACAATACCCAATGACAATCTAATGCCGCGCTGCAATGTGGTTTTTACTTTTCTTCTTTTTCTTCTTTGTAAATTTTTACGACTCCATGCAACGTCAACCGATAGATAACTAGCATTAACTCTCTCGTAAAGCGTTTAGCTTACATAACGTTTAAATTGCATAGTAAAAAACGGCTTAGTTTTATCACCTTCCACACTAAATATGTTCATTCTTTGCTTTTCGCCTTTCATTTCTCTTTCCTCTTATAAATTTTAAAGCTAATTACTTACAACTTCACACTAGCGGAGGAAAAAAAAAAAGAGATGGGGAATATTTAACGAACGTTAATGCCACCAGAAGTTGAAATTTGGGTTTAACTACAAAATACTCTTTTTCGATTGTTGTTGTGTAGATTGTAGTAGTCGTGTTGGTCTAGGGATGTTTATGTCTGCACATATTAACTTAACTCTCTGGATTTCTTAAAGTTTAATTTTAGTTTTTCTCTTAGTTTTTTCTTGTTTTTTTGTTTTTTTTTTTACTTTCATATACATTTACAACGTGAACTGACTAAACGGCTGAGCTGGCGTGGCTCAGTGACTTACTTACTTACTTACTAACTGACGTACTGGTTTTATGACTGTTTAAACGACTATTAACCCCGTTTTAAGCTACTTTGTTCCTTTAATTATTTTATGGTTTAAAAAAAAAACCAAAGTGAACAATGTTTGCTTTTCTTCTTTTCCTTGCGCTTTACAAAAAAAAAAAAAATAAATAACTAAAATAAAAAAAAATAAAAACAGCAAATCCCCGTCTTATTACCAGCATTACGAAAATATGTATTAAAATAAACACGAAAACAAAAGCAGGAAACAGCTTAAAAACAATTTTTTTCGGTGAACAATTTGCTGCTGGTACTTATACTGCTGTTGATGTTGTTGCTGTAATTCTTGCAGTAGTGCCGTTAATTTTTGTTGCTCTTGCAAACATTTTACATTGAACAAGTTGCTCCTTCATCTTGCGATGTGTTGTTGTTGTTGTTGCTTTTGTTGGGCACGTAATTCTTTATGTCTGCTGTAACGTTCAGTTGGTGTTGCGATTGCCGGTGCCGTTGTTGATACTGATGTTGATATAGCTAAGGGCAACGCTTTGCTGTTGTTCTTGTTGTTTTGTCTGTGTTGGACTGAGTTTTTAACTCTTCCCACCGCTATTCTTTGTGTTATTGTTTCTGTGGTTGTTAGCAGTAATGTTGAACTGCTTTGGCCCGTGGCGGTGATGGTGGCATCATTGCAGAAATGTTGTAAACAACATGTTAAAATGGTGATTAACAACATGCAACATATACTATAATAAAAATTACTTTTATGCATGCTGCTTGAATTATGTTGCATAGCAGCTGGATGTTCACCTGAAAAGACCCAGAAAGATAAAAAAAAATGTAAAAAGACGATACATAAAATATAAGAACAATTTAATTATGAAGAATTTATACAAATTTATAAAAAGCAGGCACAAAAAAAGCATTTTCATAAAACATTCTAAGGATGCTTAAGAATATCACTAAAAGAAATTTCTTTAAAACCAATTTAAACCTTAAATCATAGTATGATAGTCTCTTACAGACCTGAAGTAAATGTTTCCCTAATAATGCAGAACGTACTTTGGAAACTTAGAAGTGGAAGAACAATATCAATCAATTCCATTTATCACATAGAAGAAAACTGTATCGAAATAATTTAATGAAAACCTAAATAATGACCATACCAAGGCAACGATAAATACTTTCCGCCTAAAAGGGAGATTTCATTATTTTTCAATTCGTTATATCTAGATGCAGCCGACAAATCTCCTCGTATGTCGACAAGAAAATATGATAACTAATACAAATAAATGCAGGAGCAAATATTGACTTTACATGGCTAATTTCAAAACGGATGATGACTCTGGATGTCGTGCGACAATATCTGTTTATTGCACTGATTTTACATAGACGATCATTGCATTTGACGTGGTCGAAATTTACAAACAAATAAAGACACTGAAATGAGGCACCGTCTATCTTCGATCACCCTGCACTTATTCATATAATGACCATTCAAAAGTTATGTGAGAAGTAATCGAAAAAGTGGTCCCATTCGAACCAAACTCAATAACTGGTGTCCTTAGGCCAAAACAAGTCGGTATACGAAATGTCGTATCACTAAAATTTGCAGCATTTATGTTCGAGGTAAGAAAACAAGACAGACAGAGTGGCAGACAAGCTTAAATCGATTCACAAAGGGATTCAAGTTGGTCAGCATACTAAAAGATGGGTCTACCTTAAGTTCTCCTGTTTGTTGCATACTTTAGCACAACCTTAAGGTGCTCTGGTACCACTCATGATTATAATAACTTCTAATAATGATTAGGTTTAACTTGAAAAAAAAAAAATTTATTCGTATATAAAAAATTTAAAATTATTAATGGCTTTTATTGAAAAGAAATTATGCTTTCTAAACGTTTGCCTTGCGTTTATTGCTTTGCCTTCTTAAATTTTTATATTATTTTTATTTTCTTTATATATTTTTTTTCATTTATTTATTTTTTTTTATTTTTTGCAAAGCATGCCATGTAGACTTTGTCTTATACTGTTTCCATAAACTGACTCAAAAAGAAGTACTTTTTTAATGCCTTCAAGCCATGTATTCACTTAAACGCTATATTCCCTCACACTCTTATTTTCTTAACATAACTGAGATGTCAGAGCATTAAATTTTTTCTCGAATGGCAACAAAATATAAATGTTGTTTGCCTTTTATAACATTGCAAAAGCAATAAACAACGATTTACGTATATAGATATACATATACCTATATGCAATGTATGTAAAAACGAACAACAAGTGTTGAAATCCTTCTCTTGAAAAATAATATTGTTTGTGTTGTGTAGTGTGAAAACAGTTTACCTTGACTAAAGACCTTATAAAACAAACCGTATACGTGTTCCTTCGATAAGCATAGGCATGGCTTGTTTGTTGTATATGCATGTGTGTACAGATGCATGCACTTGTTATATACATATATATATATATATATATATGTATACATATGTATATATATATGTGTATGAGCATACACAAACAATAGTAAGCTCTTGAATGGTCGATCACCTTGTATTTTATAAAAAGAGTAGCTGTTGTGTTGCTATGTTGTTGATGTTCATAGAAGCTACATAGCTACACTAGCACTAAAAAGCGGGCAGTTGGTATGCTTTCTTTAGGCTTTCGTTGCTTTTTCTCTATTTATAAATTTACAACCCGCAGGTTATTTAAACACATCAAAATAGTTTTCTACATTACTTTATCGTAAAGCACACTTATACACATTCACTTATTCCCATATATATGTACTTAGCCGAACATATACTTTCTTTTTCTTACTGTTGTTGTTGTTATTAAAGTATTTGTCAAGTTTGCTTTTTAAATGAGCAATTTCTTCAAGAGTGAGGTCAACATTTTTACTAGAGGTTAGTTAAATAGAATGGTTATGGTGTGCAAAGCATTTAGTTCTCTATATGCACAAGTATTTGCGAAGATATGATATTACGTTTGCTCTAACATCACATCGAGATAATATGCTTTAAGGCTTTGCAAACATAAAAGAAAAGCGGATTACATTGTGTAAAAAAGCTTTTTCTCCAGAATACCTTTTAAAAGTTTTCTTGTTTTAATTTTCTTTTCCCTTTTTTCTCTTTTCGTTTCATTTGCCCTACAGGCGTTCATTTTCATTAAGATATATCATGTGATGAGATTTGTTCTTTTCCTTTCAAACCAATAAAAGGTACTAAATTGCCATTCTTTGCTTATGCCGATATTACTATGAAATAACTTTGATGCAAGAAAGAAAGAAATTATAAAATAGCTTTGAAGAAAAACTTCCCATAAAATATTTTTCTAAAAACAAGTTTTTAACTCTTTTTTTTTCTCTCCTTAGTATATAATGCCATTGTTATGTAAATCTGAGGAGGCAGGACTTAAGATGCATAATGATTAGCAGGCTTTTTTAACATTAAGCAACGCAAGCTCAAGGAATAGTCTTCGCGGGAACAAGGTTAACAAAGAAGCTATTCGACACTATTGCATTTTATAACGGTAGGCGAAAGCAGTTTGAAGCAACCATCACAATGGTGTTATTTTTTCCTTTAAGGCCATTGACAAAATCACACAGATTCTGAAAATATATATCTTGGTTGACATAATTTCGTGAGATATTGTTATAAATAGATAGCGTGTTGTGATAAATAGCTAGGAAAAAGGCAACCTGCTATAGGTTTTGTGCCGGAATCCCAATCATTAAGGACTTGGAGCCGCAAGAAATTATTAAAACTTGTCGACTACACAGCAATATCGGGCATTTTATAAAATATTTCAGATGCTATTCGCCTAATCATCCATTTCTTTCAATATTCATTGTAGGAGAAGGGGAACAAACCAAAACGGCAACTAAAATGAGTGCGATTCTTCAACAAATGTGCTCCAATCTCTAAAATCGTAGACATGGATTTCAAGTTGATCCTAACATTCCAAAATGGGCGTCATTAAGCAACAAAAACGTTAGTAAGTTAGACGTACAGTAGATATCGATATAATTCGTCCCCAAAAATTTCTCAAGGGCGGATTTTACACCCAACACATTTCTAAAGAAAAGATTATCAATGTTTATTATATTGGATGAGTGGAAATTTTCCCATTGTTGTACAGTTGCTATAAAATCGCCTATAGAATATACGTATAAACTTTTATCGCAAAATCCCTTGTGTAGTTTACGAATAATGTCAGCAAATGATCTCTTCTTTTTGCATTTGAAAACAAAGCCGCTGTTAGTATACGTTGTGTAGTGGGCGTGTTCTATGGCCGATTTGTCTCATTTTCAATACGCATGCGCAACAATTTCCCATATCTGTACAGAATTTGAAGCCGGGTTTTTGAGAATGTTACCGCACACCTCACAAAGACGGGCGGACACTCTTAAATCAGTTAAGAATTTGATGCTGCCCAAAGATATGTATATTTCATAAAATATTTGAAGCTTCCCTCGAACTATTGCAAACGTTTTGACAAAACGCAGGTGAGTATAAAAATGAAAAATGTATATATCCAACATCACGTTTGGAACATCTAGAAATATGTGTCAATGACGCTGTCAAGTATGTACATTTTGGTTCAGGTTTAAATATTTGTCCATGCTTGCATATATCCGCTAATCCATGCGTTCTTTCATCCGCTTCTTTTTCTCTATCTCTTGGTTTGCTTGTTTCAGAATTGAGAATAACTTCGGACATATTTACTTACTTAGCAGTTGAAAATTGAGATTATCTTACTTAATACACATTTCCTGAAATGATAAGTATCAAGGCAGATGAAATTTTTTATATTTATTTTCTTTCTTAGCGATGAATCAGTAATCATAATCGGATTGGGTTTCATCCGAATTGCCAAACATTTCAGTTTTCCCATCAAAATATGCAGGTGCGAGGCTCTAATGGCTGGCCCGCATAGCATATGCCCTTTCGTCCGTGGGTGTTAATGTTTTATAATTTTTGGGATTTTGGGCAGCAGTACCGGACACTTGTGTGTTATAACGGGCGTACGTAAAGACTCTGTAAAACCACGTGTCGAATCTTCCAATCTTCCACATATGTTGCGGCCCCATAAGGTACGCTATTCAAAAGATTGGATAATTTAATCTACAAAAGTTGAGCATTACCTTGTTGAGACTTTGGGTGAACATGCACGTATTTCCCTCACAGAACTTTACATAAATTCTTTTTACCTGTGGACATACGTTCTTCAGGTAAATCCAAAATTCCGATTCATCATCACATGGTGAATTATGATTGTTGGTCGGCAGTATGTGATAGGCGGGGTGTGGAGAAACTAGGAGAACTAGAACGGTGTGCCACCGTTGCGTTTCCTAATTACTTATGATGCTGCCACGGTGACTATAATAAGGCATAAAATGTTCGGATAATGACTGTTGCTGTTGGTGCTGCAGTTGTGGTGGAATAATTGATGTGATTTGATGTGAACATAGCCTTTTCAGTGTACACAACAACACAGGCTGCCCCTTATAGGCTTGCTTTAAATTGTATGTCTTTCAATATTTGTATTAAAATGAATAAACGAAAGATTTTAATTAGGCCATTTTCTATACTCAACCATTTATTAATGGCTTTCATTAGTGCCGTTTATAGTTATTCCAGAAATTTCCGAAAATTAACATTGTTATCCGAAAATAAAATTACATTTTTTTATGTTTGTTTTCATTAATGAACCTTTTGTATTACGCCTTTTCATTGAACTTACCAATAATTACGTGAGCGTAAACGCTGGATGATTTAGCTATCGTTGGTACGCAAGTATAATTGCCAGTGTCACTGGATAAAGCACGACGTATTTTTAATCTGTCATGTAAAAAGAAGAAAAGGTTAATAAAAATAAAAAAAAAAATGAAAAATACACTCGTTAATGATGAAAACTTATTAACAAAGAAGATAAACAGAAAAACATATACGAAATTACCTCGACGTTAAACCATCTGTCCAATCGTTTTCAACACTGATGCGGGTCCCGCTATCAATTTCATTTTGGTTCGCTGTCATATCAATAATCTCATTACCTATTAATAATTAACACGTAGAGAAGAGCAAAAGATGTAGAGTATCAAAAAGAGAAAAAAGAAAAGTGAGAAAATTATATTCGGTCGCGACCGACTCTTTAATACCTTTCACTGTTATCTTAAAACAGAACTAAATTTTCATGCTCTATATTATGGAGTCGGCGCGGCTGATTTTTTCTATTTTCAATATAAAAGTCTTTGTCGCACAGATGTGTGGGCGTTTAAGGCGTGTTTTCTGAAAAGTTTAAATCATTTCCAAATTCTTTTGCAAGTTTGTAGGGAAATGTTTCTTATTTGCGAACGAGAGAATGTTTACCACAGATACCAAACGGTTGGGCAGACGGACAAATGAATAGTTAAACAGACTATGAGAGTTTTCAAGTTTGCTTCTGCGCGCTATAATAGTGTTTTAAAAAAAGTAAATTTTTGGTACGCTATAATATTGGGTAGGCGGGGTCAAATTTTCTCGTTTTTGTACAGGTAATAAAAATTCTGCTCAAAGTTTTGCAAATTTATCTGCCGTAATTTATAAGTAATGAGCAGAAAACCAATTTGATATTCCTTTTCAAAAACAGAAGTGTTCTCACCTTACATGGTACTGTAGCTGTATCAAGGTTTTTGATAAACTTAGAATCAATTGCTTCATTTTTGCGGCCGGGAAAATTTATACAACAAACATTACAGACGGACAGGTGAGCATGGTTAAATCGATTCAGAATTTGATACTGATCAAGAATGTATACGCTTTGTAGAAGCTCTGAAGCTTTTTTCTTGGTGTTGCAAACGTCTTGACAAAATGAATATACCCCCCATGTTTCGGTGAAGGGCATAGAAAAAAGAAAACCTTTATCGGAATCGGAGAAAATGAAAGTAACAACGGTATGTTATTTGTTCGCATGAGTTTTTAAAAAGCGAAACCACAATCAAATTAATGCATCAATTATCCGAGAGCAACGTTTAATGGAAAATATTTTATTCGTTTTTTTATTTCTTCTTCCGTATGTAGTTAAGGCTTTAATTGAATTCTCCGTTATTTTACTTTTCTTCTTACCTTTATACCAGAATATGTTGCCCAATTCATGCGGTCCCTGCAATATTTTGCACGTCAAATTAATGTCGCTGCCACTTTTTACATACAAATCCGTCGGCCCCATTATATTGGCTTTTAGTTCTGGATTACAGGAAAAAATAAAAATGAAGGGAAATTCAATGAAGAATATTTTTTGCAAAAAGGTAAATCTTGTTGTTATGTTTCACGCTTAAACTTTATTGCAAAGAAGGAAATTTTTTAAAATTAATTCTTATTCGGGCTCTTTGCAAAAGACATAAAAAAATCGTGTATTGATCATGTATGTGCATATTACAAGCCATAATATTAAATTGGAACTTAATTTCTTCAGACCTTCGGCCACCTTTGCAATTACTGTCACTAATAAAAAGAAGAGAAAATTGACATTAACCTACCCAAAGAAGTAAAAATTTTATAGCTTGGGTGTACTGATAACGGTATTTCCGATTCATATTCCGAGATTTAAGAAAAGAGCGAAGTAAATTTTCGGTAAGCAATGTTGGACTTGGAACAATCACCTACCTATTGTCGCTTACAAAGTATGGATTTAGAGACGAAAGTTTCCGAAAGCTTCTGAACGATAACTTACTTATCCATCCAATACTTCGACCAAATGTTTATCGGGGCTACTTATTTTAGTACTACACCATATTTATTTATAGGTATTTTTAAATATTTTTTATAGTTTATTTTATTCTCATTTTATGTTATTTATCTGTGTATAATTTCTTTGTATTTACGTTAAGATTTTATTTAATTATTGATTAATTAATTTATTTATTATTGTACTCGTTACTATACCATATTTAGACTAACGAAATAAACTCTTAGACTAAAGGTAACACAAATTGAGCATTAGACATGGAGCCCAGCAGTTGAAACAAAGTAACAAACCGAATTTATATTGAATTCTGAGACCGATAAAGGAAAAGTTTAGAAACAAAGAACGTGCTTTATTGTAAGAAGTTGTCCGCAACTGCATGTTAGAGAAGAAGGCTTCTTAAGGATCTTTAGGTGTATTACATGTGTATGGCCAAGGCGAATTCTCGCAAATGTTTGAAATTGTCTACCTTCGTTGGATATGAGGGAGGGATTAAGTGAAGGTTAACGGAGGAGTCGCTCTGAGGATGTTATTGTAGATTTGCTCCCATTATTTTCTGCAGAACTTTCCTCCCAATGTATCTTTGACAGACGAATTTTTCTATGATATCGACCACAATTAGAGAGGTACAAAAACAGCAGGCTTCGCCGCTCGATCAGGTTGCTCATATCCCAATTAACTGATATGACTAGGTACAAAAAGCGGTTTAATTTTATCGCTCCACGTTGTGATAGTATTTCTAAAGTTGTCAACGGTGCTCCAGCTCGAAGTCGGGGGATTTCGGATAGCTTTTAGCAAAGACAATACCGGTATTGAGTCTGTTTTTATGAGCAAGGTTCGTAGCTTGAAAAATAGCTCAGTCTTCGGTTGTGAGAGTTTTATTTATTTAAGAAACGTTTATTATTTATAAACATTAATACATCGCAGTATATTATTTAAGAACGAAGCTCTCTTAGTAGATCCCTTTCCATTCTTTTAGTATTTAGTTTAAAATAACCATAAACTATTAATGGTATGTAGTAGTAATACAAACTTTTATTTCGGCCTTTTTCTCAATGTACACGCGAAAGTAGAAAGAAGACGGATACATTTTAATACAGGCATACGCACATACGCAGATACATATATATTTTACACATATACATATATTTACTGCAGTTCACTTGAAATACATTTAGAAACCATTACTTATTATACAGTTGATATAACATTCACAAGCACACAAAATCATATATATGTGCATAGTATTTGTAGAAATTTATGGGCAGTTAAAACCAACAACAACAAAAAAGAAAAATAAGAAATTTTTGCTTGTGTGTGTAGATGTAAGAGTTTATTTGTATACCCCAAGGAAGCACTTTAGAATATATATGAGATGACGACAGGAAAATGTAAGAATTATTAGCTGGATAATGTACCGTTATAGCATTTGCTGTAACCCACAGTCAGAAGAGATTTTCATAAAGAATTTTTTACCACCTCTCAGAAAAATATGACAAAAGAAAATAGAAAAAAAAGGAAAAACTATTGTGAATAGACTTAAACTTGGATAGTTTTTGATTCTCTTCTCTTTTGCATATAATTCATGGACAATTTTGTTATACTCAAGTCACATATGTATGCTTGGCACTTAAATATCATTCAATACCAGGCAATATATAAATAACAAAAAAAAAAAGAAAAAGAAAGTAACAAATATTTGAAAACTATTACGAGCTTAGTAAGTATTTTCGATTCTTTTTTCAAAGTTCATTTTTTTTCTGTTTTCTCACAAAACTGGAAAATTTTTATTAGCTTAAAGTACAATAATCCTCGTATGTGTATGCACTTATGGTGACCTAGTTCGTTGGATGGCAACGTTATGGAAAAGCAAAATCAACAAAGACAAATTTCTAAGCGATTTGAATCGAAATCTCAAGACCTCTTCATCTGCATATATAAACAGATTGTACTTCAGACAAATTCACTTATCGATATTTTACGAAAATAAGAGTTTTGTTTGTAACGTCCTTTACGAAATAAATTGAATTAAATTTTCCTCAGTCCAAATCTTTACTAGATCTAAGCTTTGAACAAGGATTCTAGTAACGGATAATATGAAAATTTAGTGAACTAAAATTTTGGAAATATGTCAGGTAGTTCAGACTCAAAATTTCGATGCTTATGAGGCCTAAAATATACACGTTATGCTCATGTAACATTCGTTGCATATTTCTAAGTTTTTCAAATACCATAATAAAGCTCAATATACTCTCTTGGGTTAAGTACAGCTTTGCACTGTCAAGCTTAGGAGGTCTGCATATACACGTTGATTTAATGTGGTGTTCGTTGCGTACTTCTAAAATTTTCAAAGACAATAAAAAAGGTCAATATACTCTCTTGTATTGGGTGCAGTTCTATTTACTTTTCCTTGTTATTTCATCAAACAGTTTTCAAGGCAACCTTTTTAATGTTTACCATACTTTAATTCCTTAAATCTTTAATAAAAAAGTTTCCAAAATAAACCGATCAAGCTGACTATGCTTTTAATTCTTTTTATATAAAAAAAAAAAAATAAAATTGCCATATATTATTTAGTTATTTATTTATTGAGAGTTTGACTAAGAAACAATTTTTTTTTTTTTTTTATATAGTTCCATATGTGTGTTTGAATAGCTAGTTAGTTACTTACATAACGTAAATAATATCTCAAAGGATTCAATTCGTTCTGAAAATTGCCTTTCGTTAGACAAAAAAAAAAGATTAAATTCAACGAAACCAATCAAATGGGATCTAAGCCTGAAAAGAAGAAAAAAAAAACAAAGAGATTTACAACCAAATCCTTACAAAAAGAACTAAGTAAAACTAAAATATTCGGCTTAATTTTTGACCTCAAAGATATAAGGCTTGCATGCCCGCAAGTAATTTTCTCTTTTTTTAATTCCTTTGAGGTTAGAAGTCACATATCTATATGCAGCCTTTTGTTTTTTGCTTTTTTTGATCGTTTGAGATTTAACATATTCGAATCCAATTCAGATACGTTTTTTCATATCGATGAATTTTTTGCAGAGGATGAAGATATGATAATTTAGTCATTCTTAGCTTATTTTCCAAATTCAAGACAATAAAGAAATATTTGATACATTTTTAGGCTGAATTTTTAATGCAGTGAACGCTACAGTGAAGATCCTTTCGTTCAGCTTTCAATGTGTTGTGCGTACAAACGGTGCGTTTTAAACGGCCTTAAAACCGAAACAGTTATAAAATCGTTATGTAAATTGCTTCATATATTGAAATATATTGGATTTTGCTTTTAATTTATAGCCATCGTATTGTTCTGTATATGGATATCATTCCGGTTTTTGTGATCAGAACTTGGTGCTCTCCACAAAAAAGCGTCTTTCTTATTTTTTGCTCTCCGTTGCTTTCCACACATTTGCGTTGTTTTGCGTCGTTTACTGTGTTTGAGATAGTGCGAATTTTGCGTGCTAACAGAACTTTGTTTATATCTGACAAATTTTCTTGTTTTTCCCTCTTCATAAATTCTATTTTGCCTGTGGCTTTTCAACGTACACTATGTCGAGTCAAAATAAGTCTTGAATCTGATCGATTGATCAGTTTCTGGCTTTGCGAGCGCTACTATCACGTGAAATGTGCAAGAATTACTTCCGTACTGAAGACGTCGAAAGGACTACGTTGACCATGCCCCGAGGTAAGGAGGAATAAGTTTCTATAAACTTTTCATCGAGACAAAAAATGGTTTTCCTCAAATAAGTAAAGAAATCGGAAGAATGCGGACAATTTGAAAAAGTTAAAGCTATGTTCGATGCCTGTCGCTACTTAGAGCACATATCTTCTACTCCAACGTGTAAAAGACTAACTTGTAGCGGAGCTTGCTGACCTTTACTTCTCACTTCGCATATGTGTGTCTGCCCATGCAAACATAAGCCTACCCTCTCCCTTACCGGCGTGGAGGCTATTTATGGACATGTCATCGGCAAATCCAGTAAATGCATCGAGTGCTTCAGGCTTTCCTTCAAATAACATCAACATCGTTCCCGTTAGCTGGTACAACTATTAATTCGAGCGATTCTCCTCGTATTAGCTACGTTGATGCAGCAAAGGAGTCTCCTCCTGAAAGTCGCATTTAACCTAAGCCTCAGAAAAATATAAACAAAAATAATAAATCTTCCTCTCCCTCTAGCTCGGGTGGTGCCGCTGCATAGCCACAATTTGCACAAACAAATAGAGTCATTCCCTCTATTTTTTTCCCATCTCAAAATTCTCACCCCTTGACTCTTAATATTTCAAACACTAATCTACGAATATTTCATACACTGATACGAATTTTATCTTCTTGGCAGTAGTTGTGGCCACTAGGATTCTTAATAAAGGAATTTACTTTGCGGGACACGTCTCGTAACACTAATTCCATAGTTTCTCCATCCGCAAAAAGGTGAATGCTTCCTCACATCCAGTAACTATTATCTACCAAAATGTTAGCGGTCTTAACTCTAAAAGTCGGTCTACCTACCTAAATTCAGTGAGCATTGGGTTCTGCTGCTTCGCTTTTACTCAAACCTAGTTTAATCCGGCTTAAAAGATCGATTAGATCGTACTAGTGGTGTTGTTTTAATTGCCGTATCTGTTGACTTCCCGTTCTACTCATTTGAATTTCCAACTTCTCCCGACGTCGAATGTATTGCCACTTGTGCGAAAGTGGGTAACAAACATTTACATATAACTCCTTCCTACATTCCTCCAAACGAGGCATTGTGTACGAAGATGTCCAAAAGGCGATTCGACCATATTCAATAGCGTTAGACCTTCCGCCAAAACCAATGTACCAAGTTTCATTAAAATATATCGAAAATTGCGGTGTCTAAATTGAATACAAGACAGACAGACGCATAGACAAACGAGCATATTTCCATTTATAAGAAACATGCTGTCATTATTTGTGGTGTGGCTGAAACAACGAAACCTGCTGATATGATCACAGCGTTGAATGACTTTAATGTACCGCAAGCCACTATGTTTATCCTTTTATTGCGAGTAGGGTAGCCTTCTGAATAACACTACCATGTTAAATCCCTCTAGCTCAAATATGCAAAGTGATTTTAATAAAGCCAATATTGCACCGCTTAAATCTCATCTCTCACACCTCGGCGCTAGATGAATACGTGCTTTCTTCCTTTTTTATTTTTTGTTTCTGCGTTTATTTATATATGAATATTGTTCTTTTTGTTTTCTTAATTTTCTTCAAAACCTTTTTAATCGGTATTAATAACACTTAGCATAAGATTTGTTTCTAAGAACCAATTGAGTTCGGCTGTTAATTTATGTTAGCCGAGCTTTATGTGTAAATAAAACAAAATAAAATGAATGAAAATAATATCCTAAAAATAAGTCCTAAGTCGAAAATGAAAATTTTTACATAAAAATTCACGTATTTTGAAAATAACCTACTTTGGAGCCATTTATTCAACGTGGTATAAACTGTAACACATTCAGCAAAAAAATAAAAACACTATAGTGAGCCACGGCCCACCATTAAATACCTTATACTATCCTACTATTATCCACATAACGACTTTTCGAAATAAGGCATTGTGTACGAAGATGTCCAAAAGGCGATTCGACCATATTCAATAGGGTTAGACCTTCCGCCAAAACCAGTGTACGAAGTTTCATTAAAATATATCGAAAATTGCGGTGTCTAAATTGAATACAAGACAGACAGACGCATAGATAAGTTTAGTCTTCCTGACAGTCCACACAGTCTTGTGCCACAAGTACCCATTCCGTATAAGATTTCTTATGAGTAGTAAGTGCCTCAGAAAAAGGTTGAACTTGTGATATTTTACAATGAAAATTTACCCATAGTAGTAATTTGGCAAAAAAAATTAGATGGGTGTGTTTTTAAAATCCTAACATATACGGAGGTTATCGTGAAAAACAAACCTTCATATGGAGAGAAAATCTAATTTCTAAGTTTTTGTGGTGAAAACTGAAAAATAGAAAAAGTAAGTAAAACAGAAGAAGTAGATTAAATTTGCTAATTTTGGATACCGTAATGTGATGCTTGGGGCATCCTCCAATATGCGGGCTTCCATGAAAAAACATGAAAAAAATGTGAATGTTTTTTTGAAATCATTTCTTGGATAATATAGGCGAGAATATTTACAGATCACGCCCATCTTCTAACCTCATATTCTTAATGCACTAACGAACGCTTATCTCATTCGAAAACACTTTGTAGGTCAACATGACTCATAACGGTACAAATAGGTATATGTCAACGGTACCCCGAAAACTAGACCAAACACGGAAAAACCAATTAGGGATATTTAAAGGTCCATGTATTCAAATATAGGGTGTCGAAAATATATTTGGACTTTGTGGGCTTTATAAACATTTTGTATTCCTTACTCCGCTTATAGTGAAAGGGTACATTAAGCGTACGCGGAATCCGCCTTAGCCACCTAGTAGGATCAAATGACCTCGATTAACAACTCAACGGTTTTCTTTAAAGCCGATAGCCTTAGGCACTTGTGCTTTAAGACTTTAGACCTGCAGTTGATTTCTCTGGCTAAACTAGTAATAAAAGTAGTAACAATAAAACGATGTATGCAACGACTAGAACAAGTTGGGTAGGCGCACATTTTGTTACACCGACCGATGCAGAAGCACTTTTTGCGTCGGTTTTAATTTGCGCGTCCATCTGTTCGTTTTGTGTTCTCATGGTCAAGAAGTAATCATTGCGGCGCTGCAGTAGACAATGTTTTAATTTTCGTCTTTTAAATTACTTACGAAACCCTTCTTTGAAAAGATGTGTTTTTTTTTTAATTTTCTCCTTATAAAAACATTTCAGAGAAAATTTAAAGAGCATTTACAAATTTTTTTTTCCGAAACAAGAAAATACCAAACAAATATTCTTTTTCTTTTAAAAACAACAATTTAAAAGCGTGTTAAAATTTCTTTTATGCATTTTTCATGTAAAGGGCATAAAAGATTGTCAGCCGTAAGTGTGAGTAGATGAAATGAATGCCATGAATGCAAATATGAATGATGAATATTTATAAAAATGTATATCGTGTTGTTAAAATGTGATACGAAAAAAGGAGAAATAATTATAAAAAAAAAGTTTTATATTTTAAGGAAATGAAAGTATATGTATATATATCGAAGTCTCTCATAACGCGCGGTTTTTGTAACGCGATTTCCATATAAAGCGAAGCGAAAATTGAAACCCTCGCACTATCTGGTAGTTTTCCTACGTACGAGGAACACACCAAACAACTGAATTGAACAATTTATCTACGGCTGCACTTATTGAATATGTGTTGTTGCCGTTTATGGGTTATTTCCAATTCCAATTATCAAGGAATTTCCGTAAAAACGGGTAAAAATAGAGCATTTTCTGTTTATGAAGCGAAAAGAATTCATTTAATTTGTGTTAGTTCTGAGCTCCATATAACAGAGTTTCGATAAAAAGCGACAGTGGTTTGCATATGACGTGGCATAATTTACTCTGATTTGTCTTAATACTCTGTGTTTGTGTCAACGACCTTTACGTAGATCGCATTTCTTGAGTCTAATTCATGCTGAGTTTCATATAACACGGTCTCCATTAAAGCAGTAGGACTTAATAGTGCCGTCTTTTTTTGTAAATGGCCAATTACTCAGAGATCTTATCTATGCGTGTGCCACGGTTTTGATGATCAGAAAGAAATGAGGAAAGAGCAATATATATGGACTGGCCGCAGCCTATTCAATGTGTGCTCAAAACCTTTACTGACTGGAGATGGACTTGCCGATGATTGTGAGGTTCGAATTCGTGAACACCGGCTTGGTTGTCCCGATCCTTTTCTTATTTACCTGTGTGTAGCGGCAGGCCGTTCGCGCGTAGGCACTTGATGACATGGTTGTGTGTGGATAGTTAAAAAATACTTTTGCTCGAGAAATTTGTGTAACTCTTTCTCCCATTCCTCATTCTCTTATTTCCTGCCCTCGTTCAGATGATCTTAAGAGTGTTACTATAATGTATTTTCAACCCAGCTCTTTATTATTATCATTTTTATTGCATGATTAAAGCAAATGCAAAGTTTTTAAAGCGAAACGTACATGTGCTTGACTTGAAGCATCCAACCTACTGCATTTACTTTACATATTTATTTTTTAGCAAACTCTGGCATCATATAGGCACGTATGCAATATGAAATACGGTTAAAGCATTTCAAATGCTTTTACTTTTTAATATTTGTTTTCTGTTCCCTTAATGTTTTTTTTTATTATTTTTTATCTTCTTTCTTCCGACGAACCGTCTGTCCCGCATATAGATAACAGTTATTGTGAGTATTACCTTTTAAGTATTAAGTTTAGTTTACATTGTTTGCAGGATAAGACTCCGTGCTTACAAGTTTCTTGTTTTTTGCATTTTATATCCAACGTACCAGAAAGCATCCTAAGTTTTCTGTACCGTGTGAGACCGTTTGCTTTTTTTCATATGCATCAGTATAGAAATAATTACATAAAAGGAATGAATTGTTTCGATTTTCCCCCATGTAAAAGTTTAAGAGTTTTCGATTTTTCCTACATATTATTATTATTTTTATTATAGTTAATTTAGTCAAAGGAATATATTAATAGGCTAAGGGCTTAAAGCATTAACTGAAGTCTGAAGCTATCGCCTTATTAAATACTCAACCGCACTTGATATTTGAACCCACGGCCACTGTGTTGTTAGTCGATATCCTTATCTTACCCGTCCACCCCGGCGGTTTTTTTTTTTCTATACAAAAGGAAAGTTCGCTACGGTTTTTTGAACTATTTGGAGATCGAATATTCTCTATATCGATAGTGCGCTGGAAGTTTTTAAGTGGCACAAGTTCATTTGTTATATATGCCTTCATATACGCTAGATGATCCAAAATATGTACATCGCGGAAGATGGCCACAATCTCTGTGAAGAGATAAGATCCTGTTCTTATTTACCTTCACGTATTTAAAATATGTCAAAATTAAAATAAAAAAAATTTGGAAGACTTAAGTTTGAATGTTTAATAAAAGTGAAGTTGTTAAAGCTGAAGATAATTTGTTTCTCTTATATACTTTTTTCGATACATTCTTAAGAAGATCTATAAATAAAAAAATGTGTTTTGTGGTGTCTACAACGACACTCTTCATAGTCTTAAGATTTCATCGATATTCATCTGTAACGTATTAAACTCATTACCAATCATTAAAGTTTGCCAGGAGTACGACTTTCGCCATGCTTGTCATCTGCCGGCAAATGGACATGGATTTAGTTGCCAGCCTGGAAAGTCGGGGAAAGTTTAAGATATATTGCTGTAAATTGTTGCATCTCTAAACTGATGAAATAAGTAGCCCAAGCGGACGTCGAACTCTTCTACATGATTATGACCGATTAGTGCTTACGAGGATTTATGTAAAGTTAGTAACTTCATTCGAGCATGACTCTAGATTTTCTCGCCTACGCGCGTGACGCGATGAAGATTATGTGGAGGAAGAGGAGTAGCAAGCGGGTACACGCCACCTGGGAAATGTGTGGTCGTAGCTTGGGACTTATGTAGCCAATCAGAAACTGTTATGTCTGAAACAAGAAGAAGAAGATTATGAAGTACTCTACGCGACTATGCTGGCATGATAGCCGTGCTTCTTAGCTACTTGGCTATGCGGTAGCCCATGTCGCTTCAAGTGATTACATCAGCAATTGATTCTTCTCCAGCCAAACAGTGGAATGATTAACTCTTTCGAATTTTGTCCGTTTTTTAAAATGTTTCGAGCAACTAATTTGTCCCTTGTGATTTGACAGAAAATATTCAAGTCTACTTAATGTATGCGCTCACTGATCGGTTATATTAACCCTCTGTTTGTCGCCTTTGATTGTAAATACTACACTTTGCTATTGTTTTCTTGCATTACATTAGACTGCGTTAGTTGAGTGTCAATAATTCGCTGTAAGCTCACTATAGCGTTATTACAACTTCCACATAATTTTTCATTTATTTATTTCATATGCTCGGCTTCGTTTTGTATGCAAATCGTTTTAATTTAATAAAAATCTAAAGGATATGTAAAGCTTCTCTTTCTTTTATATCCTATTTTTTCCTAAAGCACTAAAATCTGCATATTTATGTATACTTTAAGTACAAATGTATAAGGTTTCAATAAACGTTATGAAGCCTGCAGCCATTAATACGTTTGTTTAAAAAAAAAAAATTCAGCCAAGTTCGTTCTCACCTTTCCTTCCGCACTAATGGATATGAATTTACACGTATGCTTATGGACCTATAAATTTTTAAACATAACTATTTCGTGATGGAGAGAGCATTCCCCTTGCACGGCGAAGAGCTAATGCGAAAAGAACTTAACAAAGAGCATCACCAGTTTTGTAACTTAACGATGATCGGCAAAAATTAGATGTAAACAGGATAACTATAGCAACGAATTTATTCGCACCCTCCATGTAGAGTTATGAGAATTCTTTAGCTATTCTATTGAATACTTTTCTTTTTGACACAACAAATAAAAACTTTTGAGGTTTTGTATTTAATGCGCTGCTAAGCTAATAATTAAATTTTCTGTATATTTTTTCTTGTTATCGAAGGGCTCCAAAACATTTACATTTTCCAAATAAAGTGTATTGGCCGAAAATTTTAATCTAACGATAAGTAAATAAGATGTGAGTTGCTAGACATCTTCTGGCTACTTCTACTTATTAAGGCTTCCTCTAACATCATCTATCAGTATTCTGTCTGGCACATTGCATCCGCACAAAGTTTACCAACATTCACAGATATGGACGAACCAACTTGCAAATTATCGACTAAGTCAGCCTCGTTTGCTGAGGTGCTTGCAATGTTAACCTTAAGTTCGGCTCCTTTTTCCATAAAGGAATGACCAGACATCTCCAAACGCCGGGTAAAAGCTACTGGACTCAAAGTACGCACTTCTGTAACGATAACAAAGTCCTCGCTTATAATACTACGCTTCCAGGTAAATGGTGTATAAACGGCACCGAAAGGTGAATGTAAACAAATATTCAAACCGATTTTTATTCCTGTATCCTCGTCCGAGTTTTTCTTTAGCGCTTCTTTAAACAGTGCTTTCATTTCCGTTGGATTGACCGGACCAAGCATATCCTTTTTGAATGTATCCAATTGATTGCGCGAAAGTAAATTTCTTTTCAACATCAGAGGGCTCAAGTGTAGCTTCCATAATTTACTTATTTTAACCTTTAAAATATAAGCTGTTGACATCTTCCTGAAGCGATTGTGCAAGAAAAAAAAATGAAAATTATCTATGTCACTTTTCGTTCCTTGTTTTATCAGACCATACAGGGGAAATGAATTGAAAATGACGGAAAAGTTGCCATCAGTTTTTGTTTTCATTTCCTTTCTGTTTTCTTTCTTTGGGGAACAACAAATTTTAAACGGTTTCGTTTAATTATTTAAATTTTTTCAAATTTCCCTCAAGAGTCACGTTATATTAACTAAAACTTAAAAGCGGTCAAGCGAATCTCAGTTCTTCCGTTTATACTCCAATTGGGTGAAAAAAAGTGCTTTCAACTCAGTCGGTTTTCTTGGACGTAGGGGCACCGCGATTCCAAAGCTTTAAAGACCCTGTTCAAGCCTTGCATTTACTAACGCAATTTTTTTTAATTTATTTTAAATAAAGTGGAAGTTAAATATTGAAGTCATCATATCTGAACATAGCGTTTATGTCATTTTGCATTGCAATGAAAATTAATGAAATTAAAATTAATTTTCTTTTATTTTTATATAAATCTGAGGGCTTTTAATTATTATAAGTGTCTTTAATTGTATAGAGTTCTGTGCATTAGAAAGAGGAAAGATGTTCTCACATTCCCTTTTTTCCATTTTTTCTTATATGCGTGCTATAGCATGTACTCGATACCAGTTGAAAAATGTGATTACGTATATACTAAAGCATTGGTTGTATACATAACGGTTAAGAGATGATCTTCTAACTACGCTTAGAAAATATGTGTAACCAGATTTCGGATATCAAAACTAGTTTCAAAACAAATTGGTTCTCAGCTTTTGGATGTCACTGAACTGTCCGCGAGCACGTTAAGTATGATATGCTTGAGACGTTACACCATAAAAACGTGCACCACTTCTGTTTGTTCTTATTAGTACGATGAAGACTTAAAATCGGATCCATAGCTGAAGCGGGCAGGATAGAGTAAGTATCACATTTATTCCAAAAATTGCAAAAACCCATCGCGAAAAAATATCTTATCTTTTAAGGTTATCCCCAAAGTGCTTATATTCGAGTATCATCATACGAAGCGGAGCAGCTTTCGAGCAAGCAATAAGTCGACCGTCTGATTGCTGATTGCGATTGCTGATAACAGAAGAGTAAGATATTCCAGGAAAGAAATGCAACGCTAGTTTTGACTTTGGGCTAGTTTTCTTATATGGAGCCGAGTTCTTTCAACTGAGAACTTACAGATGGTGACGTCATGGATACTCAGGTTTATCATCGATGTTAATGCGACGCGACTTAACGCGACGTTAAGTCAGCATCAAGCTTTCTTAGGCTCCGCATATTGTATCGCATGCGCTATTGAAATCCTTAAGGCCTTAGCCGCGCTATCCATCGCACTTAGTAGGAAAAGCTGCGTTTCCTGCAAATGCTGTTTCTTGGCGTAGAACTACACTTATTTAAAGTTCCAAGAAACTATGTTGTCTACGCTTTAGTGTGATAATTTACGCATTTGCCTACAGCTTAAAGATAGTACTTTCAAGTGCTGAAGTGCTGAATTTTATACAATACCCTACAGTACTATTTACACTCCCTTAAAAAGCGAACCGAACTAATTTCCATTCCAAATACATAATAATAATAAATAAATGCTTTTGAAGAGTGACGCCTCCAAAGAAGTTTAGTAAATTATAATTTTAGAGATCATTCTCTGTTTAAATTTCCCAACATATGAATTCCATATCCATTCCAAATAAATGGAGGATTAAAGAAGGAAAATATGATAACTTAAATTTTACCAAGACCACATTAAATTATTTCATATGTCTTTACTTCTGCTATACACACATTGAATATTTATTATATTTTTCTTTTTGATATAAAAATATGGATTAAAGTAATTGTTATGGAGGTTATTATGTGATTATAAATTATTTGTAATGTTTTTAAAATTCGTTTTTGTCCTCTTTTTAAATATTTAAATAGAACTATATTTTTTTAATCTATGTAAACATTTACACACATACATAAACGCTTATTCACTTTTACTCAGTGCATTTTTAACATTGGATGAGTGTCTATGTCACTTGAGTGTTATGAATTTTAATATTCTCAACATATGTTTGCATAATTCTCTTTTTTTATTTTATAAAAAAAAAAGAAAAAAGAACTGAATAAAACCAGACTTAAATGAAAGCCTTCTAACATATTTAATCAACATTTTTAGGAGACCCTTAACTGGATCTCTGGTATTTATATGTAAATTTATTTTAAATAATATCTAAAACAAAAGAAAAAAGAAACAACTAAGAAAATTATATTAGGTCGTTAGCGAATCTCTCACACCCGTCATGATCTTAAAAAAAAGGAAAAGAACTAATTTTATTCGGTGGAGGCGGCTGATTTTTTCTATTTCAAGACTAAAAGCGAAGATTTATATAATGTATGTGTTTTATTTTATCGGCAACAAGCGAAAAACATGGAAAGCGGAAGACTCCATCGTTTTTGTTACAAAGGCGTGTGGGCGTGTTTTATGCGTACTCATTGAAGCGTATAGGTATTTTTTTTAATAACGGGAGAATGAGTATCACAGATACTACACGGTTGCGCAAACGAACAAATGAGCAGTGAATAGACGGACATACTTAGGTGCATTCCAACTTTGAAACTGTCCAATAACTGACCTACTTTATAGAGTTTTTGAAGCTTGCAGCTTTACGTTATAAAGGTTTTGAAAAAAAATGATATTATGACACACTATCAAATTGAGTAGTCGTGGCCGATTTTTTCCATAATTTTGGAGGTGCGACGGCATCGTCCATACACTATACGTTGAAATTTTTCTAGAGTCATCTGCTGTAGTATTGATTTTTTATTCCTTTTGAAAAAGAGATGTGTCTTCACTTTACGGAGTACTCTAGGCGTGTCCTTCGACCGATTTGGCGCATTTGCAATATCAACCTGCGTGAAAGAACTTTCAATATTTCTGCCAAATTTGAAGGCGATGAAGTTGCGGCCAGGAGAATTTTTTGCAGTAGACATTAGACAGGAGGGCAGAAAGACATACTTAAATTGATTCAGAATTTAATGCTGATCAAGAATGTATATATATCTCTGGGTTCTGTGATGCTTCCTTCCAAGGCGTTGCAAACGTTTTAACAAAGTGATTACACTCCTCATCCTTCGCTGATGGGTATAAAAGCTTAACACATGTACGTACTGTATATGTATAATAAATGTTTATATGCATGAATAATGTATGCTGGCTTAAGCAATCGGACTCGTATTTTATTATATTTTTTTGTATAATGTTTGTTTTATATAAAGAGAATTTACTTTTTCTTCATCTTTGCAAACATATAAAAAAAATTAATTTTGAATTATTTAATATCGTCTTTTATACATAGGGTCATCCATTTTGTGTTCTCGAAAGTTAGCGTAAATAAAATGCATTTATGATTGAAATTTGGACCAAATTGTTTTTTTCAATGTTTTATTTCGGCATTGCCGTTATTTGTGGAATATGTATACATAAAAACAAGGTGCTCAACTTTAATGAATGTGGGATGAAGGTCATATTTACTTAAATGACTTCGTAAATAGGGCTTGTTACCCATTTGGTGTAAAGAAACGCATCTGATGTTCCTAAAGCGCTGTTACATGTATACAAATAAAACTTGGGGTGCGGTGTGTGGGCTATAAATATCAGTTTTGAAAGCGAAAATAGCATCGCAGTTACCGTCAATGGAGAACGCTAGGGAAACATGGTAACCGCTTTTTGTGGGAAAAATTAAATGATTTCGATTTGGGCGATATGTAGCTTCAACAAAATGTTGGAATTTGTCATGCGTTTCGGAACAAGCACTATTGACTGGGGAAAAAGTTCAATGATCATGTAATCTCCATAAATGCCTATGTGAGCTTGCCACGAAGATCATACGATATAACCCCATTGGGCTTTTTTGTTACAGACTACGTTGAAGCATTGACTTACTCCAACAAATCACGAACTCTCATTGATCTTACCCTCCAATATTATTCATGTTATTGGTGAAATAAGAGCAGATTTACCTGAAAAACTGGCAAAAATTGTGTTCCAAGATTGAACTTTCACAGAAGCCGACGCAGAGTCAAATACATAAAAACATTTTTAAATAAAAATGGCATGAAACAAGATTTAAAATATATAAAATTCATGTTAATAGCTTTTACAAGTTAAAAAGAAACGCGTATTTGATGACCATATATTTTGAAAAAGTTACGACAAACAATCAACAGGTTCGTATTTGATTTGCATGTCTCTGGTAATAATGTACTTTTTAGTTATTTGTTAGTCATCCGCAATGACCGAAGGATAACAAAATAAATAATTGAATTATATTTGGATATAGTCATATCTCTTATGTCCATCAGCATAAAGAGAAAAAATCAAAATGACAACGAGCAAGATGACATTTTCGCCGCAGTCGATTTTTTCTATTGTTATGCAGGCCCTACTCTCCATGGACGAGGAGGAAAATCGTTGTCCTTGTCTCTGTTTTAGTTTATGCGAGCTCGTTTTTTTGTGCTTTTGATGGCATAATTGGGCCGTTTTCCACCCAAATTTATAACAACAACCTTGAACTATTTTTGTTTTTTGTTTTTTTGGCCAACATCTCTTTTAACGTTTGCGAAAAACGCTTACAACGACTGCACGAATAGAAGGAAAGATGGCCATACCTCTTTAGATCAGTTCAGAATTTTCGATTGATCAAGAGTATAGATACTTTCTAGGGTTCCAGAAGCTTTCTCTCAAGTTTTGTAAACCTCTGACCTCGTGGCGGCGAGTAACGTATAAAAAGCCAACTTGATTTGTTTTGAGATAAGTGTTAAGTACCTACAGTCCGAAAATATTTATTGAAGAACTGAAGATTTATTGAAGAATTAAAAACAAAGGCTGTTTTGAATTGCATTTTTGCAATATGTAATTTCCAGTGCAACCATGGGTTAAATAACGAAAGCAAGCAGATTTTCGTTCCGGAAGGGTTGTGGCTTTTAAGAAAAGAGATTTTACAATTGACTGTCATATATATGTATGAAAACATAAAGCGTCTTTTGGAAGTAATCAAACCCAGGTCGTCGGGCGTCGTGTCTGAACAAAAAACTCTTTCTAATATCGTATAGGGATTTTCGGTTTGTTTTTTCAACAGAACTCTCCGTAAATTTCCAGAAAAACGTGGGTTGTCTATTACTAAGCGTTACATATTAAGTTTCCATAAAGTAATATTTTTGTGCCAAATTTCGTAATAACGAAAAATAAGACTTAATTCTTAGAAAATATTTATCAAAATACCTGCACAAGCGCTAAGCTATTATGACTTTCGGTGTTTACATTAATTTTTCAAACGCTTTCCGTTGATGGATGAGTGAAGGTAATTTTTTAACACAAATTAACGGATTATGCGAAAATATCCTCGGAATTTTGTGTTATATATTGCGGTCATATTTCTTGCGAAGTGTCTGATGACGTTTCTGAGCGCTATAAAGCTGCGGGTATAACAGTATCAGGTAAAAGTTGCAAGTCGTTGATAGAAGAATTTTAAAATTTTCTATTTTGTCGGTATTCTTTTGAGTTTTTTTTTTGTCTAGTGGGTTATTGCAAATTCTTATAGTATTTTATTGTTTCTGCATAAATGATAAGAAGCTTTGTTCGGAAAATCACTAATTGTTTGTTTCATTATTGTCATAAGGCAAGATCCAAAATATTCGCTCATAAGAACGACCAAAAGCTTCTATGATCCATTGCAAATCGCTTTTAAACAAAATTTACTGTCACAAATTTCCGCTGCTCGATACGGTCCGTATCACTAGATCGTGGATAGTTTGATCAAGAAAGAAAATGCCCTTCAAAGTTCTATTATATTCCTTATATTCATCTACACTTAGGATATTAGTTTTTTTTTAGTCTAGGAATTTATTTCATTAGTCTAAAATTTTATCTTTTTATATATCAAAGAAAATTTGAATAAACCGCAACTTTTTCTGCGGAGGTTCAAGAATTTTTCCGCACAACTTAGATGATGCAGACACTGCCAGCTGTGAACATAACAATTCATAAAATTTGTGGTAATTGGTTGCGTGCGTCATGACCATTTCGCGGGAAATGATCTTTCCCAATTTGAATTTTGCAACTATTTTCTTCAGCTTGTTTTGGTCTAACGTGTTCTGGAGATTAGTGTTTTTGCCAAATAGTTGACCAATGAAAAGTTCTCATGACAGGCTTTAAGAGAAGATCATGGTTTACGACGAGCAGATGTGCTACTCGAACAGATGAATAGAAGATGATCTGCACAGGTGACAGTCGCGAGTGGTGTGGGTAAACATCGACCTATTAACAAGGCAAATAATATCCCTGAGGCTGCAATAGATGAACTCTGCTGTTACATTTATCTGCGGAGAAAAAGGGTACAGGTACGACCATGTGTTTTGAATTGCCAGAATATCCAAAGAACGCTTTTGACACAGCACGGTCTTCGCCATTTAAATTTGACGTATTTCAGCGAGGCGGTAGTCTTGGAAAAAGCTTATCTTAACAGTTGGAGTACACCAATATATTTGTCATACGAATTACTTATTTATTTATTTGTTTAGCGAGGACAGTGTGCTTTATGGAATTCAAACAAAAAACATTAAAGTATTTCACCAGCATTTACGTACCTTATTAATGCTAAGGAATGAAGTATGCTTTTGTGCTTTATTACTTATAAAAATAAGGTGAATATGTTTCTTTCTTTATTTTCCCAAATCTCTCGATTTCAAAATTAATATTACTTGTTAACAGTTTGATCCGATGTAAGAAATTCGTCATGGCCAACACTGCGCTAATTGAAAAGAACTTCCAACATGGTCTTGACTTTTGAGCAGCTGTGCCGAAGAGTTCACGGTTTCGATTCATTTTTTGGAGGATATTTACTGGATCGGTCGGTTGTTTCCGAGTTGTATGGATGGACCCAAATCACATGTCCGGTAATGATGCATTTCATGATGTCCTGATCGTCAAAAATCATTGCTGTGCTGACATAATGAAAATCAAAGCTCACTTTGGTACGCGTGGAGCTCTGCAGCAATTGAATATATTGAGATGAAATCTTATATAAACGTCAAAGAGAGTGCTACTAACCCACCAAAAATCCAATTTATTTCATAATTTCACAGTATCCATGAAGTTTAAATCAAAAATTCACTTTATTTTTTATTCATAATAATAAATTGCTTTTTTATTTTCACTGAGTATAAAAGGATTTATGAGTCTTGCAGGGGTTGTGTACTGATGTAGTCACTAATCGAACAAGTCGAAGTAATTCTAATTCATTTTAAATTAGCACTTGTCAGCAAATACATATTTTACTATTATAGTTAAATTTATTTCTTTTACGGCGCTAATAAAAAGAAAACTAAGATCGGAGAACATAACTGACAAGCAATGCATATGTGTACCGAAAATACATTAACACTGGAAATCAAATTGAAATTTATATTTCCTCGCTTTAGAAATCAAGAATTTATTACGCCTAACACCATATTTTTACATATTGAATACCCTGGTGGCTCATAAAACTACAATAATATAAAATAAAAATAGAAATTCATTGCAAACACAAACACAATCAGAGACACCCACGTACACACGAGCACGCACGCACAGATAGAATTTCATGCACTATGCATATGCAAGTTTTATGAAGCTTGTAAAAAAAAAAAAACAGCGTTTATTGCGAGTGTGTTTTAGTGTAATCTAAAATACATTTACGGTATTTGAAAGTCAGCAAAAATAAATGCTACACTGGTTGGCGATTGCTGAGCTGGTGTTAAAGTGTTAACGCCGGATAATACAAAGCTATAAATGGCAAACCTATACATACATTAAAAATGTAATAAATAAAATGCCAGAATGGTAAGATGGTAAGATTAGAGTCAATATATATGTATGTATGTTTATATATGTATATGTATGCATATTTATTTATAGCTGAACATGTATGTGATTGCAGAAAGTCATAAATTGAAAAAAAAAACAAGTAAAGACACTGTAGTGCAACGTAGCCCACCATTACAGCACCCTACAGTTATTCTCAAAATAAGGTGTTGTATGGGAAGTGATCGAAAAAATGATCCGATCCGAACCATTTTCCATAGTGTTTGTCCTTGCGCGAAAACATAGTGGCCCATCATTCAAAACCTACAGTTATTCATATCACAATTTTTCGAAACAAGGCGTTATATGGGAAATGGTTTCCGATCCATTTTCAAGAGATATTTTTCTTGATCCGCAACAGGTCAGTGTATCAAATTTCATCAAAATAATTTAAAAATAGCGTCTTGTAGTTCAACCAAATCAAAGCGAGACGGACAGGTGGACAGACGCACAGACGAAAGAATACAAAAGGGATTCTAAATCGATCGTTATAACAAAAAGTGGTTCTACACCAAGCCCTTCCGTGTGTTGCACACGAACTTACTATGTCCTTGTATCACAAGTGGTGTATGCTATAAAAAACGACTTATTTAGATATAGATATAGATATATATATATATATATATATATATATAAATATATATATATATATAAATAAAGAGTCAATGTTTACAAATCAATTCTCTTTCGTTTTGTGCTTGTGATTATATTTTAATTTATTATCTTCAACAAATTTGAATTGAAAATCATTTATTATAAAATTCTTCAATTAACTTCAAAACAACCTATAATCTTTCAATTATTTAGTTGATAAATAACAAATAGAAAGAGACAGACTCCAAGTGGGCTTTCTTAATGCAAAAATCTCTCAAATTAATATAAATTACGTTCGGTAGCATTATTTATAAAGAGCCTTGAGAAGCATCATCAATAGACCGACTAGATTAAGCTTTTATCTTAATTACAAGATAGTATTCCAAAGAGACATTAATGTAAATAATGCTTTCATATTATGCTTATGCACTAGAATATCTCGAATAAGTTTAATTGAGAAAAGAGGGTTTCGTTAATCATGGAATTCAATTTGAAATTATCTTTTATATATAGAGCAGTTTGGCATTTAAGGCAAATGAACTAATTTTAAAGTATTTCATAAGTAAATTCGAAGACATACGCATACATTCTCCCTTAATTGTACCCTGCACCACTTGGAGCATAGGATATATTAAGCCTACGGAGATGTATATAAAGTTAGGATACACCTCTCTTTTGTTGGACTGACCAATTCCGAATCATTTTGTTAGATGTGAATACTGCATTAAAGTTTGTCTGTCTGTCTGTCTACGTAAATTTGTGTGCAATCTACAAGCTGTAACTTTTGAGATATTTTGGCTATCTTAGCTAGACAATGCGGCCAAAAGACTTGCGCTGGTAACAAAGCATTGGAGCTGCCGCCTTGCTCTCACTTTAAAAGGTCGTTACATAAAAAAGTATCTTAACTTGTGATATTTTTATAGAATTCGGTAGAAAGTAATGCTTTGTAATACTAAATGAATATTAAAAATTTCATTCGCATGGGATCATTTTCTGATTAAAGTTTTCACAAAAAAAATGTGTTTGATACATCCGGTCAGATGACTAGAAGGAATTGCGGAAGAGAAGAAAGTGGCAGTCTAGTGAGCGTGTACCCAATCGGTATATTTTACAACCAAGTACAGTCAAACGTCAACGAGATTCTAGCCCGCAAACACTTATTTGCATAGCAGTTGCGACTATTATCGCCTCAGCTATGCGGCTGTGAACTTCAGAAGAATCAAATTTTAGGATTTTATCATAGAAATTAGACCACAATATCGATGTGACATACAAATTTGCTACGATACATTTGGGCCACATAGGTTTATTTTTACCCCTCTTCCCACACCAACGACTTTGAGAACTAAGCTATTTTGCGAAGTTTAATTTCGTCTATTTTATGTTGCATTGTTGACAAACACAATATATTTCATCAAATTTTGGTTATGCGTCAGTTCAGGTTTTTCGGTCCATTTAACATAAGGTTTTCTGTGAGAGTAAGCATTTACGTGGTAACGAGATATGGTATTCGGCACTCTTTGACGAAATGAGTAAAGAATTTTATTAGACGAAGTCGTGCGATTTACTGGTTGACATCGGCGGCGTGTAATGGTCTCACTTGCATAAGTTGTTTTCGTGCTTTGTTGATATCTATGTACTTTGGCTTTCCCTTTATTCAAAAATTGGCTTTCGTTGAGCTGTATTTGGTATGAAAGACCTTTTTGTCAGTGCAGTAAATCATAATAACGTGAAGATAAGAAGATAATGAACACTATGTATTAACGCGGGAAAAAATTAAGTTACTCAGTACACAAAATACAAGTTTTTATATTTGTACGCAGGCTTTTTTAGCTCCTTTAATCGAATCTAAGAATTTTATGATCGTTTTGTGACATTCCAATAATACTATTTGTTCGAAACAAATCACTCCTTCTCGTTTAAGTTCTTCATACGGGGCAAAACGCTTACCAGACAGATTCATTTTGAGATTTGCAAGTAGAGATTAGTTGCCGCGCAGTAAATCTAGAAAATACACTCAATGCAGAAACAATATGCATTGCAATCCATACAACCTCGCTTGTGCAATATTCGATGAACTAGTTTACATGCCATTGTTACGCAAAAAGGTTTTTCTTTGTTTGTTTTTTGTCTGGTTGCTTCTTGCGGGTTCAAATAATGTTATATACAATCGGTACCTGTGTTCTACTTGAGTGAAGGCGGTAATAAATAAATATTATGCCACGTATATCTCAAAACAAAACCTAGTCATAATCTTTCCAAGCGATTATTGCGCCTAAGCTCACTTTGGTGTATTCTCTCCGGGCAAAACTCATTCTTTCGACTCCTTACGTGATTCCAATAAATGTTTTTGCACCCATGTTTAATCCATAGTTACGTGATAATCGAGAACCTTTATTGAATTGACCTGAAGCAGCTCTGAACCCTTCATCGAAGTGGCCACAAATAAATATCTTCTTTGGTCAATTATGACGAACTTGCCATCCAATATTCACTGTGAAATGGGATCATACGAGGCATTCACAGCCACAGAATGCTTATGCACTTTCAATTTTATATCGTCGTGATATCATATCATGTCTTTTTTCCACATGCTTCTGGTATTGTAATTTCGATTGGATAACCTGACCGGTGATTATCACGTGTGCAAGTTCGACCAAGTGAAATTTGAGCCAATGTTGAACCATTTTAACCTATTGAATAGATTCTCTATAGTGATTATCGAATTGAGTTCTAGTTTGGTTTGCTGATTTATCGTCCAATAAACAATAAACGAAAATCAGTTTGTTCGATATAATTCAAGCTGGTTTACTTGTTACGACTGTCAAAGAAGCGCTCTATTCTTGAATGTCAGGAAATTTGAAGTGTGGTGTTCTTTTCTGACAACAAAAGGAATTTTTCTTCATCGTTATATAGTTAACTTACATTTTATGTTTTGTAATATTGTAAACACGTCAAGTTCGTTTTGCCATATGCAGAACACATTTTCCTGTATCGAACGCATTGATCCATGCTATGACTGAGTTTAATCAGCATTATTGCATACGCTTTCACGCTTGTTTTCTCCATTTTGTGCGAATTGATTAAAATTAAAATTAAATTCTTATAAGCAAATATTTGCTGTATTCAAGGCTCTACGCCTCAGTGAATGCATACATTCCTCATATTCATATAGTAATGGAACCGTATACAAATCATAGACTGCTTGAATTAGGTAAAGCATATTTTGGCAAGCATTGATTTGCAGTCTTAAAGCAAAGTCAAGACAAGTTTTCTCTTTGTCTATCAACAATTGTTATCGGTATCTTTGCTGGTGCAAGAAAATTCGATTTCGAACAAAAGCAAATTGTCCAAAAGTCGCTATGTTCGAGTGTTTTTTTACTGAATAACAATCGTTCTGTCATAAGAAGAACTTTACTATATAGAGCAAAGTTTCGTTGAAATAACTTTCGTATTCGCCAGAGATGTCAATAAAAGTAAGGAGCAATTGTGAGCGGCTTCTTAAAAACATATAAGCATTAAAGGTAAATTATTACAGAACAACTGCCTATGCTCTAATTACATAACCTCTCCCAAAATGCACGCAAGAATTAATTATTATAGAAAACACAGCTTTATTACTAAATATTGCATATTCTTGTGTCCATCACCGCAACATTAGCGATATATTCATTTTGCCAAAACGTTTGCAACGCCCAAGAGGAAACATCGGAGACACCACGTAGTGCATATATTCTTAATCAGGTTCGAAATCTGAATCGATTTAAGCTTCTCCGTTTGTCCGTCTGGCTGTCTGGCCTTCTGTGTAAAAGCCATTCTCCTGACCGCAACAATTAAGCTATCGACTTTAAAGTTAACTAAAACATTGCAGCTGGGGACACTCCTGCTTTTCAAAAGGAATAAAATATTTTTCTTTTTGCTTAACACTTATAAACTATAAAAATTTGAGCACATGTTCTATGGACGGTGCTGTCGTATCTCCAAAAAAATGGAAGCATTCGGCCACGCCTACCGTTGCTCCGTTCAACTCTTTTCTACGCACATTGTTGCAGATGCATTTGCTATTTAAATAGTATTTAAGTAAGCATGTTTTAATATAAAAAAATTCCGTACCACTTTGAAGGACGAAACGTCAGCTCCTTACACCCAATATAATGTACATGAACTTTTCTTTAAAAGATATAGCTGAAAATCGAATTTATTTTTAAACGTGTTTGTCAGCGTAATTATTGGTAATATCTGCATCATTGCAAAATCAAATTTACTGATTTTTAATTTCTGCATTTTTTCCACTCCTTTAAGTACTAACATACGCAGCACTCGCATTTTCCAATGATTTCATTTTTGTGTTATTCTTATTCTTTTGTTATAAGAAGTATATATACGCCGCAATTAAAATTTCTTTTTATTGTTAAACTGGGCTACCTGCAGTTAACACTGCGGTTCCCTAGTCTTTGCCTTTGACGAGGCAGGCATTAGCAAAATAAGAAAGAAGGACTCTTTTTAATTATCTCATCAAGCTGTGACAAATAATTGAGGTTTTTTGGAGTGAACTTCTTCAAGCTTCTAAGAAACGATCACTTTTCTTCAGAAAAAAAATATATCCTCTTCTTCTATTTCCCTTTATTTATTAGAATAGGTAATCAACGATCTCGAAGTCAACGTGAACAATGGATTCCGCCCCAAAGGCTGCTTGTGAACAAAATGTTAAAAAAATTTTGTTTTATCTTCTTCTTCTTCTTCTTAAAAGGCAATGAACGAGTCACTTACAGATGATCCGCTTCGTTTAAGTAGAAAACGCTTAGCGTGAACACATTACGTGCGTGGAACAAATCGAAATTCTGTGATATTCAATGTTGAGGCACGAATGTATTTGTATCACTTACAGAGTGCATCAATTTCATTCACAATAATAATTGAACATAATACTATTACCGCATGGAGCAGATCCATAATTTGTCTGAGCCTTCATACAATCATCGACTTTTATTTTATTAGAAACAGTGTTTAATCCTTAAAACTTTAAAGTTCGCATGCGTAAACGATCACCAAGTCAGTGCGGTAGACTTCACTTTGCTCGTCGCACTGAGTGAGTTTTCACGCAGTAGGCATAGCACATCGCTACCAGACCACGGTTGTCCCCTTATCTCTTTCTTCTTCCTTACTTCTTCTTGGGGTCGTAGACTCTTCTGAGCGGTCATGTATGAATGAAAACGCCAACTGCGGTGGATTATCAAATATTTCTTGAGGGTTTACTAGCAGGAAATGATTTTATTTGTAACGAAATGGACGTTACAAACACCCGCCTAATTTAATTCAAAAACGAAAACTCCTTATCCCTGTCTGCCTATTAAGTCGATCATAGCTGGTTCAAAATCTCAGTGCTGTTTGACTACATTTGGTCGTAGTTATAGTGAGCGATTTGGCATGCGTCCACTATGGATAAATGCCCATCTCTTTCTCTTCCGTCACTTATTGTGCGAACAGGGGAACACTCCACTGAGTGAGTGGTCCTTTTTAAAGATAAAATCGTTATTTATTTTATTGTGTGCATTACCGAAAGTTTTTTTTTATAGGGAAGCTTCAGATATCCTATAAAGTGAATATAGTCTTGACCCGCGTGAAATTCTGAATTGAATAAGTTACGTCTTTTTACTTTACGAAGCACCTTACTCCTTATGTGCAAAAATAGAAAACGTCTGCCATGGCCACCCAAAATTACAAGTGATTAAATTTTGTTTTTTTCACTTTTTTGAGATTTTATGTTTATTCATCATAAGGCTAACAAGACCGAATGTTTAAAACTATTTTGTACGTTCCTCAAATGAAGATATATTATCTATCTAAGAATGGGTTAATTGTAAAACTAATATGGTAGACACCGTGACCTGGTCAATTAATCTTTTGTTAATTATGCCAGCGATATGGGTATCAAATAAAACAATTTGGAGAGTAGAATGCGAAAAGTTAAGTGTATCAATTTTAAATTAATTATGATAGACGTCACAACTTAGTGGATAAATGTTTCCTTAAAAATGCCTTCATCATAGCTATCAAATGAAAGGAGTTGGAGAGCAGAATGCGGCAAAGTGTGTTAGTTATAATTTAATTCTGGTGGACCTTTAATACATAAAGTGAAGGTGCGTTTAGAAAAAAACGATTTCTTGGACATTAAAATCTTAACTGAGTCAAGCGTTTATATGATGGGTATGTGAGACTCGGTCCGCGCCGAATATAACTTTCTTACTTGTTTTTATTCATTCACGTTTATATATTCTATAAATAAATTTACAATGTATGGAGTTAAAGGATGCCAGATAATCTAGACCATGTGCTCGATTGTATTGACCCCTTTTTCGCACTTGGGACTTGAATCTGCGACCATTGAGTTACTAATCGTGATCCTTTGCCCACTTGGTTACACGTTAAAAGTTAAGTGTTAAAAGTAAAGTCTTAAAGCGCTAGCATCTAAGGCCACCAACTTTAGCGAAAACTGTACCGCACTTCAGATTTTAACCAAGCATTGTTGAGTTATTAATCGAGAAGAGTAACAATTTTCTTAAAGCACGAATCATTATTTTCGCTGATTAAAAAAAATTGCCACTTGATATAATTCTCATTTCCCAAGTACAAAGCGCGTTGATAATACACAATCTTTTTGTGGTACCACAACCTAAACTCACCAATCTCAAACAATATCTAAAATCCTTTCCCAGCTGAGCCCAACATTTTCATTGAACATGTATTCAGATATCATAAAAATTTTTTTTAAATTATAAAAATATATTTTTTTGGTATTATCACGACAAGACGATTAACTCAGAGTATGTAAAATTTTAATCTTCTGGGTATAAGTTTTAAAATTAAGGCCACAGCTCACTCATATGCGTTGAAATATTATTCTTTTTTTCGCACAAGTTTTCCTGCAAATTTGAAATTAAGTTCATTTAAAGCTTAACACCATGATTCTTAAATGATGTGTTACAAAGTCGATAATTAAAAAGGAAGAAAATACCTTTCGATCATGGTATTAATCCACTTTTTTTAAGCGAAAAGTTGAAAAAGAAGTAACTGATAATAAATTCGAGAAAAAATTTTCTCTCAACTGTAAAACGCTGACCAAAACTAATTCCTTCCTGAACGCAGCAAATTGCTGCAGATAAAAACAGAAAATAAAAAAAGAATAAGAACGATATGAATTAAATCATTTTTGCCAATATAAAGTTTAATGGAAACACCTTGCTGGCAGCTCTCAGCAAACGTGCTTTCAACTTTATTAAATATAATTTGAAAACAAAATGAGCAATAAACTGAAAATTAAGTAGAAAAAGAAAAAAGATTTTTTAATATCTAACTTTACACACACAAAAAATAAAAAGAAAAATAAAAAAAACGAAATGAAATGGAAGCGAGAAAATAAAAATGCTTCTCTGGATATGCGCAGAATTTGAAGCACGTTTCGCAGCCAGTTGCAAGCAAACGTTTTAGCAAATTCTTTTGGAACGGTTTTAAAGGAAGGAAAGATATTTCTCTCATGTGGTTACATGGGTAACATGATATCATCCAAAGCCGTAATAAAATTTCAAATGACAACAGTAACCGCGTAAATGGTGGAGTAACAACTTAATGGTCGAGGTTTCAAATGTCAGATGCGATATAGTCTTCAATAAAACCTATAGACATCGATGCTAGTGCTTTAAGACTTTAGTCTTAGAAATTATTCCTCTTGCTAATAATTATAATATAACAACCACTTGCAACTTCTAGATCCTTCCAAAGGACTTCGCTTTTATAGAACTTGAGATTTTTTTATTCAACTCATATTAGACTTCATGTACACGTTCACGAGTGTATTACGCAATAAACGACTTTAAATGCTTATTTCAAGGAAGATAGATTTTTCGGCTTATATAAGCGAAGGACAAGTTGAACATACCAACGTAAGCTACCATGAAGATAACTTCCCCTGTACATTTAAAAATGCGGCGAAGATGCGTATCTTGTTTTTTTTTATTAACTTAAAATGCTGACATCTTTTCTACACCTTCCTCTCATCGTTTGAAAATTTTCGTTTAATGGCTGACACTTGCAATAAAATTATAGTAAATTAAATTTTCGCTTAACAAGTTGATTCTAAAATTATTTTAATAATTCCTCTTAATTTATTTAAAGATAGGGAGTCTACTTTTTTTTTACTTACCGATAACATTAAATGTATAGGAAAGTGACATTTTCGGTTCCGTATTAATTTGACACTCGTATATACCCGAGTCTCTAGGTTGTGGGTATTTGATTTGTAAAGTCCAATTACCCGAGTTTTCAGGTCGTATAACCTAAATAAAAAATCAAAAATACCATTTAATTGTATTCTCTGAAAACGTCGATACATATATATATATACATATATGTACATATATATATATATATTATTTGACAGGATGAAGGGTCCTTTTTTTCGAGTTAGTTTACACTAAACTTTATTGAAGGTTTTTGGAAAATAAAACTTACCTGAAATCTTTGATCAGACGTATACGTAGTAGAACCGGCTGTAAGTATGTGTAGATCTCTTTTACGTATCCAAGAGACCTGAAAAAGAAGTAAAGGAAAATGCTGTCAAAAGAACATTTCTTTTTAATAAAGAATTTTATAAGTGATGTTAAGCTTCCTCCACCATATACAGACACACTTAAATGTATAGTTTAACTGAGTGTAAAGTTTTAGTTAAAGAAAAGTTCCTATCGAAAATGTTCGCAATTTTTCGTTAGCTTTTCTTTTAAAATTATCGCTTATTACATTTTTCGGCAAAAGATCTTATTGTACATTCTATAATGATTTTAGTTTTCACTACTAACCGCTACAATAATTTGACCACTGGAAAGTCCGACATTGTGAAAATTTGCAAATATCTTGAAAAGCCGAGTGAATCCACGGCGTTCTTTTTTTTTGCTCTATTTCGCTGTGTTGGCAAAACCTAGCAGAAAGACCTTCAGAAAAGCGAACATTGGAGTCCGTATACAGTCAATATATTCTACTGCAATTAAAAACCTCTCGATTTGAATGGGGCTGGCTTTTCTACGATAACCTGTTCTTTCAGTAAAAATCAAGAAAAGTACTTTTGTTGAACATAAATAACTCTCGCTAACTATTGACAATGGTATGAGATGTGAGAGAGATGTCCGCTAAAATCCTGCTAACCTAAAAAAAGGCAGTCATCTGCCTTTGTCTGACTGTATATTGACAACAGTCACATATGTTTTTCTATTCAACCATTCCTGTTTCTTCACCGGCTTAACTGTCTATTGAAAGAAAAAGTTAAATTTTGAACTCTTCCGAACTTTTAGCTGATGGCTACCAATAGTCTTAGATATATATCATTGGAAAATGATATATAATTGGAAAATGATATATCATTGAAATAGCGGTGCGAAACTTGGTAAAAATTTTGTTATGTTTAATGTTTTGAGGTGCAGTGAACCGATCTTCGACGACCATTAAAAGTGCCCGTATTTGATAAAATATTTTACTTTCCAATCACTTGTTTTGAGGTTTACACCAATTCGCCTTAAGTCGTCTTTCTGATGGATGGTGGTTCATAACTTAAAACTCGTTTAAGAAGAAACATGAGAGAAAAGAATTAGGAGAAGACGATCATGCTCTACAAGCTTTCTTAATCCTTACACCACAAGGGTACGCACTTTTTGCTTGGGTTGGTGATGCGGATGCGATTTCTGAAAGAACTTCAAGAATTGCTGTGAATACAACGAGTCCCTTGTCTTTTGTTCAATATGAAAAATTTTGGCTTTTAATTTTCTTTTTATTGCAATCCATTTTGTTTTAATTACAACGTAATGTCTTAATAATTGCAATTTATGTTCGCAATAAAAAACTTTTCATGTAAATGTACGGACTTCAATGATTTATGATTATTGTAAAGTTTTCATTTGAAGAATTTTCTTGCGAAGTAAGAAAATCTTCTTCTTAGGTATGATGAACACATAATTTTTAATAAAACATGTTTGTCTTTGACACTTATTGTCGCAGGACGATTAACTTAACCATGTCTATCGAGAAGACGACAAGAAGTTTGCTTAAACTTTTGTTAGGTTGATAGAAACTAGTGAGAAGCAATGAAAGTTAACCTAAATACTTGAAATATAAGTTATATCTGAAGCAAGTGAGAAGACTACAATGGGACATGGCCCATTCTCAAATATCCACTTCGTTCAATATAGTTAATGCAATGACATTTCCAAATAACGTGTTAAATGGGAAGTGGTCGGGTGCGAACCATTTTTAAGCAGAGCCAAAATATTTCGATGTGCCACAAGGACAGAGAAGCTTAGATCGATTCTGAGAACCTTTGTGAATCGATTTAGGGAACGATTCTGATTCGTTTGGTATAATAAAAAACGAGCCTATCTCAAGTCTTTCTGTGTTTCGCACACATCCACGTTAACTTACGCTTACGTTAACGCAAATGCAAGTTTAAAGTACCTATAAAAACGAAAATAAAAAATCTATCAAAAAAAGAAACAACAAATATTAAATCATTTATTGCATTAATGTACTCTGATACACATTTTCGAAAAATTATACAGGGCATTGAAAGCACATTTAAGACATTCTGGAAAGTTGAGGTTGTCAAAACGGCTATACACACTTACATATAAAAACTTAAGAAATTACTTGAAATGAAAAACTTCATACGAAAGACTGCACTTAGACTCATAACCGAGAAGATGAGTAGTGGATTTTAGTTGAAGCATATCAGAAGAATTTTGCGCAGAATAAAGTGTTTCAATAAATTAATTGTTGTACGAAATCTTTGGAATTACATTTTCTCTTCGCCATAAATAAAAGATAATCTCCCCTATATTTTAAAGTTGATGTGTTAATTATTTTTGAGTATGCAATGATAAGAGTCCAATTCAAATTAATTAACGTTTGATAAAGCAAAACTAAACGCGATTATCAAGCATCGCTGTTAAGTTTGCTAGGGTATGGTATAACAGAATGAATTTTATATACATATTAAAACTATGTGGGCTCATTATATAATCACGAAAATGTTATTGTATTTAATTAATAATAATTAATGCTTCCCTTCTGCAATTATTGCTACTTTATTATAAAAAGAAAACTTTAATGTTAGCATTTCAAGCCTTTCAATGACCTTCTTCACAAAATCTTCCCTCACCGAAGGACACTTGATATTTTCTTTTCGCAGCTTTGTCGTGCATGGCGCCATCCCTTTGGTTTTTAGATGTTAGCAGATGTGCTCACTTTCCGAAATCAATTGGTAATCGCTAAAATCGAGTTGTCATCAACACTACTATTATTTCGTAGCAAAGCATGAGCATAAGATTTTCTTCACGTTTATCACTTTCGTGTTCTCTTTATTCGGGCGTCTATAGTGAATCTTTTAAATCGAAAAGAATAGATGTCATAAACAAATCGCAAGGGAGGTGATGAGAAACAGGCCACTACTATGAAGAGAATCTATGGGTATCTAAAGATATACCAATAAACAAAAACAGTTCATTTACTTTCTTACTCACTGGATTGGGAAATTCAACAATTAATTGGTGCTTAGCTTATAACATACGGCTTCTTTTTAAAACTCGTTGCACTTTTTTTACAGCATATTTCTTGTTTTTTCCCATATTTGCTTACTTGGGAATTTATAGCAAAATTTATTATATAATCTAAGAAAAATCTTTCTATTCGCAAAAAATGACTTGGCCAAAGATATATGGCTTTGAGAAAAAAACAACAGATCATACATACGTTCTGGCGAACATTCAAAACGAGCATATTGCTGCGTGAAACAATCTTTTGCGATTCTGCGTTTATACATTTTTTTGTTCTGACACTAAATTCGTGCCAGCGAATTATAGTTTTTCTAGGTTATAGCACTAAATTTAGCGCAACCGTCAATTTGACGGATTTGTGATTTCAAACGCAAAAATTCTGCATAAGGAAGTACATATCTTCAGATGGTATGTATAGGTTATTATGATTTAATGCAGCAAATATACATGCCACGCCCACTTGCTATTTCTAGATATAGTTTACCTATTGTCACTAAAGCTCGTCAATCTAACGAGTAAGCTTTGCTAATCGTCCCAGCGCCAAAAATAAATATAGGACGCTGAAATGGAGCACATGTTATGTACCTTGATCGATTAGGAATGTGTGGTAAAAAATGTGCGTGATTTGTTGATATACATGCCTATATTGTAGAAAAAACCTTATTTACACGAACTTGTATTTACAATTTTCAACGCTTCTTTTGGTCTTGTCCGTTCAAATATTTCGATACGAATCCCTTGCATCGACTGACTTTGCCTTCCGGCCTTCCGACAAGCTAATTACCAATACCAAAATGTTTTGTGATATTTTCATGCTAATCGCTTTCTACACGTAATGCGTTTCACAAATGTCATATATCATCATATGGTTTCTTCGCAAATCAGTGAGTCTTCCTCCAGATTTTGTATCAAATGGGGGACTTTCTTCCGCTTGAGTGAACGAGTAGACCTCCGAGGCCGAGTTGAAATCTCAAGTGCGGTAGAGTTTTCAATAACGTTGATGGCCTATGATGCTAGTGCTTTGAGACTTAATTTTAGAACTTACTTCTCTGGCTAAATCAATGACAATAAGAATAATGATATCAACTATTAGATAGAAGATCCAGTGGTGGAAGAAATCATTGCCAAGCAAAACTGACTAAGCGTTGTGTTATTCGCGCATGTAAAGGAACATGAGTGGATTTAGATTGTTGTGGCACAAGTTAGTTTTACCCTTCTAATGGCAATGTGTTGTTGCGACAGCACTCCTCCATAGCGCAATAGTGTTATATTATGAGCAACACTTCACAATGAATAAAATGTTGGCTAACCTTCCAGGTTCGCTAGTTGTGGATTGAAATGAAATTTCGAACTCAACCAGTGAGAGCTGCATACCGCAGAGCCCACCACAACGTCTCCGATGTCATTGCTTTTTAACACTTTTTCCAGGACGTGCTCCTTTTAGCACTTAAATCTAGGCTTAATAAATTCCGCGCATAATATTGTTCTATTACTTTTTCTTTAATAAGAAAACGCATATTCAAAATAAATGCTACTTTTAGGCTGTCGCTGCGGTGGGTTGCCATTGAGCCAAAAATTGCAAAATTTTAGTTCGTTTGAATCAAAAGCAAGTGATAGTTCATACTGCTAATCTACAGGCAATAATACAACATCTGAGAATTCGAAGATAACGGTCGCACAATTTTGACAAAGCAGACATACAAATAAGTTATCAAACAATATGCAAAAACATTAAGTGAACCGGCGATTGAAACCGCAGTCGAAAGTCTTTACAAAACAAGAACTATAGGACAATTGTAAATAAGCACACATACATAAGTGTGTAATTGAAAACCCCAAGGTACAATAACAACAAAACAACATAGTTAGCAAACTAGGAAGAATGGACTACTTAAGCAAGAAAATGGTTCATTTGTTAACTTTATACATCTGTCTGAGCACTGATTATTTGCGCACTAAAGCAAGAAAAGAACATTTTTTTCTCTCGTTCTCTCTCTCACTTACTTTGCCTGCTTCGTATGTAAATGTTTTCTCAAGAAACGCTATAATGAAAAGGTAAACTGATTTTGGTTTTTTGTTGAGAAAAAGTGTTAAAAGTTTTTACTTAACAATTGTGGTTTGGTCTTCTTTGAAAAGATTTTCAACAGCAAACTTTCTTTAAAAAATTATTGGTTTTATTTATTTTTACATCTTTTGTTTTCTTTTTCTTTAAGAAAATTTATATTTTCCCCTATTTAGTAGGGAAAACTTTTTCTTTGTTCCACAGTTTTGCATTTTTAGTATGGATTTTCTTTGCTTTGTTTTACTGTCACATTTCATTTTAGATTTAACGACAAAAAAAATACATAAAAAAAATTTTTTTCCATTTTCAATTTTGTTTATATTTTTTTTTTAAATAAAAAATTACAAACAAAAAATCTGAAAAAATAAGAAACATATAAATTTTTGGTTTTTATTTTGCAAATGATCACTGAACCATGGAAAATGGTTTACCTAAAGAAGGTGAACTTTATAAAATTCAAAAACTTATTTATATAAATAGATATATATATATAAATGTATATATAAATGTACATAGAAATGAGAAAAGATTCAAATTTTAGATACTGTAATCCAACAGCCCTCGCTGTCACCCTCTTCGAATTCGCTTAATATTGACACGAGAAAATCTCAAAATCACGCTACTTTAAGTGATTTAAAAGCGGAGAATGCTTCTTCCCGTCCAGATGATCTTGATTTAAGCCCAGGTAGTTCGAAGCCATGTACTAGCAACAAACTTGATACACTGCCTGCAGATAAGATCGTCGCAGCCCTTGATGAAGAACAAAATAATGCTGATAACTACTCTTTACATTCCATCGAATCCTTTGTATGTCGCATTTGTCACAACAGTGAAAATCCCGAAAGGTAATATAGTTCAATTTATTCATGCGACACATGTAAGAAACTTTGTTGAGAATCAGCGTGAAAGACTTTTCACTTTTATATAGCGTTTTATATGACGTTTCAATCAAAATTCAGAAGAAAATGATTTGATTTTGATTTAAGTTCGAGATACAGCGTGATCAATAGTTGAAGAACTGTAAACGCTTTAGATGAACGGATGAAAACCTAGACAATCCATGCAGGTTATGGGGAAATCGGTTTGGTTTCCTATGCTGCAATTTTTACGTGTAGCTTCCATTGACCAATTCCTACACGAGTTTTCTGAGTTTACTTTTCGATTTCAGGCCTTTAGGCTCTTCAATCTTTACCGGATTAAAAGTTATGTTTGCCCTCGTGCAGCCAGAAAAGTTTAAAGACCGCTTTCTTCTTTCAGACCTCTCTGCATATTTCTTCATATTTGTTAGTTTTATAAATATTTCTATTAATCTATTGTTTTGATCGTAAATTATTGATACATTTTTCGAATGGTAGGACGATGTTCAACTTTTCTCAAGTTAGATCCAGTTGCTTATATTAAGGAATGTCATATCAAGTGTTCAACCCTTTATTATAATTTTAACTTTGATTTTATTATTTATCGAGAGATTTTAGAAACATTTTAGAGAAAATTTTCAATATACGTAAGATTTAATTGGTTGTTTATATTCTTATGTATTTAAAGATTACCGTAAGGGTTTGTACTAAGGGTTTCCGTCGCACCGATCTTGCATTTTCTTGTCGATAGTGCACCATACTGATATTTTGTTCAAAATTTAATCACTCAAATAAAATTTTTAAGGACAATGAGTAGTCGTTGCATGGGTGTATAATCATATGTTTATTGCGTGCATAAATGTCTAGACACATGACGACCCACTTTCTAGACATCTAAAATCTTACCCACTGTAATGTGCTGAACCGATAGGTTCGCATTTTTTTTTAACAACTCCCCAATGGTGACGAGACGAAATTAAATCACGCAAACGACATGCCGTAATATGGAGCACTTTTAATGTTAATAATATGTAAGTCCATATTGTTTATTAAACCAGCTTACAAGATTAAGACATATCTTAATCTATTTTGAATTTTGTGAAAACGTTGGAGTTGTTGAGTCCTTTCTATTGCAGCATCCAAAGCTAGCAGTGAGTACACCTATTAATTGAACAAGTTGGTGGGTACCGAAGATTCGGCCCCAAAGCCCTACATAAAATAGGCGTTTTTGAAAAAAAGTCCATTAAAAGCTTAAATTGTTTCGACCAATACTTAAATTAAAATTAAAAAAAAATGATGAGATTTATAGAAAACAATTTAATTCTTCCATTTTGCTCGATAAATTGACGGTTAAGAGAAAAACAAGTGCAACGTAAATCATTGTTTTTTTAGTTACTGTCAAAAGACAAGTATATTAACAGTTTTCTGCAGTTTGCCGCGCGTAATGGAATATATAAAATACTCAAAAGTCATTACAGCGGTTGATCTAAAATTTTAAATATATATTTCTCGGGATTATCTAAAGTTTCAGTAACAATGTGGGCGTCACAAGTCTACAATTTCGCCTTCAGTAAGAAAAGAAGTACAGGTTTGCTTTCTTTGCCGTCATTCGTTTAAATACTTATGCTTAGCATTACCCCCGAATTTAGTCTGCCAATAGGACGCTCATAATTATTAGAGTGCTTAGTAAGTTTTATACATCAGTTAAAAATCAGCCAGAGTGTTACAGATTCGTATTAAAGCAAAAATTATTTATATGGTTTTCTTTTTAATAATGTTACGTGGCAAACGTTGATTAATGTTAAAACATTGTTCTTTTTATATTAATATTAATTAAATTCATGTATGTAAAAAAAAAAATATTTCGCTGTTTAAATCCATAATTAATTGGCTTGAAAAACATTGAGAAAAACCAGGAAAATTGAAGAAGTATCTGTTGTATTATAAGTCGATTCTTGAACGCACTTTTATGGAATATATTGTTCAATGTCGTTGTAATATTTTCCATTCTGAGTAATCTGCCAAGCGACCAGTTGTGAAATACAATAAAAAGGGATAGACTTAGAGATAAGTTTACAAAACTCACCTTAAAGTTATAATGTAAATAGGCAGACATAGATGGACAGACAGCTTATATCACTTCGAATTAAATCGACATTGCCAACTCCATCATTAAGCAAAACATAAGGGTATTTATCTCTAACCAGTAAAAAACTTAATATACCTTTTGGTTTGTCGTGCATTTTTCATCTATGTACACATAACCTAAACATATGGGTTTTGTAAATAATTGCATAACTTAACGCAGTAGTTGTGTTGTGTTTTCATTGAGCAATTAAAGCGATTACATAACCGGTTTAGTACTGATTAAAAAAGGTTTTTTCGTTATTTTGTATACATATAAACAACGCAGAACAACAAGAAAAATCTTTTGAAATAATTAATTTTTTTTTTCTTTTTAATCCCTTAGATTGGTCTCACCTTGTTTGTGTAAAGGTACCTTAACTTATGTGCACATACACTGTCTCGAACGTTGGATTAGCACCTCACGCTGCACCACCTGCGAACTTTGCCAATTTCAGTATAATACCCAACAGCAATTAAGGTAAGTATTTCAAACTCTTTCTTTTAAATATTTATTAACTTGCTGTAATGAATAGAACGATGATGTAGCCTTAAAAATGTTTTGTTAGTGTAGTTAATGCATAATTTTGTTGATCCTATTACAAATTTATTAGAGTCTTTGGCTGTGGCATGTCCACTACTTTTGATCATCTTAACTATTTGCTGCGGATCGCTTTAAAATACCTAACAGGCAAAAAGATATGTCTGTTTAGTTTGATATGTCGACTACATTTGAGACAGACTAAACCTACGCCCACTTAATTTGATATGTTCACTAGATTCAATCGCGCTTAGTCGTCTATCTGTTTCCTGTTTAGGTCTATACATTTTTCAATGCGCCTTTTCCGTCTGTCTCTCTGTCCATTATGTTTGTTAATTTTCTGCCTGTTTATAGCGTTCTTATTTGTCTGTCAGTCCATCTGTCCATGTGCATAAGACTCGAAAAAAATGTGTTTCGAATATTCAATCCTTTGCTTGTTTATTATTTTACCTATCATCAAAAGAGGAGCACCCACGCTATCTGGGTTCCTAACTGCTTGCCAGTTCTGCTATGATGCTTCTGCGGATATACCACCGTTTAAACGCTTTATGAGCTATCTATTGCCGAAAGGGAAGTGACCTGTACCTGTGCCTATCCTTTTTGTCACCTTTCTGCATGTCCCAAGCACTCGAAAGAAATTTTTTGTTGTCTGTTTGCCTATTTGTTGACGTAGTTGAATCTGAAAAATCTTTCTTTAGCTGTGTCTATTCGTCTATCTGCTCATTTATTTGCATATTCCATAAACTCAGAACGACATATGTTTCCGGCTAGTCGCCTGCGCGTTTGCCTGTCGAGCTGTTTGCCGTGAAACTTCGTTTGCATATCTGTCCACCTGATTATTCGTTTTGCTTGTCCATGTGTTTATCCGATCATTAGTTCGCCCGCCCATATATTTCAATGATTAGAAACAAACGGTTCTTTCGGTTAGCAAGCCTGTTAGTCGAGCTGGTTGTCGTCAAAACTAAAACAACCTAGTTGCATTTGCGCTACCTGTCCATTTATTCATCTATCTGCATATCCCAAAGGTCCGGAATAATTTGCTTTCGTTTCTTTCATCGGTTCATCGACCTGTGTAACTATCTGTCCTTCTATTAGTTCAACTCCGCCTTTGCGTTTTCGTGCGTCTAGGGATTTTTCTATTCTGGCTATATGTTCGTTTATCTATCGATCTAAAGGTTTGTCTGATCACGCCCACTTGTGCTCTAAATATTATTTCGAAGAATCTATACAACTATTTCTTTAATTACTCGCAAAGCTTTAAGTGTTGCACGAATTTTTATCAGACTTATGCAAAAAAGTGTATAAATATCCTTGACTGTAGAGAATTCGCTCCAAGGTAAATACATTTTTTTCTACCTTTTCTCGTTTATTCAAATTCGAAATTCTCATGTGCAAGTATGTTATGTTATGAATACATTAATGTTTTATCTATTGTGGATATTACATCGAATTGTAAATGCATTCCTGATATTTGCCGAGTTGAAAAATAATTTTTCAGTTCATTTGGTTGATTTATATGCTTTAAGTCGACAAAAAAAAGGGAGAGCAATAACCATAAGACATATATATATATATATACAAATACTTTGTAAAACCCTCAGCGACCAACATGCTCGCATATATGTTTGTATGCATGTGCACGAGCCACTTTTTCTCCCTTTGCCGCTCGCTTTACCATTTAGTATTTACAGCTTACATCCTGGAAGTAATTTAAATGTAAATAAAGGAAGAATTATTTAAATATATTTAAAAAATTCCAATCAAAATTTTCATTATTAAGAGTTGAACGTTTCGATGATTATACGTCTGCGTCTGATATATTATAATAAAATGAGTTATATTCGCCTTAAGGTTTCAGGACGGTTTCACACCAAACATGGAAAGTATAGAAGCTCAAGCATTTTAGATATATGAATGACACAAGCAGAAATATTGTAGTGAGCCATGGCCCACCTCTAAGTACCCTACAAAGTTGTACGGGAAGTGATCGAAAATATGGTGCGATCTGAACCATTTTCAACAATATTCGCCCATGGGTCACAACACGTCAGTGTACATAATTTCATCAAAACAGCTCGAGAATGTCGAACGTAGGAAAACAAGACAGACAGACAGGCGAACGGGCGTACAAGTTTAGACCGATGCAAAAAGCGATTCTGAATCGATTGGCAGAATAAAAGATTGGTCTATCGCAAGTCTTTCTGGTAGTTGCATACATCCGCAAAAACTTAATATACCATTGCACCACAAGTGATATAGGGTTAACGAAATCGATAGACGTCTTGGTATAGCCTGCATCCATCTCAAATCCTTCTGCGTGCTGCATGTTGGGCGTGTTGCTGTGGTGTAGTTCAGCATTGAATACTTCGCACTATCCTATAGTTAGTGGTCGTTATAAGGAAAGCACTCGAAAAAATAGTGTGACCCGAATCTTATTCAGTAAAGCATCTTTGGGCCAAAACACGTCGGTGTGCCCAATTATATTAAAATATCTCATTAATTGCGAGCTTCAGGTTGAATATACAAGTTGAAAATATAGGACGGACAGACGGAGAGACTAGTTTAGATCGATTCAGGAAAGTGGGCCTATCTCAAGTCCTCTTAGGTATTACATAAAAAGTGACTTTTATCATAATTTGTAAGAAAATTTACTGGAATTTGTTAGCTATCATTGATAAATAAATTTTACAATACACCGCGTGAGAGAAAAGGAGAAAAAGGACGGAAAATGCATGAGAAGGATAACCAAAAACTGAGAGAAAGTTGTGAGATCAGGGGAGATAGACAAGGGAACTTAGCGGTCATCGAAATGTATATAAAAATTACAATGTTTGTATGTAATTAAAAGCATCCGTAGACGTAACCGATTGTTGCCAATGAGAAGATGGAGTTAGTATATCTCCCGCTTCGTGTGATGCGTTTAACACTTTATTTCTCTTACTTCCATTTTCCTAATTAATAATATTTTTAAATAATTTTATACAAATTATTATACGCAGCTGCACGAATTTATCTATTATAAATATTTATAATATATTAAAAATGTAATTGTTTCCAACTGCTCTTTGTTTATATTATGTCGTATAAAAAAAGTGAAATTTATTATATTATTTTTATAATAACCTTACTGTTTTTTTTTAATTCCATAAAAACTTTTATTTAGCAAACAATCATAAATAACACTTTTGAAACTTTTTATAATTTTTCTATTCTGTGTGCTTCTTTTTTGTTCTTTCAGGTACTCTATGTTACAGTCTTTACGTATTTGGTATTCTCGGGCTATAAGTCGTCGAGCATTGCAGGTATTTGTTCTCTCTTGAAAAACAAAAAAGTTTCATTCGGCTTAGCTCAAATTTATGAATATCTGTCGCTAGCTTGTAATAGTTTGGTAGATAAGATTTATGAATTGCAAGATAGAAGAAGAATTCAATCATCCGACTAATGTATCTATCTGTCGCATATAACCTATGTTTTGCAAACGATGCATGGCCAGCTTAGGATTTAGATAATTCTTAAGATTTATGCACGGCTTTTCAGCAATTTTAGACGGACCTTTGGACATATTTAGCTGAATTTCTTTAAAGGAAAAAGTGAAGATTTTACCTAAACGTCACCTTTAATACCCATCATCGAAGGATGAGGGATATGCTCATTTTATCAAAACTTTTGCAAAGCTGAGAAGGAAGCATCAGAGACACCGCAAAGTATATCCATTCTTGATCAGCATGAAATTTTAAATCGATTTAAGCATGTCCGTCGGTCCGTCTGTTGTAAACTTTCTCATGGTCTTAGAAATAAGAGCTACCGACTTCAAATTTGGCACAAACAGTAAAAGTTCTTGCACGCATGTTGGTATCGAAAATCGGTCGGAGGACATGCCCAGCATCACGTAAATTGAGAATAACTCTGTTTTTCAAAGGGAATGTAAAATTGACTTTTTGCTCATTACTCATAAATTACAGCAAACAAATGTACAAAAATTTGAAAACATATTCTGTGGCATTTATACACAAAAATGGAAAAAATTGACCACGTCTACCCAATATTATAGTGTATCAAAGTTGAATTATTTTTTTAACACCTTTATAACGCGCGAATCAAACCTCGAATGCACCTAAACACGTCCGCCTGTTCGTCTGTCCATCTGTCTGTTTGCACAACTTTATAGTATTTATGGTAAACATGCTCCCGTTAGCGAAAGTGAAGAAATCGCTTACAAATTAACAAAAGAATTTACAATTGACCTAAACTTTTCAAAGGCCATGCCCACAACGCCCTCTGCGACAAAAACTTTTATTTTGGTGATTGAGATAGAGCACGAGTATTTTCTTTTTTTACTGCCCTTGTCTTTTTTTTTGGGTAAACGGTGATTCGGTTCCAACCGAATTTAATTTTCTTACTTGTTTTTTTTTTAATATGACAAAAGTTATGTGGAAGGGAAAGAGAGAAAGAAGCGACCGCAGCCTTGTGGGTATAAGCTCGCTCGGCAAGTGTTATCCCTTTACCGACTGAGCACTCGCTGTAATTACCACCAAAGTAAACCCAAGCGCTTTGAGGTTTGAACCCGCAAACGTAGACTAGATCCTGCTCGGCTACTCATGCCGGGATTAAGAATTGCTCTAGAGTATTTATATTGCTGTTTAATAAAAAGAGGAAATTGTTTCTTTTTTTTCTAATCGCGCTCGAGGATCAATCTGCTTAGCTTTCGAACTTAAGCAAAGGAGACTGATAAGGAAAGATCTAGAGTGGAGTTTGCTTTGTTTCTAGACAACGTTGTGAGACCATGACGGGAATATCGATAGAAGTATAAATGAGAAGTTAACTCCGCTAGTCTCTCAAGAATCTGGCGTAACAGCTCAACTTCTCCTTTCATTTAAGGCGAACCAATGTTTGCGAAAATTGTTCGAGTGTACTTTTTACTGCTATTAGATATCGCGAATGGCTTTTAAAATGCTCAAGTTTGTATACTAAACATGTAATGGTATTAAAACATACTTGCTGTGAATTGATTACACTTCACCATGAGTCATCACTAATTGGGTTTGTGAGTATGTTAAGCAATAATTTATGTAAAATTGTAACATATAATAAATAACTCGATGGTCGTGGGTTCAAATCTCAAATGCGGTAGAATTTTCAATACAGAAGAGCACTAAGTTATTCGGCGGTCCATACTTGTCAATGCACTTTTGTAAATTTATTTACATAATATATAGACGCTAAATAAATAAATATAACAATTTATGTAATATTATAGTATATTATAATAAAGTTTAATTAACTAGTGCATTACGTAATATATTATATAATATATTATATATTATATTTATATAATACATTATGTATATAGAGCCAATGACAAATTCAGCCCTTTATCCAGCACCACATGTCCTCTGAACGTATATGCAATTCAATATTCCTGCCATTATTTTTAAAATAAAGTCCTTTAGCACTTATTACCTCGTACGAAGAAAAATTTTATCTTCCAGCTTCCATACGATATATAAATGCTATGTATTCCCCCGCATGCCCCACCATTCCTTTCCTGATTACTTAGCTTATGTTCACGCTCTTGTAATAAAAAATAACTCGAATTTTTCTCCAAATTTGCCTAGAACACATTTAAGATCTATGACTCACGTTATGAGAAAATCTTTAATTTGGAACATTGAACCATTTTGATTTACACACAACCATAAATGAAAGAAGATCTCATTTTGTTTTTAGTAAGTCTTTAATTAAGTATTGTTATTATTATTATAATAAGTTTAGCCAGACAAATAAATTCTTAGACCCAAGTCTTAAAGCACTAGCGTCTAAAGCTATCGGTGCTGTTACTCACGGGGGAGAATTCATGCCATTGTATTCATTTAACTTCTTCGACAGTTATTTTTTCACTTAATCGCAGTGGTTCCTCGCTTTGATTTGCTTGTTGTGGCCAACTTTTAATAATCAAGAAAGCAAAATATTGTGCTCGATATCCAACTTCGTTTGCTTGCTTTCATTCATTTATCTCATGAAAATTTGTCTCAGTCAAAGAATGCAACATAACTCTTGTCGCTTTTTCTTTTGGTCTTTTTTCGCTTTAAACTATTTAATCGAATGAACAAATGTTATTAAATGTCAAAACTATCGTACGCGCTTTGGATGAAAAACAATGGACTGACATGTTTAGTTTGTTCCGGAAATCTTATCGTCTGCGTATGGTAGTTTCGAATAACCAACTAACGCTGTTATTTATTTTATCATTTTGGAGTGTGTTCAGATAATGTTTACTGAAGAAATTGTAAGTAAAACACAATACAAAATTTCATAAATAAACATAAAAAGAGAAAATTATAGAAGATGGTGACGACGTACTTAATTAATTTAACTGCCTCTGTTTACTTTTTCACTTCGTTTCTCTCCCATTTTATTTATGCGTTTCCTTTCTTGTTGTCCCTTTCTGTCTCTTTCTTCCCTCTCGCTATCTCTCTCTGTATATCTTGTTTTTTCTTTCTTCCTCTTTCAATAGGAAGACTGTCAAATGTTTTCACTTTTAACATTGGTCGCCTTCGGCATTATTGGCACTTTACTGGTAGCCGTGCAATACTATATAATACAAGGTCACTTAGGTGGTGTGGGTCGGTTATGGACGAAATCATGGCTGATATTCTTCTTAGCAACTACGGTAAACTATATTATATACCCTTGTATGTATTGAAATAAATGTCTTAAATAATTGTTTGACTAACCTATTAATACTCGTATTTTTCTTCTTCTTTTTCTTTTTTATTTAATTTTTCTTCCACTAACAAATGTTGAACAGTTGATGGTTTATTGTGTCAATGTTTATATGATTGCAAAGTCACAGTTAGCACCTTGGTACAGGTATGTGTGTGCGTTTATTTATACGTATATATCGATTGCACATGCATATGTATGTGTGTATATTTTTTAAAAAATTTTAAATTCTCTTAAAGCAAACTATTTCTCCATTTTTAGTTTTATAAGCTCTCCTTCTCCATAGTATTAAAACTAAATTAGTTATTAGAACACTTGCTCAAGCAAAAAGTTATCCCAAGCACAAATGGTAAATATGTCAACAGCACACGTATAGATATTAGTTGAAAAAACTAATTGAGTTTTGCATTTAAATGAAATGAATTTGCAATTTTGTACACGCATACACACACACACACACACATAACGCATATATGTATAGATATATTTTCAGTCATAAAATAAAAGAACATTTACACCATATACAAAGGCTAAATGTGCATAAAGCACAAAGAAGAGAGAGAAGAGAGAGATAACGAATAAAACAAATATGGTAAAAACTTCAATTTTAACAATTTTCAGACTGTAAAGTTTTAATGCCAGTTTTCTAAAAGGAAATGCTCAACAGAAAAACAAAAAAAAATGAAAAAAAACAACTCTAAGAGCAAATGTTGTCCATTCATTAACAGAGTTTTATTTTCTTTACTTTCTGTTTCTCTCAAGTCATTCTTTTTCCTTATTACTTTTTTCTTCTTTATACTAATATGCATTTTCACTTAACAGCACTTGTAGTTTATGGTCTCAAGTACTTCAATTGCTGTTCTCTTCTCTTCTTTTATGTAATGTTGACTTTTGTAGATTTCTTTAGTTTTCTCAGTTAGATATCGTTTTTGATTTTAAAACCAATTCATGCAAAAAAGAAATATGTTTTTGAGTGGCAGTTTTTTTCTGATCTTTGCAATTTTCAATGTGAACACACCAACTATAAAACTTTGTATATAATAAAGAGGGATAAGCAAGTTGGCCAATAGGCGCAACATCTCCACTCAGCTCTTGAAAGGAACTCGGTATATATTTTCAAGTATATCTCCAGTATTGCTGGTGTTTTTGTTTATGCAAACATGCATACTTACTCTTCAAATTCGACCTATGGTCCTTACCTAACGAACTATGAACTAAGCTTTCATCTCAATTTTTGCGATTGCATGAATTTGAATAAGGGGTGGATCGACTAGCAGACTTCTCAATATGGGCTCAAAATCTTGATTTAAAGAAAAATGTATAAAAATGATTTAATAAAATGTCTGATGTGTAGAATATGCCCACCCTTTGGCGATATATATAAACAAAGTGTCTCTCCTTCCTACTCATTGACGAAATTCAATTATATAGACGCTACTGGATTATTAGAAGAAGAAATAAACCCAAAATTTCATCGTTTTTTTGATTTGTTCTTGAAGTTTTTTAGTAACTTTCCAAGTGACGGGTAGTTTTGTTTCTAACCGTTAGACTATATGTCGATTTCAACGTCCGCACCTGGCGTGAAGACTTAATCAGGTGGGTTCCCTAGAACCATCCTCAGCTTGTCTAGTTGAATTGGGCACCCCTCAGCCTTGCAAGGCAATCCTACAAGAAAGAGGCCCAATTGCGAGTACTGCGGTAGCAGAATGAAAGTTTAGGTATGATCCAAATATTCTCCTCTGGGCGAGGCGAGGCCTATCACGCGCCTCTAATTTTTTAATGGGCCCGGGATACCCACAGCCGCCACGAATACTTCCCGAAGGGCCGCACCCAGCAGTCATGCCTCGCTCATTGCTTACCACGATCCACTGCACAATCGTTAGTCTTTCGACAATCTACTGGAACTCCTGAATAGCTGACTACATTAGTGAGGAAGTTTGCACGCAGACGTTCCCTGGTACCCTCGAAGACTCTCCAAGGAAAGGACCCCCATCGCCGGGGAGTCTAACGGTAAGAGTGAAATTCACTTGTCTTCACTTGTCTTCTATGGGGAAAGTAAAAATTACGTTTTTTTTACTGAAGCTCTACCAGCCAGCGATGCCGCAAACGATGTCGTCACCGACATAGACAGCGATATCGTCAACAATATCAACAGCACACCATCGCAGCTATATCGTCAATAAATTATTAAAAACTTTTTTTGGAATGATTGATTAATGTGCGAAATGAACAAAATCATGTCCCGTGTAAGACCACAATGAATGAAACCCTTAAGCTTCCATATCAGTGCTAGCTGTCAGAAAACTACTTACAGTTGACTTCAGTATACGCAAACTCTTTAAACAAGAAATGTCGTTTAGAATTCGCGCCATTTTTAGACTGGTAATGTGGAAGTATCATCGCAAGGACTTTTGAAAACTGAAACGAAGCGATTGAGTGCGTGAATAAGATGATGATTTTCTACACAAAAGTTTTGTGAGCAACGAGGCTCATTTGCACCCATAGGGTACATAAATACGCAAACCTGCGTTTGTTCATACTTAACCCAGCTGTTTTTGTTTACGGCCAATTGTTTTGCTTTCTCTTATATATATAATATTCGGCCCCATTGTTTACATAATAATGCTGACGTAATTGCCTAGCTTAAGTGTGATTTATTGGGAAAGAGTAGAATTTCATGTCGAGTTTGAAGGAAGATAAGTTCCCAGATTTCAAACTCACAACTGAATCATCAATGATTGCCTTCTATTCTTAAAAGCAAAAAGAGCATTTGACAGAAGTATGCAAAGTATTCAGCCAAACCGTACGTAAATCTGCTCTTCTGTCATCATAAGCTCGACAAAATGGCAAATAGCAGCAAGAACAATAGGTCCTGTTACCACGCAAAACTATATAGAAGCAAACACTTTGAAATTTAAATTTAGAAAAAATTGTGTTTTTTAACTGCCAAATTTATGCCTCAATCATATCGCTTACGTAGTACAGAATATTTGCGTTTGGCTATGTGAGCGTTCGCCTTTTGCCTTTTTCTTTTTTTTAATATGTGTTTTTTATGTTTTCTTTGTTATCGTTCCATTTTTTTATGCAGAGGATTTCAAATGAACATAAAGCGTACAAAAAAAGAAAACTAAAAAACTCATTCGGACATATTTTTTGCGGTATTGTAAACCAAATAGAACAAAATGAATACACTTGACACAAACACTAGAGCAAATATTTTATTTAAAGTCAACATGACAAATATGTCTAGCTTAAGATGAATCTCGATTGCTCTACCACTTATGGTACAACGATACATTAAGTTTGCGCAGATGTATGCAACACATAGAAGGACCTGAGGTAGATGCATTTCTTACTATATCGAATGATTCACTTTCTGATTTTATTTAGGCGTGTCCGTCCGTTTGTCCGCATTATTTATTGTGTTCATTCTACAGACCAATACTTTGATGAAACTAGGTATACTGGCGGGTTCTGGCCCGAGGACGAGCCTCTCGGACTTCTTTTTTCATCACTTGTAATATAAGGCCTCATTTCGAATAGTCTTTGTAGGAATGGCTGTAGGTGGTGTAGCATAAACGCGGATCGTGCCCCACTATAGTGATTTAACTTGTGTTTTTCTTCTTACAGAGGAAGACAAAAACAAATCATGGGCTGCTTTGTAGTTTCAAGTTTTTGTCATAAAAGAGAAGAATATTAATTGAATACACCAGTAAAACCACAGCACAGAGTATCTTGGGAAAAAATGTTGTAACACAACAGACGGGTCGAAGTCTTATATAAGAAGCAGTCCAAACAATTTACATGAGGTTTGATCAAAGATTGATAAACATTTTTCGAATTTCACAAGAAGAAGAGTGCAGTAAAGACGTCCACGGCTAGAGAATAATTAAGGCAACTGAAGTGTCATATAGCGGTGATTTCTTTTTCGAGATTTTTTTTAAGGTATAAAGATGAACAAAAGTGCAAATATTTCCGGCATAACAATCGTTAGTAATCTTTAACAAACGTTTTCAAGTCATATCCATTTATTCGAGCTCACGAGCTGAAAGAAAGGATTTTCAAAATGGTAGCTCAACTAAACTCCACGGACGTTTCTTTTTTTCAAAGTGGCAGCTTAACAATGAAATGATGGGTTTCCGCTCGATCATTCTGTGCCTGTGCCTAGTGCACCACTAAGAGCATGGGATTTAGTTTTTTACATTAAATACATTATTTATTGGAAAGGTGATAATATTTTCATTTCATTGCAAATGTGTCCCGCGACACTTACAGCAAACCCTTGCCTTTTCGGGAGAACAATTTTGTAAAAGAAAAAAGAATCATTTTTACTGATGAACACTTTCAATATAATGGGTACATAAGCAAAATTGTCGGCTGCAACTGTGACATAACTGAAAACAATGCATTCATTTCGTGGACGTTTTGAGCTTATGAAGTGATTGGGCAGTATTTTTTTGGAAATGAAGTTGAAAATACGGTGACCGTCATGATGTTCATGAAAATTCTTTGTGCATAGCTGACTTGCTTTGTAGACTCGGTAGATTGGTACATTTTCTCAATGGGGTTGGTTACGTATATACAAGCAGCACTTTTATTGAACACTCCTTGCAAAGTGATCGATGGGAGGTAAATTCACTTCTTCAGTGGTCCTGGAACTCTCTTGTTCGCAGCTTTTTAAGAAAGTACCAGGCGCTGAGGTTAGTGTTCTGAAATGGTAATGCCACAGTCTCTGAACGCATCTCGCTCCAAATTTTGTGTCGATTAGTTGTATTCTATCCCAGACACGGTAACTTTTTATGACTGTGGGCGTATGAGATTGAACATAGTAACATTCGTTAGGAAAATGAAAAAGTTTAAGTCAGACATGATGTCTAATTGCAAATTAGCAAAAATTTTCCTCTTCGAGTCAATTTTTAATTTAAAGTAAAACAAAAGAAAATGTTTTGGAACCGAAATCTTAAATAAGCAAAAAAGTTAAGTTCCAAGTTCAAATGAGCCTCAAGAGCTCGACGTGGTCCGATTAGCATTAAGCAACTCTTATGCAAATTTTATGGTTTGTTCGGGGACGGTGTGGTGTGTAAAGGATCCACCGCGAAGGCAGTATTGTCTTGTTACGTAACATAACTAACGCAAGGCTGATCTCAAACGGTTTAAAATATGTTTAATTTATTATAAAAATGTTGACTTCTTCTTGGAGGGGACTCTAATCTGAATACTGCGAACATGTTGACATGGTAACAACCCATTTAAAAAGAACCTGATCTTCAACACGACTTAATTCGTTGGCACAAGTTTTGTCTTTTTGCTGTGTGCCGGCAGGTTTAAACTCTTCTCATACGCTTGCATCCCAGCAAAAACAGAAAAAAAACTTTTTTTTTTTTGTACATTTACAAAATCACTACGTAACTCTAAAAATTTATCAACCATTTCTTGTACTTCCTTCTTATGCTTACAACGTCATCTGAAGATGGTGGCAATCAGCGCGTGATATTCAATTAATTTTGGAAAATCGTCGACCCATGCGTTATCGTGCTCTTAAAAAGCAACAACAGTCAGAGGAGCAACAACAACAATTAAGTCAAATTTTGTATAACGCAAATGCAAATACGGTTTCAGGTATAACAACACATCCAATAAATAAAACAATCCTTCAACAGCAAGACCAACAACAACCACGACAACAGCCGCAACAGAAACAATCTCAGCAAGAGCCACATCAGTCGATTCACTCTGACGTTACGGAGGAAGAAGTTTTAATCAATCTGAATAACAGCAGACATCCGGATATGCAAAATCATCAGCGGCGACAAGGACAACAGCAACAATCATCCTTGCATGCAGAAAATTTGAACAAAGCTACGAAACCGAAAATGCCATTAACCGCAACGAAGGCAGTTAATATTAATATAGCACCGCTAGAGGAGATAAGTAATATAGGCATTGGTTATGTGTGGGTATGATGATGGTGGCGATGAACATAGGTAGCAAGGAAAATCAGAAGAGAGAGACATGAGAACACATTTTTGAACACAGTAAAAAACGATGCCGACGATAGAATCAAACAAACATCAGTGGCTAGCTTGAGCTTGATACGAAGCAGCGATTTAATCAGAGACAGTTGATAAGCCCGTTAACTTTTTCTTTACATCATAGACTCGACAGTCGAGGTTACTTTTATTTGCGAAAAACTAGCTGCGGTTTTGTCTTACTATAATCAGTCGTAGGTAACTTGCTATTTGTACTTTTATGTGGTAACTAAACTAAAATACTATAAAGTTTGTAAATTGATAATCGAGGTTTTGTAACTCGTTTCTCCTTGCTCTGGGTTTTATGTTTTGAATCTCAAAGCGCATAGTTATTGTGGCTTCGCAGACATTTTGTGATTTGCAAGTTTTTAAAATTATTTTGGGAAAAACAACATATCTTTCACTCTATATGTTTCTTATAATAATTTAATAATTAGCTGAAAACTTTTTTTGAATATCTCATAATACCGAAGGAAAACACAAATATTATGTAAATATCCATAAAAATAATAGAAAAAATATACGGCAAAAAATAAAATTTAAAATATAAAAGCATTTTATTCACATTAGTAGCACCTACTTAAACTGACTGCAAAAATATATATGTATGTACTACATATTTAATATACAAAAAAAAAAGAGACAAATGTATCAAGCGACTCGATCGCTTGTGTGCGAGGCTTTCGGTTCAGAAAAAATTCCGATTTTTTAGTTTTATAGGTTTGGCTAGTCCGTCATATGAAAGATAATTACAAGCTGTAGGGAATCTATGACGTGTCACTCCAAGCAGATTTGTCATTACCGCCGAGCTACTATGTATCAGTCTCGTTTTTAAAAGGAATATCTAGATGAGTCTAGGCTCTACTTTAGCTCGATGTTGGTAGAGGAGGACCAACCGATGGGTTTGGAAAATTTGTCACAAAACATTCTATGAAACAACCAACGCCACAAAGGGATATTACGGATCTACAAACAACATTGTTGTTTCCAAACTATCAAAGTTTAGTTTCGAACTATTCAGTGTGAATATTATAAAATGGAGTCGATGGGTAAGACTACTTGAAGCAACGACACCAAACTGTGTAAATGAGATGAAAGGTAACCAGTAAAAAAATTCCGAATCTACTATATACAAGATAAAGGTAAAGTGAAGGAAATGACAAAAAAAAAGAACGAAAAGGAAATATTGCACACGCACTCACGTATACATGTAGAGTATTTTTATTGACTTGATAGGTGCTTTAAATCTTCTAGAATACGTGGAAAATATCCTACGAACGCCAAAATTTTCTTCCTTGAAATTTGGTTTTGTTTCCCGGAAGAGACCATCTGCGTACTATGAGTACTTGTTGGAAAATTACAGCCCGATTTTTTATCTGGTGACTTCTACTTTGTCTAAACAGCAACAGGTGTTTTTGGAAACTCATTTAAAAGCAGTGCCCAACAAAAACACCTTACGTACTATTCGACACCTGAAATGGGCAATACGCGGTTTTGGAGTGTAGCAAAATGGACACTTTCGTGCAATACAAAATTTTCGAGGGGAGAGAATAAGAACAGCTTTGTTGTACTGCCATTGTAAACTAATGAAGAAAACTAATAACACATTTCCTTTAATAACAGCACATCGGTGTGTATGGTGCGAGCGGGGGCTTTCTTGGCTAGCTCATTGGCCGTTACCGCAAAACTATACTACGGTCACATATCAACCTTATCATATTCCTCCCATTTCCTTTTCGGCGTTTTGATATATCTGCTTTATTTAACATACTTATTTTTTTTTTACTTTGTTTACTACAAAAACAATAGGTTGGGTATCTCATTTTCGTCTTCTTATATTTATTCCATATTTGTAGCATACTTTCTATAACGTATATTTTATTGGAACAGTTTTAACATGTCTGTTTTTACGACATAATGTAATCTTGGCAGCTTTCAACGATTTTTTTTTCTTATAAAATTTTATTCTTGTTGTGGTTATATTTTTAAACTCTTTTTTTAATGAAATTTTAACAAATCTTATATTGTGTTCAAATATTTTTTGTTGTTCCTTTAAACGTTTTCCTTTTTTTTAGTTCTTCAATAACTGTACCGATAATATTCTTCGCAACATTTCCTTAAGTCCAAGGTTCATGTGGCTCAAGTACCAGGATAAAAGAAAACTCAATCCCTTAATTTTACGCTTTTCCTTTTTCTTTACAATTCACATTATAAATTATGATGTTTTCTTTTTGACATCAATAACAAATTTCGATGTTTGTTTTTTTTTTTTTTTTTTAATTAAAATTTCTGACTGGGTCACAGCACCGGCAACCTTTCTTCTCAAAATCTCACTTGCTTCTCTTGTGCTCTTTCAAACACAATCAGTTGCTATTTTCTTTTTTTTTTCGCCTTTCTTACTCTCACGACTTTGTTGCTTTTGTCACATACAAATTTCACATGTCCGTTTACCCATCGGTGAATATATGAGATATATATCGCATAAAGCAATATCCCCCATTACATTGCACAAACAGATTTCATCTTATTTCTTCTTATAATCCCTTCTATTCCTTTAGTTATAAGAAAATTGTAGCTAACGATAAGATTATAAAAAGTTCCGCTATCTCAACATTTATTGTCCTTTAATTGTGATCAATGACTAACACATACTGACAGCAACCCTCTAAACAACTGTACGCGGACGGTACAACATAGCAAAACTTCAAAGGCGATTTTTAAAACTAAAAATTGCTAAAATGTTTGCTTTTCGCTTTTTGCGCTCTTGCTTGCTCTTTTCGCAGCAACTTTAAGACTATATTCTCAACGGTCATGTTATCTCCTTAAGATAAAGGTAGTGGTTATACTCACATATATTGTTAACAGTTTGTACATATACATAAATATATGTATATATGTAAATATGCTATTACATTATGCATGTACATACATAAGTTTTGAATATCGCAATAAATTTAATGTCTGCGATAATCCAGAAAGCATTACGTTATAATGTTATTAATAGGCTTTGGTCCAAGAGAAATTCATTTTCCTCGCCGATTCTATGCCAAAGTCCCAGAAAATAGGCACAAAAATTGCCAGGTGATCGAATTTATGTTTTTCTGTCTGCCTTTTTCAAAGACAACAAGAAATTGATGCAAAGTTCTCTGTGCCAATATTAATTCAAGGTAGATGATAATAAACTTTTATATCCTACACTACTTGTGGTAAACAGAAATATTAAGTTTTTGCGACCGTGTGCAACAACCAGAAGGACGTGAGATAGGTTTGACTTTCGTTGTGCCGACGGACTAAAAATCACTTTCAGAATCGATCTATGCTTGCATGTCCGTCTGTTCATCTTGTTTGCTTCTGTTCAAACTACAGCCCGCAATTTATGCGACATTTTGGTGAAGTTTGGTACATGGCCGTGCTTTATCCAAGTTCTAACGGTGTTAAAAATGATTTTGATCGGACGACTTTTCCGGTCATCTCCCATATAACGCCCTATATTGGAAACTCGTGAAACTGTAGAGTGGCGTAAGGTATTTTATGGTGAGCCACGGCCCTCTGTACTGTTTTTACTTACAATTGACTTGAAAGCCTACATTTTCTTAAGTAAAAGTTTAGAATGATGAAAGTAAACGAATTCTATCAAAAGCTAATAATATGTCATAGATTATCTTTATAACAGAAGACCGCAGTCTACTTTGAGCGTTGTTTTATCTTAGTAGCAAAATATTTTAAAATATTTTTCCTATTTTATCTTCGGTCTCTTCTCTTCTCTAGTTCTGTCATTGTTATATGTTCCGTTCTTTGCTCTAGTTTATTGCGCTTGCTACAAAACTAAAATCGGAAACATGTTTGGTTATCCATCCATCAAGTGACACATGAGTTTAGGAAGCGACAACTTGATTGATGGCTCATAAATTAGTCAGTTCGTTCAGTAAAATAATAGATTTTCACTCAACTCTGACTAGCACTCCCAGCGTTGCCAAAGTAAAATGTGTACAATGTTGAAAATGTTGGTACTTAGCCGAACAAAAAAAAATGGGAAAATCAATAAACACTTAAGTCTATGAAAAACTTACATCTTTATCGCCTAAACGCTCGACGCGACAATGCAGGAAACCGGTTTGTCCGACGGTTACAGTTATGTTGCGGGGCACATCAAAATCAAAATATGGCAACAAATTAGTTGGCGACACTGTTGTCGTATCCGTATTGTATACGTTGGCTGTTATTGTTGTTGTTGTTGATGTTGAATATGTTGTTAAAGATTCTGGAAAATGAAATCAAGCAAAAGAGAGACAGAGAGAGAGATTTAAGTAAAATAGCGGAACCGAGCATTTCGCAATAATTTATCGATATATCTTTAAATAAAAAGGAAAGCGCTTTCCACGAGCCGCCTATATAAGAATGGAGAGAAATGAAAAAGTATAAGAAAAAAGCTAGATCCTACAATTAATGATAATATTTTCATGGGCAAATATCTTTAAATAAATAATGACAACAATTTTATGCTAATGTATATGACTCCATACATGGCGCCGTCAAATTTTATCGCCGCAGTAAATGTTCAGAGATTTAATTCAATGTGACGACGTTAATAAAAAGAGAAAAAAAAAACCGTAGTTAATCATAATATGCTGTGTACATGTATATACATATATGCAAATAAATTTAAAACATATATTTGATTTTTGTGTTTTTAATAAATTTTTTGTCATTTTTATGGTATAGAACAAATAACAAAATTTATGATCTGTAAATGGAGTTTTATGTTTATTCAGAATTTTTTTTTCATGGAAATAAAACAACTGTAAAAACAAAATAGGAAAACAGAATTGATGTTTTCAAACTGTTTTAGATTTTTTTTTTAATACCCTAAAGGGCTAACATTATTGTGATAGCCAAAAAAAGCGTATTTTTGACAATTTATTTTTTGGATGAAAACGAGTATAATAGAATGATAATATTTTCGAGGAAGTTATTAAGCATTTATTTAATTATTAAAAAAAAAATATTTTAAAACAAGTGGAAACGGGCCCGCCATTGATTAGCTTACGCCACTCTACACTTGTTCATATAACGACTTTCCAAAATGAGGCTTTATATGCAAAAGAGTTAAAAAATAGTCAGATCCGCTCGATTTTCAATGGCTATCGTCCTTGGGCCAAAACGCATCAATGTAACAACTTTGATAAAAATATCTTAAAAATAGTGTCCTATAGATTAAACATAAGAATATAAAATGTATAGATGGACAGGCCGACAGACACGTCAAATTAGAAAGTGACTCGGAATCGTTCAAGCGAGTCTATTTCAAGTCGTTTTGGTCGTTGCGCACAAACGCTATATACCACTTGTGGAGCAGGGTATAAAAACTTCAAAAATTTGCGATAATGAAGCCATTCTGGCGAGTTGTCTGCAATTTAAGGGTCGATGCGGCAAGCAGGGTGAGCCCTGGAAATTTGAATTTCAAACTAGTACACGTGGGAAAGGGGAAAGTGTCGAACATGTTCGATGTTTTTGAGCGTCAGTGTAACCTTAGGTGGGCTACGTAAGTGTTCTACAGCGGTAAAATAGGTCTGTTTACCAACTAAGTCATCTCATAGGACTACTTGGCTTTCGCAGCGTTCCCCCTTGCTATTCCTGCAGATACCAGTACGCAGGCACATTACCACAACTTTTCCGCCTTTAATCGCCATGCCAAAGTTTGACAATAGTCTGTCCTTTATCTCAGATGTTTCCACTTTGCAACTTTTTTACGCTTTAAGTCACTTTTTATGTAACTGAAGATATAAAATAATCGTCTATTCCTAGAAAAGTCTGGTTCGAGATATCGAATATCTGTGAATTGGCAAGTTTTCAAAACGGAGCTGCTTTCGAAATATCGACATGTTCATCGGGCACATCGCAGTTACAGACAGTTCTGTCAGTCTGGCAGTCATCTAATGCTCGTCCCATGAATGGTTGTGGAAGAAAGAAGCTAAGAATCTTGGCTTCAAGCCTCGCTCTCCTATCCGAATTTTTAAAACGATTGAGATGCAACAATGGAAAACGGAGATGACAGAGCGATGATCAGGCAAACGCATATTTTTATAAATATTTGGCTATATTTAAGGATATGTCTATGTACTATATCTGCTCTCTTATAAACTAATATCACATCTTACATAGCAACTTAAAAAAAAGCGCATAATTTTGATCAATGTTTTAAGATGGAAAGAGAGGTAACGATGGCATGTATTAAGCACATATTTAAGTGCTAAAAAAAAAACTAATTTTGAAAAAATGGCAACACTGAAAACAAATTTGTATACAAAATATAAGTCGGTTGATGTATAAAGAAGAACACAGGGATGATGAAAGTAGTGATCAGCGATATTGTACGAGCGTTTGAATTGACAATTTAATTACTGATCATGGAATGCAACTATTGTTACTAAAAAATATTCTTCCCTTGAATTTTAAAAACTTTGAATATATTCGAAAGAATGGCAATCGTTCTGCGTTCCCTGCTTTGACATGCAAGGATATATCAAGTTCGTGCGAATGTATGTAACATGTAGAAGGACTAATCTCAAGTCCCACCTTTTACTATTCCAATCGCTTCAGAAATACATTCTGAATTTACCCTAAGCTCGTTTATCCCTCAGTCTATCTGTCCGACTTCTGTTCTGATGTTCAACACATAGATCGCAACTTTCAAGAAATTGTACCTAAATTTGATACACGAATGTGCTTTGGCCCAAGGACGAATGTTATTGAAAATTTTTTGGATTGGGCCAGTTTTTGGGTCACTTGCCATATTCCCAAGGCCTTAATTTGAAACGTCATTGTATGAATCACTGCATTATGCGAAGTGATTTATGATGTCTGATAATAGGCCCAGTATAGATTTTTACTTGTTTTTATTAAAATAAATTATTCGTTGACTTTTATCTTAAGTAATGTCAATCCTATGACCACAAAAATACTAATGTTCAAAACTTCGTTCTCATTCTCTTAAAGATTTTATGCTGGACTAAGCCGGTTTGGTACTAGTGTCAAAATCCTTATTGTACACTCTTACACAGGTTTTAACAGAAGCATGGACTTCCTTCAAATTTCTTCCGGGTTTAAATGCATTCAATACTTGTCTCGATAAAGCTGTACTTAAGTATTTTCCTTGCGAACGATTTCCAGTGAAAACAAATGCTTTCTAAAGGAAATTGCTTTTGTTTTAGAGAAGTTAAAAAGAACCATTATGATATTAGGCTCTGAGTCTTCAGCTGACTTTCATTTGCCCAAGGTAATTCTTTTGGAAAGTTCGGCAAAAACTCCGAAATTTCAAGAAAAAAATTCTTGTCGTGCAATGCAAAGTTTTCTAGACGATTAAAATAAATTTTTTTGTTTTCAAATTTACGGTGAGTTAAATTTTTTGCTACATTGAGCACGTGTTCGCAGGAGCAGAGTCGACGTGATATACTTTTGGGATATTATTTCTACATCTTACACAAAAGCATTTCACTCTGTATTAGAGTTTAACTTGCATTTAACGTTGGGCAATAATTTCATTCCATCTCTGATATAAATTTTATTCTGTAAAATAAATTTTTTTCTTGTATAAATTCTGCCTAAAGTAGACATTGAGCTGCTTACTGTTTGAATTCAAAAGTAGATTAACATTTTTTTTTTCATAAAGAGATAGACACTTTAATAAGTGAATCGTTTTGATTTTTTTTTGTTAAATTCGAACGATGGTGTCTTGTTACATTAAACTATATTAAATTCCACCTAAGCTCTTATCCTACTTATTCAGCTGGCTCGTTACGAGCTGCTAAGTAATCAGACCGCTATTTTGTTTGGATACCGCTTAAATCTCCTGTTTTTATCTTCTTCAGGTCGACAGCCTAAGCCTTTTTTAAAGCACCTAGTTGCATAGCCAAAAGTGTACTGAGGTTTAGCTCATATGTTGCTTTCATTGTTGTGAAAACTTCGTTTCAAAATTAATGCAAAAAGCTGTCGTATGCTAATTAAATGTTATTTAGGAAAAATATCAATTAAAAGTAGGCAACCAAATTTTAGCTGAACTCCGAAAAGTTGGCTATCATACTTTTTATATATTATGCTTGCAATTATGCAATAACTTTTTTTGCAGCAACTTATACCAATTATATAAAATGCTGCACGTCTTAATTAATACTTTCATTGCTTGGACATATGACTGCATTTATCAAATAATGTTGGTGTAGGGTTTACAACACACAAAAACGCAAAAATTAATTTTTTATATTATAATACATATATAGTATATATATATATATATGTATATGTGTATATATTAATACATATACAGACGTTAAATGTATATAGTAAACTATATATATAGGAAAATGTGTTAGATTATTGGAGCGAAAACTGTCACTCTTGAGCAGTGAAAAGCAGAATATAAAAAGTTTATCTTAAATAACGAAATTAAGAGATTTCCATTTTCCCTTAAATTTATATAAAAAAGATAGGAAAAATGTAATGAAAGCTTTGCTTAGCTTCTAATTTTTGGTCGGTTGTTATCTGGTTCGCTGAAGTAACTCGTTTTGGCATAAGAGGGACATGCTGCACTCTATTGTCTATTAACATCATGTATTCTCAACTGGAGTTTTTAATTTGTTATCATAAATAGTTTTTGATGCCAGCGTTGTAACTCATCTACTTTGTGCAATCACTAGCACATTCACCTGTCATGATGTACGTTGTATTCTTTTTTTCTGCCTTGGCTTTTAAACTTTTACAGTTTGCCAAAAGTGTAAATATTTCGAGTTATACGAAGTCAGTGTCATTGATTTATAATGTTTGAACTTACCATACTAGTGCAGGTTTGTAAATACTTTTGTTGCTTAATTATTACCTATTTAAAAAGGAATTTTTTGTGGCATTGTATTCAAATGATCAAAAGAAGACCACGGTGTTAGGAATTGTTAGAAACTTATTTCTTCAAAAAACATACACATGCACACTAAAGAGTAAACAATGACTTGTCAACTAAATAATAAATGACTTGAGAAGAGCTAAGATACGGTACGCATATAGACAGTTGTCGAGAGAATGGCGAAAGTTATGCAGGAAGCTATATTTAAGGCTGATTGTCTTTCATTATTTATTTCAGATTAACTACTGATTTTTTCACAATAACATTGAATTTACTTGATTAGTTTATATACTTGTGAAAGGCTTTGTTTTCGTAGCACATGTTTACTTTTAATTAAGTACTGTTTGCGGATTAAAAAAAGAAATGTTTGATAAGCAAAAGAATAACGTAGTAAATAAGGTTATTTTTAGTATTTATAGCCTACAAACAAATTGTAAGAAATTGTGTAACTTTTGTTTCTATACACGTGCTTCTCCTTTAATCGCCTAAGAAAGAGCAAAGGATTTTTAAGATAAACAAACAAATTTTTAAGTTATTCTTCAAAATTTATATAAAAGCTTAAAAAAGTAATCTTAATGTTCTGCAGATGTTTTTAATTCCCACCTACAGATTTTTTTCTTAGCGCTAATATCACGAGATGCGATGACAAACCGCAAGCTAACCGTGAAAATGACCAAAATAGTCGAAAGGCTGCGGTCAAGTTTTAAGAAAACCATTTTCTTTTCTTATTATTTTCAAATTTATAAAATATTGGAGGGAGATTTATAGAACAAGCTTTTGCTTGGCAAAATTTTATCATCTAAGAACGCTACTACAGAGTTCTAAGATAATAATTCTGAAGATCTTGCAGAGAAATTACTTCAGAGATTTAGTAATAAATTGTAATGTACTTCCGAGTTGCCACATCCTTTAAATGCTTTCCACGACCGGATTCTGCTTCTTGCGATGTCCTAGATACATCCCAAACAGGCACATTATAATTTGGATGTCTTGATCGAATACCTACATATTCTGTTTTTAACGTACAAGCGATGCCGTTAGCTCGCGACAAAGTAGTGCTTTTTGCATATCAAAGGAAAATGCAAAATATTATTTTCGATTATTTTCAATAAAATTTTTATCCTTCTGCAAAGTTTTTGTAGCTAGTTCGACATTTTGTCATGGGAGCAAGATGAACCTGCAACCTTCTAATATCACACGTTCGCAATAAGGTTAGAAAAACTTTCTAAAATTCCCTTCTTCTAATTATTAAAAATTCAAAAATGTTTTTGGCTATAAATTATTTACAGATCATATCAAATATTATCTATAACTAACTATCTTTATCATTATTTTTGTTCAAAAACAGACTTGCCACTCTTTTAAAATAAACGGCTCATATAAGAATGCTTTGTAAAGCCTAAACATGATAAGTGGATCGTCGAGATCATTGTTATATTGAAATTTTAAGTAGTTTTAGACCGCGGACGTGCCTACTTTTAGACCAATATCTGCTCTGATTATCAATTGTACACTTTGAGTGCGTATTTTAGTGGCGTGCTTGGCTTAAACTTTACGACGACGGTGCTTTGCAAATGTAAATATAGTTAAATAGATGCCTATTCAGAGCTAGAATCGATTTGCTTTGTGTATACAAGACGGTTGTTTCTGGATGGAACAAATGGAATGACGATCCCATCCATTCTTCGATAGCTCTTAGAAACACAGCACACACACACAGCGCAGCACAGTAAGTTGGTACTGTGATTGAGTTTATATTCGGGGAAAAAATTAATATTAGTTTTAATGCCATTAAAAATCCCTATGAAATTACGTTTCCTTTTACTGAGAAAACCTCCGATCGTTACTTTAAATGGTTAAATTGTTTAATGTAAACAAGTTTCGGAAGATCCCTAAGGACATCCGCAATAACTTGAACACGAAGTTTTATGAAAGAATCAATATTTTAGGTATAATTACTTACTACCTGCACTACAAGGCAAATACAGAGTCTTTTACCTATTATTTCAACACTAGCTTGAGAGCCTTTCAATCAATCTCGATAAGGAATTTTTCACAATTTTTTTTTTTAAGCTATCATTTTTTATTAATTAATCATTTATCACTTAAGAATACAAATTAAAAGGCATTTTCAAATACATCTCAAACCGTAAACATAACTTTTATTTAATAATTATAAGGAAATTTGCTTTCTTTTTCTCAGAAAATATTTACCCACAGTTATATTCATTAAATAACGGCGGGTTTGAGTAATTATAACATGGTAGTGAATTTGAGCAATGAAACGTATTGGCACCCATCTTGTAAATAAACAAATGAATGAAAACTGAGAAAGAATAATCAAAACAGAAGAACGGCTAATGGCCGGTCTCATGAAATCGAGGATGTTGAGCGCCGAACAACAAAAGCGTGCTTAGAATATTACTGAGACTGTCAAAGGATCTTAACTAACGTTTAAGTATAAATTGAACGAAAAAGGGGTAAAAAATTTCGTTGTGATTTAGAAAAAAAGAACATTTGTAGAAAACGCCTATATGATGCGCAATGTCGGCTTATGCGCATAAATAATGTACCATTCCAAAATGTGCAAACCATTAGGGTATTGAGGCTCGCGTTTTCAAATATTTGCCGTTGGAAGCCACACTATCTTCATTTAAAGCGTTCCATTCCAACTAGAGGGAACTTCATGCGCTACATTGCTTGGAAAAGCTTTGTTCGCGTAAACATCGTTGCTTATTTTAGCAACATCGTCGTTTTAAGAAAAGTTGACTGTGGTTTAACCAAATATAGCACCAACAGCAAATCGATTATAAAAATTTTAAAAGCAGCTTGTCTTCATGTGGTCAGAGGTGGTACACAGGGTTTCCGAACGACCCTCATCAACAGAAAACAGATTGTACGAATTAAGAGCCAAAACCACCCCTAATCTGCTCAATTCTGGCAATTCAATGCACGGTAAAGATGGTAGAGAGGCTATTATTGCCAAATGAATCAAAACATAACAATCCGCAAGTACCCCTTATGGAGATGTTGCATTCGTACACAAAAGTGCATCAATAGTTACAAGCGAGGCTAGAGCTACTCTTCAGGCCACAAAAACCTTGCTCGCAAAGATTAACTTAAAACGATTATCACTACAGATAGTTTGGTGTTGCCGGTCATAAAAGCGATCTGCAATCCTTTAAATTTTAACTGGAGTATCATTGCCATGTACGGGCACACAATTAATATTTTTTGCGAACCGAATAATACTGATTTCTTGGAAAATGACTGAGCAGACCTGGTGGCCAAATCCCCAACTTCTGCACCTTTAGTTACGGGTAACGGAAAACGTTCGACCTTCAAGTGTGTGTTAGGAAAAAAATTAAAGAGAAACTAACGAAAAAAAACCGACAACTAATATCCATACTGCGCCCATGTTAATCCTAACCTCTTTTCCCGTCTATATACAATCAAGCATTCACATCCCATCAATTGATCCTTAAAAAGTCTACTAATAACGATCTACGATTGTGAACAAAATCCTACATAAACTGTATGGGCAGTAAAACCTTTCTAACATGTAAAGTTTAGCTTTCGGAGCATCTAACCTTAAAGACAACTTGAATGTATCTGGAAAACTTAATATTAATAAACTATTCGGCATTATTAAAGTTGCTAGCCTAACCACCTAAACTATCTTAAAAAAAAAAAAAAAAATTAAATAAGAGCCGGTAGTCTTAGTTCCTAATGCTCATATTACTTTTATATTCAGAATTTATTTCTTTGATTTACATAAACTGTAAAAATAATAATAACAATTCAAACCAAAATATTGAAATTTTTTTAAATATTTGTTTGCTAAGAATTCTTTTTTATATCTTTTTACTTGAATGTATTCTTTAATATTCTTTCGGCGAATGACTTTGATCTATAAAGTTTATGTTTTCCTAGATTTTTTTTTTTTATAATTTTATTAGATAAATGAGGCTAACACGCATTCTCTTGTTGCCGTATATTTCAGTACAATTCTCCAATGAATATATTGAATATTTATGCGCAAGCATTCAATACATCGCATACGTCATCAATATATGTATTACACATATGCATACATGCGTGTGCGGTGATGATTCGATCCTAATAAAATCAACTTTAATATTGTCACGCAAATCCTATAAAATATTTCAAAGCACAAAAATTCCCTAATATGATAAAATGATGATGAAAGCATATGAATGTATACGTGGTTAAAAACAATAAAGAACGGATATCCCTTTCAATTTCAAGTTTTAAAATATAATATAATCGACTATCTTAATGGAGAGTAAAAAGAAATTATTATGATTTTTTGTTAATTATATCCAAGAGTACTGATAAAGTGGCAGACTATAGTGGACCAGGGCACTCCGCTAAATATCGTTCACTCTTCAAAATAATGGAAATTGATCGAGAAAGCAGTCCGTTTCGAATCAGTTTCATTGTGTTCGTCCTTAGAACAGAAACACGCCAGCGTAGCAAATTTCATCGACATATGTTAAAAATAACGAGCTATAGATTGAATAGAAGTATACCACACCGACGGGCGGACAGGAGTTTGTACCATAAGTGGTGCAGGGTATAATATTTATTTCTGTTCGACTTAGTTGTTTTCACTAAACACAACTCTATTTACTTTTGAGAAGCTGCCGTGAAAAGAATGGATTTCAAAATACAAATGTGATCTGCAAAAATTATGTACTTTATTTTAAAAAATATTTATATATCTATCCCGATTATTATCTTCTTTGTTACGCTTAAATATTTTAGGGTGTTTATAAGCCAATAATAAAAAAAAAAACAAAACGTAAGATAATTTTGATACTTAAGAACCCTCATTTATTATTAATAATAATTATATTTACGTCCCGCACACCACATATGTGAATGTATGCAACAGACGGAAGGGCTTGAGATGCAATCTCTTTTCATTATTATGTATTCATAGTTGCTTTTGGAATCGATGTACGTGTGTGCGTCTACTCATCTGTCTGTCAATTTCGTTTTCTTGCCCCGAATTTAAGGCGTTATTTTGAAAAGTCGTTATATGTATAATTGTATTAGTTTACGCGATATAGTGTAGGGTATTTAATGTTGGGACCTGTTCTGCTATAAGTTCCCTACTTTTTTTGTTGTTTCGGGTCCCCACTGTCTACAACACGTCTAGCTTTACCAAATAAGCAATATCTTCTTCAGTGACAAAGGGGCTCATCTATTCAGTCAATCCAAGGATCGACTCATTGCTGTTTTATCCTTATTTCTCCATTATAAGTACACATCAATTTTTAATTACCATGATATTCTGTGTTGACTCATTTCACCAGCTCATGTCGCTGCTCGCTCTTTGCTGAAAATCTGAAAAATGCTTTCACGATAGAATTAAACCGAAATTCTACACATACGCTGAGTCTCATACAAACAATAACTGAATATACTTAATAACTGAACACCAGCGTATAAAAGTAAATTTCCAAGATAATCAAAGATATCACTCAGATGTTTAATGAGATCATATGTTAGTCAAAACATTAGCAAAAAACATCAGCTCGTTACATATTTTAGCAGCTTTTCCTTTCCTGTTTACAACCACTTTTTCCTTCCAGCCCAATTCTTTAATTGATATTTCTTTAAAATTCAGGTTAAACCATTAATGTATATGGTAAGCAGCGAGATTTCAGGCACACATGTTTGAGTTAAATGTAAAACTTTTTCATTTATTTCCTTTAAGGCACTCATAAGCCTCTTACATTCAATACAGAGATGTTCATATTTGTTTTTATTAAAGATAAAAGCAAAAAATAAAAGAGAAAGTAAAAAAAAGCCGTGTTTGCATTTCCCGTGAATGCGCCTTTATATGCACTAATGGTTTGAGATGAAACGACTTCAGCAATGGATAGAAAATTAAAAATAAATCTGATTGCATGCATATATTTTTAAAACTCGCTGGTGTTAAGTAGAAAAACGATTTGAATATTTAAGACCCACATCGCACAACGTGTTATGGGAATATAATATAAATGGCTCTTTACTTCCATGAGGGGGCTTTTTAGAAGCATATGATGTTATTTTGCTGAGGATTGACACAAACTAAGCAGAGAAGGATATGTACGGGACATAGATAGTCTTCTTGGATGTACATAATAATCATAATTACTTTGCCTTGTCTTTCTCAAAGTACACTTACAACTCGTCTCATAATATTTTATCTCATTCATTAACTTTGTACTTTACAGCCGTAAAAATAAAATCATAGAACAAATAATTCGAAAGAAAAGAGAAAAAAATTTTAAAATATTCTTTGGATATTTTCAATGCGAAATGAATTATATAAATAGTTTCCAATTTAATCTTAATCATAAAGAGAATTTGAATAAACTAAACTGAAGAATTAAGAAAACTACTTTTAACAATACTTAGTTTCCAATTTAATCTTAATCATAAAGAGAATTTGAAGAAAGCAAAGAAAAACAAGTAAAAACGTTATACTGGGCCGCGGCCACCATAAAATATCCTACATTACCCTACAGTTCATATAAAAACTTTTCAAAATAAACCGTTACTTGTGAAGTTCGATTCGAACGGTTTTCAATAGTGTCCGTGCTTGATCCAGAACGTGCCAATGTGTTAAATTTCATCAAAATATCTCAAAAATTGCGTCCTGTACGTTGAATACAAAATGCATGGACAGACAACGGACGGACAGAGAGATACATGGACATACAGGCACAATACGTACGTTCATCAAACAAACTTAATATATCGTGTACCACGTGTAGTGTGTAATAAGGTTGTTAAATCTCGAAAGCTTCCCGATAGTATTATGTTTGGGATTTGTAGAGTCTCTTTGATGTTGTCCAGCAAATGAAAGCGAAACTGCTAACTATATGTAAGAAAAGTATCTTTAAAATACGTAGAAGTGACTAACTAAAAATCACCAACAGAAAAAAAAGAATCTTCATATATATGTTACCTGTTCCTTCGGCCTTTCCTGCACAGTAAGATTTACATAAAGATGTAAACCTATATTTCTTACAAAAATATAATTAAGACGAACGCAGAAATAAGCAAAATATTGTTATCTTAAAATTTCATTACAGAAAGAAAGCAGTGAGGAGAAATTAGAAAATTTAGATTAAAGATTGCTGATATTTTTACTAAACAGTCAAAACAAGAGGAGGGACCTTCCTGTAGTGCTTTAAGCTTCCAGCACGATCACAAAGTTTTTTATTTCATACAATAGTTGAAAAACTCAAGAAGAAAGTACATAGACTACAAAAAAAATAAATAAATAAGTATGTGAAGAGTAGCAGTTCTTTTATCATCTAACACTAAACGTTAAAAATTTATATCAAAACTTTTCATGCATGTTCAGTAGAACGACAACAACAGCAACAGTCTAGCAACATTGTAGAGAGTAATACTATTAAACAACGAATCTTGTCTCTATATATAAATATAGACTAATTTCTATACCTACGCATATTTATTAAGCTGCAACATTGTATGCGAATGTATTTGTTAATATACAAGAAAAGTTATGAAATAAATTTAATAAAATTTTTCTGTACAAAATTTCCTACGCATTGATGTGTTTCCTTTCTCTATATATATTATACTTTACTTTAGTTTTGTTTTCACTTCTATTGAAGTAAAAATCCTTACTTATATGTACAGACGTTTACTTACACATACGTGTATGTATGTCTGTCTATTTATGAGTACGTGCACATAATATATTCATATGTGAATTATATGGAAATTACTTATTGAGTGTGTGTTCCTATATAAAAAATAAACAATATTGCTGACAGCGTTTTTGTGTCTGAGAATGAGTGAAGCAAACAACCAACCAAGCAAGGAAGCATCGAAGCAAGGAGCGTCATCGCTATCACTCACCGTTAGTTCAAATCAAACTAATTCCAGCAAAAAATGAAGCATATGCGGAAATTCTCAAGGTTGTATGTATACAGTATGTATATCACTATGATCAAAAAATAAGGTGAATTTTCCATCTATACATTGCGGATACGAAGAAATCATGAAATTATTTTTCCCATGAGTCGCGAGTGGTGCAGCCTTTGCAATCTATTCAATTGTTGCAGAGTTCCATACAGTTTTTGTGGATACACTAAAGTGAGTTCTTTTGCGAACAACGATTTTCGACTACCAAAAATTAAGGTTATGTTGCCCCTTTTGAGGCTTGAAAATCACGTTTGCAATCAAAGTGGAACTACTTCGAAGGTTCATTATCTTGGCAGAATATATAAAGATTTTTCATTTCGCAAATTCACCTTATTTTTCGATCACAATAACCTACATATTTTAACCAAGCAACCATAAGTAAGGACTCATTTGCGTGCGGATCTTTGTTCAAAATATTTGAAATATTAAATAATGAATTCATATGAAATTTTTGTGATAGTTCTTATAAGTGTAATGACGACAACAATAAAAATTTTTACCTAAAATTTTAATTGAAATTCTAAGGCAAAATGAGGCTTAGAAGATAACAACACTTAATCTTAATTGCTACTGCATGAGTGTCCTTGAACTTTGATTTTATCCGTTTTGATTATTGCCTCAGCAAAAAATGTTGTTTCATTTTACTTTAAACTAAAAATTAAAATTAAAAAAGAAATATTTGTAAATTTCAAGTTGGTCGTCATGTTAAATGTAAGTCTTAAATCCTACCACGATGTTCTTCGCAAGCTCACAGCCAGAAAGAAATCCCGTATCTCAGGCGAAAAGAGAAATAAAAAAATCTTCAATCGTTCAAAAAAAGTGTATTTTTTGATGAAAGATGTGCATAAGCCTTGGTTCAGTTCATAGCTCGCAAAGAAATAATGAAATGTCATACCACGACTATTATTCTGCAATTCCTCAGCCCATCTCTATCCCAGGTTTTGGGCCGTTTGGATCCTTCCTGTCTAAAATACGGGGTCTTATTTTAGACTGTGAGCAAGTGAGGCTCATCGTGATAGAATTCTTTATGAAAACACTTTTAAAAGTTAAACTATCCCTTAGAAACTTCAAAGTGATATGAAAAGATGATGGTGAGCGCGGCACAGCTTTAAATAATCCAAAAATTTGACTTTTTGAATATGGTATGGGAAGCAGCTGTATTACAGCAACTTTAAATTTTAACGACATTCATGATGATTCCAACAATTTTCGTAGGATTTTTAACAATATTTTTGGGATAACATGATCAAGAAAAGAGTGTAGTGGACTTTCTTATCTATCGAATATGAAGTTATGCCCGACTGCTTAGTACATATTATGCGATATATGTGGCCTACGGTGCTCTTCTTCTATTTGTTTATGTTTTTTTAAGTGTCGTTTTTTCGAGATGGTTTGTAAAACGTTTACATCGAAGGTGGTGTCAATGCTCTCGTTATACTAATTCACTTGAAAACACAGTCCTTTGTAATATCTTTACATTAAGGACGATTTCAATGATTTCACCAAAAAATCTCATATGAGAACATAAGCGTTTTCAGTGATTTAGCTAATTTTATTAAAGTGAAGGCGATGAACAATGAAATCAACAAAAATAGCAAAATGAAAGAAAAAAAACATTTACTGACTGACTTAAGAAGGAATCAGCTTTTGGTTCTGGCAACCGCCATCACTTTACTTAAATGATATACGGCTCACGTGAAGCATTTTTGCACTTTTTCCGAGGATTTTTGGTTCTTATTTTTTGTTCTGCGATGGCAAGCCTAACAACAGGAATGCTGTAAAAGTGATTATTAATGTGGTATAAAAACCGAAAAATAAACTCAGCCATTTCAAGATAATTTCACTGAATTTATGATATTTGATGATCGACTTTGACATTTTGTTTATGACATTTTGTGTATGCGGTGGTTGGTGTAATTCTAATTGAAATTGCGGGAAAAAATGAGACTAAGGTCAGTGTAGGGTCTGCATTAAGTTTCTCTTATTTTTTTCTTTTTGATGGTTTAATGAGGTAAAATCCGTCGTTCCATTTTGAAATAGCGTTCGTTTTCATAATTTCTCACAAGTTATGCAAACGCACGTTGGATCACCTTAACTATGCCTTAAGGAAAACTTAAGAATTTACATTCGGTTGTGTCACCGACCATTGTGCGCATCCACCACCATTCTTATAAAAAAATGTAAAAAAGCAAGAAAATTTAATTTCTATGCTCGAAAATGTGCACGACGATAAACAACCCGACGGATATAATGAAGACTGTATATATATATATATATCTTAAGGGGTTGTTGAAGCTTTCTCTCAGGTGTTGCAAAGTGTCGACGAAAGGAATATGCTTCCAACCTTCGGTGGCAGGTAGAAAAATGTGAACCGACATAAATATGGTTGCATATGAAAACGACGAATGAAACCTTGTGTATATTAGTAGTCACATCAATAAATTAGTTAAGCTTCTCCGCCAAATGTTAGCTATATCTGCAACTAGGTTGTGCGTATCATTGGCAGATAACGAGAATTGGAAATTCTTCAAATGCGCTTGTAATTAGGCCCCGCAAAAAACAATATAGCTGGAAAAACAACAATGTTGTTTCGATCAGCAGTCCATAGGACATCTGAAACGATATGTTGTAATTAAAACTTTTAACTTATTTATTTACTCACCATACTTTCATTATTTACACATTTTTTAAAAAAATATGTTTTCGTCCATCTTGATGATGGATATTTTAAAGTGGATCTGTTATGTTGTTACGCTCTTTATTTTTTATACGCTTTTAAATATTCGAGGGGATATTTTTAAGTCAGTCACCCACAACAAAAACAAAAAATGCCTTGTGAGTTGTGACGGATGTCTCTGTGATGCGTTCACACAAACTACAAACAACAAAGTAGCTTACGACCAGATTCTTTTAAATAGGTGGCACTGTGAAAAACGTCTGCGTGAAATTTCAATCAATCAAGCGAATATCGAGCGATGTTAAAAATTTTCTGCGGCTATCGTGGTGTTGTTGTGCAGTATGAATTGTTTCCGCCAGGCGAAAGTGTTAACATGGAATATCTTTTGTATGTTATGAAGGCGACGAAATTGATTTGAAAGAATAAATAAAGATCTTTGGGATTATGAACAAATTCTAGTATTGCTAGAACACAGTAGTATGTCTCTTTGAGTTTGTTCAGCACACGTTCGCATATATTAATTTTTATGTGCTATGCCAGAAAATCTTGTTTTATTTTCCAATTTGAAGAGATCACAAGGTTTTTATAAATCAGGAAAGTTTCTTAAAACATAACATGTTTTTCCATTTTTCTCTTTGTAAATTAAGACCAGCTCTTTCATTACCCAGCAATGACACTTATTATTAAAATCGTGCTTATAACGGAATTATTTAGGTTTGCTATAAATTGATTTCAATTAGAGTTTATGGCATACCGTCCGTACTCAACCACCCTCATACGCGGTGAAGCTCTTATTACTATTTACAAATATATTAAATAATTTAACAACACTATACCAGCCAGGAATGCCATAAACTTAAGTCTTTATTAATTTTCTGTCTTTCGTTTTTTTTATTTTTAATATTTTTTTTTATTCCTTTCATTTGTTTTTATTTTTTGCTATTGTTTTGGCGTCATCTACCTAATTACTACAGACTGTTGGAATTTACTTTTCACTAACAGAATGTTTATAATTGAGGATTTCCTTTCTTTTATTCATTCGTTCGTGCGTTCATTGAAGCTTGGGCGTCATTTACTGTCTGCGAATAAGTGTTTGTTTTTTATTGTTTACTAAAAAGTCTGTGTGTTGTCTAAATATAAAATGCTGTCTTCGCCTCAAAAATATATTTATATATGTTATCTTTTATCTCAACTACAAGTATGAAAGAAAAGCGAACTTGTTATTGTAACTGCGTGTTAGGTTGTAAAAAATTAAAAATTTCCTCCAAAGACGCTTAAAAAGTTTTTGAATAAATTTCGAAACTTCAAAGCAATTTACGCAAAAAATAATTAGAAAATCAGGTTGACAATTTTTATATTACCACTACCTCTTAGTCAGGTTGACATTTTAAAGTATTTAATCTAGGTTGTTGTTTACATTCCTTTGGATCTCATTATAGGTAGCTGAAGCCTCATTTCCACTTAAATTCCAAGGCAATACAAGCAAAACACTTTAGTGGGACATGGCCCATTTTTACGTACCCTAGACCACTTTACTTAATACAGTTATTCATATAGGGCAATACAAGCAAAACACTTTAGTGGGATAAAAAAGGTATTTTATATGGAAAGTGTTCGAAAACGGCGTCCGATCCGAACCATTTTCAATAGCGTTCGTCAATGTGCCAAATCTCAACACAATATCTCGAGACTTGCGAACTGTAGGGTAAACACAAGAAAGTTAGGTACACGGTCGGATGAACAGCCGGACTGTTAATCGATTCACAAAGTGGTTCTGAACTGATCGGATATATCTGAAGCTTACCCTTTTCTACTCTTGTAGTGGTGTAGGATGTAATTAAGAGTGCTCGTAAGCTCGTAATAATTCCTACAAGCTGGTTATGTACATACAAAATTTCAAAAGCAACTACAAACATTTTGAACATACAGTTAATACATTTTTAAACTATAGCTGATTTGACAAGGAAATTTTTGAAATCTTTTCAAGAAAATTCCATTTACATCTTACACTTGTAGTCTATTCATATTAAAAAAAGGTACACCTTTCCGTGAGTTGCTATTTCTGCTAGGGTGTGTTCAAGTATTTATTGGAGATGTTCTTCCAAGAAATTTCTACTTCCTGGGCTGCTTAGTTAAGGGATTAGGATCAAGCTGGACGAGACTAAATATGCATGTAATAAACACACTTTCTAACGCAAGGAAAAGAAAATGTCAAGGCCACCGCTTTTCCTACGTAAGGTTAACACAAATCAACACACACAAACACATTTCTGATAGCTGTAAACAACCAACTTCGCCCTAGAGAGTTTTTACATCTTTCATAGTAACATTCCATAATTAGATGTAATTTTAACAAGCATTGGTGGCGATGAACGCTGCAAAACCAAGAGTCACATGTATAATAATCTTAGTTAGTAATCAGGAATTTATTCATTGGTGCTAACTCGCCTTTCTTCAAATACGCATTTACAATTTACACTTAATCAGGTGATTTCGCATAAGAGTTTATGCTGGCTTCTCACCACATGCAACCTTTAATTCTTTTCTCCGTAGTAGTCTCGTGTATCATTCTATGATAGTCGTACCGATTTTCCTAATCTTAATAAGCAAACTTGTACTGAACACACATATTATTGTTATGTCCTTTCTTTTAATTACCTTTTATCTATAACCCTTTATATTAATTGAGTAGTTTGCGTTTAATTAATATTCCATATCTAATGCTTTATTAGATAATATTTTCTTGTACCCTGCTTTACACTTAAACTATTTTCTGCTCTCCAATAATTTGAAAGTCGTTGCTCTGTTCACCTGAAAAATACAAAATTTTCTGTAGAAGGTGTTTTGTTTTTCAAGCCACTATATGTTGGTAGTTCAACGGCGAAATAACTATCACTGCTCTCAGCTGGCTCATGACTATTTCCCTAGCCGTCATTTTTTCCGACGTTACAATAACTAAGAAAAGTTTGACTAACTTTTTTCTTTACATATACCTTACAGCATTTACTTGGCTTGAAGTGTGCGACCAAAACAAGATTCCTGACGGATACTTAGAACTAACATTTATGAAACTAACTTATTCTCTTTCATTTAGGTTAAGTTTTTAGTTTTCTCAATGTAAGAGTAAAATTTTACGACATCATATGTTGTGAATGTCACATTTGATAATCTAAGTGTGCATGAGAACTATCCAAGTCCTAAGAAAAACGAAATTTCTTAAAACCAAAATAAGTTTTTTCCATGGCTTAACTACCCACTTCATAAAGTCAAACCTAATAATAGGCCAAGATTAATAATAATCTGAGGTCAAGATTAATAATAATCTGAGGTCAAGATTAATAATAATCTGAGAAATATTCAGATAAACACGTAAAATAGAAAAAAAAGTGTTACGTAATAAGACGAAGAGTGGCAACAAGACTCGTAAAATAGGGCAACAAAGCATATGAAATGTGCCAACATTTAGAAATTGCATTTTTATACATATTACATTCAATAATAGCCTGTAAAAATGATAGAAATCTTGTGAACGTTTCCCCTTTCGCAGGGCAAACCGCGATTTGAAAGCGTGATGAAAAAGGCAGCATCTATGGAAACATGTAACACAAACACAACCTTTTCTTGATACTTCATTTCGCTTTCGCTTTTTCTTTTATTTATTTATTCCAATTTATTGCCGTTTTATACCGTGAAAATATAAATTACAAATATTTTAAAAACAAATAGTTTTTATCCCAACATGGATAAAATGGAAAGAAAAAAAATTGTACCAGTACCAAATTCGAGCAAGCAAAATCTATAAACCTGTCTCCTAAAAGTCTGGTTTTTGGTAGACAGACAACTTGATTCAAATCTCTTCTAATTATTTACTTTTTTCTTTTCAATAAAAACTATACGCTTATCTGCAAAGTGCGGGTGGAAATACGCTACGAAAATTATTACGACAGTAGGCGTATATTAGACGCAATAAATCATAGGTCCAAGTGAACTTACGTACACGCTTGCGCGACATAAGTATGTTCTTTGAAGTCATTTTTGGGCGTGCTCTTTGAATGGAAAAGAGCTTTGTGGGACGCAGCCATCGCTAAATAGTCGCAGCTCACATTAAGGAATGAAGCAGGAAATGCTAGTCCATGCGGCTTAGTCGCCAGGCTCGAGTCATCCGCATTACTACTTAGACGCCGCACTAGTTACGCAAAGCTTGCACGAACGCATTAAAAAAAGGCCACATGAATGCTTCGTGGCAAAAGAGAAAGAGGAAAAAAAATAGGAAGGGAAAGTTTTGAAAATTGCCGTTCAGGTGGCAAAAATGCATATATAGGAATATACAACGCTTTGAATAAGGTATTTTTTTATTATTTTCTGTAAAAAATTCCCGTTTCGTATTATCTATGTGCGTACCTTTGGTAGAAGCATATTTTTAGGTGCTGTACACTTTCTGCACTGCAATAACAAATCGTTCGCAAATCGTATTGTACTTTGACTAATCTACTATTACCTAAGGTTAGGTGATAAAAAGTGGGATACTTTGGGTACTCCGAAGTGCTTACGCGATTAGAGTTTGTCTGACTAGTTATCTATAAATTCGTACTTCGTATGGGAGCTCAATTTCCACATATTATTCGCTAATACATCCTTTAGCTCTTCTAGAAAATTTGGGCTGGAAAATTTTTTAAACAACTCGAGGTTCAATGCATGAGTAAAATAAGGGATGATCCTAAGTAAAAGATGAACAGCAAGATTTTGTCAGGTTTGCCAGTTCAGTTTTCAACATTCGATCAGATATAAATTAGAAAGCTCTGCGGTAAAATTGATGAGAGCTAAACTTTTAAATCTAAAAAGAATTGTTAATAAGTTCATATAACTTAAGGTAGTATAAAAGTTTATAAAATATTTGATGTTTATTAAATGTTAACATTTTTTTTTTTAATTTTGCCAAACTTTTCTAATGACAAAACACTTTAATTTCTACCATCTGGTTATATAAGGAGATTTTAATTATTTATTTTTTCTTTCTTTTAAAATTGTTTGTTTCTGTTGCACTCCTCTTTACGTAAAAATCATTACAAACTCATGTGTGAAATTTTTTTGTGTTTTCTCTATCATTTTATTTCAATTTCTGTTAAATACAGTATTTTGTGAACATTTTTTGGTTTTCATTAACATTTTCATTGTTATGGCCCGGTTAAGTTTAAATTCAACAACCAAACGTGTATATACACTTAACAACTCACTGCACAAGCACTGCATGTTGTGGTCTTTTTTGTTGCCTTCAGAATACAACCAGATGAGCTTAAATTGAAACGATTTTAAACGTATGTTTGTGTATACATATTGAGTAAATGACTCATACATGCTGCGGTCAGTTTAATTTCCTTGTTACGTTTAGTGGGGTATACAAAAACAGCTGCAATGGCAGCATCCGCATAAGCATCAGTAACCCTAACAGCAACGCAAAAGCATAAAGCTACGAATGCGTAAAACCCTCAGGGAGAATGAAATGAAGAGAAAACCAAAATTATTCAAAACCCTACTGGCTGTTTATCAGTGTTAGTATGCCAGAGTGTTTCAGATTTTGTCTGCTTTTGTTTATATTTTTCCTATTTTTCTTTAAAACGTCCAGATAATTGCAGACGTAGATACTTAATAAGATTTCGTTTAAAGGCAATGTTAAGCCCTTCACTTGTTTCGTCTGTCTTCAATCTGGTTTTGTTGATTTTATTGTTTAACGCTTTTTTTCATCTTATAACTTATTTTCCTTTTAATTTAGTTTTCACATATGGCTGCATGATAAAATCAAACCATCTTCAAAATTTCCTAAAATATATATGTATAAGTGTTTGTAAATTAATGCAGCCCTATCCCTGCGTCTGTCGATCTACATTTGAATTCCTTAAGATGAACAGCAAAACATCACATTTATCCTTACGGTATACTTCGGCCAATTAAGCATAAAGACTCTGCGAAATGCGTTCTTATCACTGCTCATGCGCACCTTCCCACGTAGAAAATTTTAAGATAAGAAAGATTTTTAAGTATTCGTACAACACCTTGATAGTTAAAAAAACAAAAATATTATGATATATTTCGACCAAGGCGATGTAGTTTCGCAGATTTGTGAGAATAATTGGTCTTTATATCCTATACCGGTTGTGGTACAAAGGCATGTGAAGATTGTGTCGATGTGCGCAATACCCAAAAGGATTTCAAAGAGATCCACCTTTTACGCAAGCGTGTCCGCCAGTCTGCGCGTCGTGTTTTCTTGTATTCAGCTTAAAAGCCATAATTTTTTAGATATTTTAATGAAATTTGATACACTGGTGTATGTTAACCCAAAGAGGAGACCTATTGAAAACGTTTCGGATCGGACTGGTTTTTCCATCGCCTCAAATGCAACGCCCTATTTTGAAAAGTCACTTATATGCATGCGGTGGTGACTAATTGAGAAATGAGAATTTTGCACCGTTCGCATGAACCGGGCGCATTCACAAGTAAACTTGATATTTGAGCACCACATAAGTTAACAGTGATAAATATAAGGAACCTAATATCGTGGCGCATCGAAACGAATCGGGTCATTCACGACAATAACGTTTAGAAACAGACTGTTTTGCAAGGTAAATGAAACGCAGCAACAGTGGTAAAACGTAACCAAAACTGATGCCAGGTAAAGTATTGATTGCTTTTGGTGGTATTTAAAGAAAAACGTTCATTATAAACGGCTCAAATCTTTCCAGACAATTTATTCCACGTTCCACTGTCAACAATAAATGTGATCAAAGCTCGAAATCGGAATGAAACTTTCACAATTAATTAATAGGAAAAGTTTTGTGCTTTCTCATAGCAATGCAGCAATGAAGATGCGATTCGAAGCTGAAAGGGTTGAATGGGAAGTTTGATACACCTTGAATGATAAATCAAATATCATTTTGAATTTAGCAAAGCATCATTAATGTATTGAAATTTACACTGACTAGATTTTATGAAAATAATGTTTCGGTGGAGACAAGCGTCAAATGCTGCTTAGTGTACACAAAGCATAATCACTTACCACATGGTGCAGCTGATCATCAAGAAGGACGGATCATAAAATTATGGACTGCTTAATAATCTTCGCATTTATGAGAGAAGCACTCACGCCAAGGCTAATTAAACATTAGCTCTCGTCAATCTTCCAATTGAATAACTGCTACCATAGTTTTCTCTGCAGTGATTGCGCTTTCTAAATTGTGGAAGGCGGATAGAGTTCAAGGGTAGACTACAAGAGCAGAACATTTTTGATTCCACCCTTTAAAAATTGTGGTGTCAAATGAAATAAGTCTTAGGAGATTTGAATGATCTCTAATATAATGGACAACCGAAATTCAACCCATTACAATGTACTTAATAATTTAAAATTTATCTTTGGTTAAGTAATAATTTAAAATTTATCTTTGGTTATCTTTGGTTCGTATCCCTACAGGTTCTATGGTTTTGGGGACTCGCTGCCTACTTCGCCTATATCTGCTACGAGTGTGCCTCTGCATTGGATGTGTTTTTATTCGCACATGAATTTTGTTATTTTTTTTTAATTTACTCTGTAATAACTTAGTTATAATATTTAGTATAACACTTATCAGGCTTGTAAGAGTCGACCTAATTCAGCTATTAAATTGTTCTAATTATTTTCATATACAGATAAAGAAATGAATAAATAAATAAATAATGCTTAAGCCTACACGTATAATATTTAACTAAAATTTTTGTTGCCTATCTTCGTATAAATAAATACACAAGTTTTTTAGCATACCTTTAGGGTAATAAGGATTCCTAATATACACACTCCATATATTTAAATGCATCGCAGCCTTGAACTATTTCCATAATACTAAAAAAAATCAAGCAAACACAAGCGACGACGTATATGAGTAAATTATCAAACCACCTTTAAAATTCTCATGTATAATTAAAACTTTTGCTTGTTTTTAATAACATTATTAAAATTTTATCTAACCCTTGTTGTTAAAATAACGAAAAAAAAAATTAAAAATTGTTCACAAAATGTTATTCAGCAAAACACTTACTCTAGTCAAACTATATTTAATAAAAATTAGATAAAATTAAAAAAGTTTTCCTGATCTTCGAAAAGCAACTGTTCGCGTTAGGAAATCCTGTGTTCTATTACTACATTTTTGGCTGATATTCCATTAATATTCAATGATTAAAAAGAAAAGTATTTTCTATGCTTTTTTTTCTGGTATGCAAGTGAAGAGACTGTCATTCTTCTCGTAAACTTTAATTCGTTTCATTGCTTTAAATAAAAACATCTTTACTTAGGATGTTATTTCACTTTGGCAGAAGAAATGATTGAAATTCTCTTGCGAAGGTATTCCAATAAAGAATCTTTATGTTAAGTTTACACTTCATGCACATTTACGCCTTTCAGGCAAAAATAATTTGCTCATATTTTTAACGATTTAATGTTTGCATCGTTCTTGTAAATGTATAGATAACCAGGCTTAGTAACCTCTTTTTGCTTATCTTGTAACTTAAGATTTCTTGTTAATTATTAGTGTATGAGAGTGAATAAATCTTTTCTTTTTTCTTTTTTTTCTTAGACTTTTCGTATGTCTTCACACATATCCTGTGCGACAAAAGCATTATCTTTATAATGCTATGAAATTGTGCGTAAACTTTGTTGTCAAAGTCAATGACGAAACCTTGAACACGTCTTTAACGTTAGTTAAGTACATAAATGCACACTTACGTGAATGAGTGAATGCGTGACGGTATGCTGCATGTGAGAGAACAAATTACTCAACCAAATGAGTTTTTAAGCTAAGCTGCTTATAAATCACTTTTCTTCTAAAAACTTTACTTAACGCTCATCATAATCGTCATCATCATCATCATCATCACATTCATCTTTCTGGAAAATTTTGTAAACATTTAAAATTATTTTGTAAAATTTTCTAAAGATTTATTCTTAACGCAAGAATTATTTAGGTTGCGTAAGTTTATAAAGTTTTAAATCAAATTTTAATGGCAACTAGAGACAAATTTTCGGGGTTTTTTAGTTGGAAATATCAATTCAATTAAAGCCTTTGATACACGAACAATCTTAACCACCGGGATACAAATAATACATGGTATGATTCTTTTTACTTGAACCTAAGCATTATCATGCAAGTTATAAAGCGAACTTTTATAGGTTTATCTATTTGGTGCTTGCATGCATTTTGATCAGCGACATTTAAATTCGATGATTTTGACCGTTCGCTACATAAAGTAATAGTTTTTTATTTATTTATGCAGTTACTCAATGTAGACAGACGATAATCGAGGAACGCTCAAAATTCCATTTTCGACGTTCATTACTTTTGTTGTTTGATTTGAAGAAATCTACTCCCGAAGCAAGTCTGCTTGAATATTCGCTTGAATAGCCGAGTAGATAACAACTACAACCATCAAGTTAATATTTGCGGGTTTAATTGTCAAGTGTGGAAGAGTTTTCTTTGGTCGTATCTATAGTGAGTGCTCAGCTCGCTAAAGACATAACACCTATCGATTGGACGCACACCTATCAGACCCATTAAAATCGATGGTTTCATTTTTGCGGCCAGGAGAATGTATATCACACGCGCTATATAGATAGATAGATGGACATAACTGAATACCAAGAATAAATATTTTTTGTGGAGCCTGTGAAGTTTCCTTCTGGGTGTTGCAAATGTTTGGGCAAAATGAATGTACCCTTCATTCTTGGATGTCGGGTATAAAAAGAAGTGTTGTCGCGGGCACCATATATTCAATGTAATATTTGCCAATTCACAATATGGATTACTTAACAGCCGCTGAACGTGTTCAAATAGTAAAAAATATCATCCAAATCTCGATGAGAAGTTGTTTACGTTCACTTTCGCCATCGCAAAATGTATTACTCTATATGTATCAATAAACACATTTTGTAAATAATTTAATTAATAATTACCGTATGTTTTGACGTATTATATGAAATAGCCAAAATTGTATTTAACTGATTAAAGAGAATAATACGTACATTATATAAAAGAGATATTTATGTTCAATAGAAAAATCTATAACACCTGAAGTCTTTTGAAAAGCTTTTATAAGTAAATGTATGTTTTCCTATTTATTATTGATTGAGCAAATATTCAAACAGTAAAGTCTTTGTAGTTAAAACAAAATTTTAATGATGGTGAAAACTCATCAATAAAACTCCCATTCCGTTCTTTTAGTTATCAACGTTTATCCATGTCTATGTAGATTGGCCACAAAAATGATCATTAATAATTTAAGTAAATGGCAACGTAAAACAATACATTTTATCCTCAACTATTTTACAGTTAATTTATTAAAATATAAATTTTAATTACAATATTTTTTTTCCATGCCAGCAAACAGAATTTTATTGTTCAGTTTTATGCTTTCATGTTTCCTTTTTATAAACTTTTTATGTTATTTACTTACTAGAAAACAGTCATATCATGTAGTTATGCTCTGTACTTTGCGAACACCATCAATGTTAAGCAATATTATTAATCTATAAAATGCATTTAAAAATAAAAAAAATTGCAATATAAAAAATATTCTCGAACTAAAAAAGGCGTGCTCCTACTCAAAAAGTCTTTAAAATGATACGAGGATATTGGTTATAAAGTTATTATGCCCAAACTATCTGTTGTAAAAGGGTACATGAATTTTGTTTTTGTTATACCGATCGATTCGGAATCACTTTTTAACCACGATCTGAGTTTGGCTCTCCGTGTGTGCGTCGCAAGTCTTTGTGTCCAGATTGTAATTTACAAAATATTTTGATGATATTTGGTATCCCGACGTGTTTTGGCTCAAGGACAAACGCTATTAAAAATGGGGTCTCGACAGCTTCCCATATAACTTTTGAAATTAGGGGTGGGAGCCGTGGCCCACTATGGTATTTCTCTTTATTTCTTTGCAAAAACCGGCCGTTAAATGAGAGAATCTTACTTTGTAAAAGAATTGTTTAGCAGAGAACCTTATGTCGCAACTACAGTTAGAAATTAAAAGCAATAAAAAGGAACTTGAAGAAGCCCGCAGTACGCTAAAATCGAAACACATAAATCTATAGTTCCAAAATTTAATTCAAGTGCGCATCGCACTTAAAGTCTTTGTAATGGGAACCTACGACGGCAACGTAGAACATACGCGTTTGTTGTAAGGGAAGTATTGCCCATCGTTAGCTGCAGATTTTGCGTCTGACAATTTTCTGACGTCCCGCCAAAAAACTGTTACTCTTCTGAGTCACACCAACCATTTTCGTACGCACAAAACTCGATATTTTCATCGGCAAAAAATATTATTTTACGCTGCGATAGGTGCCGCTTTTCCCCCCCAAATGTCCTAGCAAAAAAAAATATAATTTCAGACATGTATGTCATCTACACGATAAACAGGACCAACCTGTGAGAAAATTCAAGGTTCATATGTGCACACTTGATACAATCGGAAAATTTACTTTTCGGAAAGTTTAAAATTTACCTCTTGTTTTCCCCCCTTTTTGGATACTTTCGGTAGAAAATTAAGAATGCTGAATTCCTTTCTTGTTCTAAAGGAGTAGAAAGGAGTAAAGCTTTCAAAATGCGGTAACAGACATAGTAAGCACGTGGTACACGATGTAAGTCAACTGTTCGTCCTAAGTTCCTTTAGTATAAATAAAATAAAATGAAGATGTATTTAGATTTTATTACAACTTTTTAAGTTCATTTTCATTTTTGTGACATCGAACGATCTCACTTCATAAACCATTAAATCCATACATTTGTATATTTAAGACGTAAAAAAAGCACATAAAGTTGTAATGGCTTTCTTCAGTTTTCTATTTTTTCGCAATTTTCTTGAAACAAAAACATTTTTTTCGTTGAAAAAAGATTAAAAAAAAAATAATCTAAATCTTACACATAGACATGTTCTTTAAAGACTATAAACACTTGTCTTGCTTTTGTGTACCATCAACAAAGGCTTTAAACACAATTTCCTAAGAACACCTATGAATGCCTGTAAGTTTCTTTTTTTGTTTATGCGAAAGAAACCAACAAATAACAAATTGTGTTTATTTGTGCTCATTTTCCGGTTTTCAATGGTTTGTAAAACCCATTACCAGAGAAAGAAAAAAGAAATGAGTTCTAGACGGTAAACTACAAACTTGATGTCTTCGCATATTATAACAGACGAAAGAAAATGAGTTTTTAATGTTTCTAAATATTTACCAAAGGCATAATAGGTGCTGCTGAATATCTAGTTATGATATCAAAATAAAAAAAAATTTGTCTTTTTTTTTTTAACAGGAGCAAAATATATTAAAACATTAATATTACTATGGGCAATAGTTAAAAATGTGATCAATTTTTTTTTTCTTTTTATTAATTTATTTGGTTTTTTACACACGAAACTCAGCTTAAATAAATTAACAGCTGAATTCAGGTAACTCTTAGAAGTAAATGTTATACTAATTATTATTAAAAAATAGTATAAAGTGTATAAGGAGAAGTAAAGAAAAAAAAATTAAATAATAATTCAGGTATAAACAAATAAGAGAGAAACAAAGAAGAAAAGCATGTAGGCAACTAGCACAGAGGCCTGGAGTTTGAAGATTAATAAGTATTATGGTGAACTAAGTCAAACGCTTTGGTAAAATCAGTATATACGACTTCCGCGCGAGAGCCACTAAAAAACGCTTGGAAAACATGGTAAGTAAACTCAAAGAGATTCGTGACAGTAGATCTTCCTTTCCGAAAGCCTTGCTGGAATGGAGTAATATAAGATTTAATACCAAAAACTACATGCTGAGTAACAATTCGCTCAAACAATTAAGTAAGGCACTCAACTTGGCGATGCCTCTGTACTTGTCTATATGATGTCTATTTCCACATTTGTGAATTGGAACATCCAACACAAAGGGAAACTGGTTTCAAGGAATGATTAAAAATATTTGAAATAATGCCACAAAACTCGTCACAGGATCATTTCAGTATACATACTGGAATGGAACCTATTCGCAATCGTTTTTATTAGGGTGTCGGTGTATTATCTATCAAGTTATTTTCTTTCTTTAAAAACATGTTCTTAATTATGAATCCTTAAAAGTAATATGAAACAACCAGACTGTAGCACTTTATAAAATTTTTGTTGTTTAGTTTATTCCAAGGGTACGTTAAAAATTTAGTAAAATTTTTGGACAAGCAAACATATGCTTTGAACAAAATTTTGTGCATCAATTGCACACATTTTCTTCATATATCGCAGATTATTGGGGACTGCAAACATGATTTTTAGGCGTACACACACACGCACCAAACTTTGAGGTAAGAAATTTAGCCATTATTACAAAATTTCAAGAAGAAACGGACAAGCTCTCGAACTCACTTTCCAGGAAAAACTTTTTTATCCTTTATATGCGTTATATTAAAAAAGAAAGATTTAATATTTGCATCGTATGTATGAAAGCTATTAGCTATATAAACTCAACGCTTCTCTCGAAAATTTGCAGGGAATTTCCATCAAAATCGAGCATAAAAATTGTTATTTCCCAACTTCTCTCTTTCTTACATTTTTTCGCACACAAACGATATCATTCCAAATAAATGCTATAAAATCAACATAAATGTGTCTGTTAATAACAATTTCATTATTATATGCGTTTGTGTAAAATGTTTTTTTGTTTCATTCTACACGAATGTGTGGACTATTCGTTTATTACGTTATATAAGCAAATACAGGGCGTATTAAATGAAATATATCACTCATACGCACGTTGTGCCGCAATAGTAAATTGTAATTAACATGAATAAAATGTGGTGACAAGCACTATTTTTTTTGTTGTTTTCTTTTTTTGATATTAATCCTATGACACACTCAAACCAAATAGAGACGTAATGGTGCGCAAATGAACACATATGCACACACATACATGTAGCTATGACAAATGAATATAGATCTCTATGCAGTAAGTAAGTAGTTACTACCGTTCATATTTGTCATTATAAATCATAGCATAGACCACCCGGAGATAAACTCTCGTTGTTTTTCTCTTTCATCTTCTCTCTCTCTCTCTCTCTCTTTCACTCCTTTTATCTCTTGCTATCGTTCTCTTGGTCGCCGTTAGTATTCTGTATGACGGAAGACCGCATAAATCTATACAAGTGTCATCATTTATGACATACTTTCACACATGCATATACGCACGTATACACTAACAAGCGTATATGTGCAGACGGTGCACATAAACAATACATAAAAATTAATTAAAGCTCACATTATTATCAATTTGAAATGATCAGAGTGGCAACGAGTTTTTCAATTATTATCAAGCGAAAAAAAAAATTTAAATTACACCGAAATGCGAACATATATATTTTTTAATAATCATTTATATCTGTTACACTTAATATACATTTTGTTAATTATCATAATTTTTCTTTTATAGTTTCAAGCTGATGATGCATTTTGCGTTTCATTTGCTTATACGATTTCGCAAAATATTTTGTGCTTTGTTTGTGTTTTTATTCTGTTGTCGAAAATTTATTTTTTATTTTCTCTCTCTTTCTCTTTCTCTCTTTCTTTTATAGCCTTCCCGTAGCTATTCGTTAAGACGTTATTCAAGAGATATTTAATGTTAATTAAACTAATTTAGCGTTAAGGGCAACATAGCAGGCGGCTTTAATGAAAAAAGAAAAAAAGAAGCATTAAAATCAACATGACGGTGAACAAGGGTTCATTACAAAATTTACCAAACATTTAATACAAGTGTTTCCGTTTTTGTCAAAAAAAGGCAACGTAAAAAATGTTTTCCTTTGAATCTATAAAGTGTTTTCAAAAGTTATTATACTTAAAATTGCCTGCTTAAGATTTTACATTCTTTAAGTACTTGTTGAAAAATGTTTTCAACATTATTTTTTAACTACAATCCTTTGCAACAAAGTGAAGAAACATAAAGTATTCTATAATGACATGTACTTAAAGATATATTAAAAAAGCTTCTTTACATCTCAATGGGAATCGTTGTTTATACATCGCAGCAAAAATTTATTTATGCCAAAACTTTGAGTGTTGTTATTCATTTTGCAAAACCAAAACAAATGTAGGCCTACACACTGTAAATATATTTAAGGTTAGCATTCCTTGTAATATTGTGATCATATAAATTTAAGTTAGATAAGAAAATTCCATTATTTTAATTACTTTTTTCCACTCGTTTTAGGATAAATTCTTATATTCTGAGTCTCGCCAAACAAGTTTCAAGTTTCTAATGAATTAATTTAAGTGATAACTGCTAGGTACATTAAACCGATGGCTGAAATGTACATAAAAATCAATTAAAAGACGATGAGATGAGAGGTTATGGTAGTTTCGAAAATAGAGCGACGCTAAGTAGAGTACATCGAATACTTGACTTGACTAAAATATCTCTACTGTCGGTCAATGTTAACGAAAATGAAAGGTCTGTTAATGGCCTATATAGAAGTCAGTTACGACGATCTGCAGAGTCCAGCCCCTTGACAATGGCGTTATCAGCGTTGCAATGCATTATTTGTGATGCACCATAGATACGCTAATAAAACTTAAATGGCATAAGTAGTGAAAATTCGAATTAATCGCTTAACTACTTAATTAATAATTCTATATTTTTTTTGAACACAACACAGACTGATTTCGGTTAAATATTTTGGAAGCATTTATACCATCGCTATCTTTCTTTATTATTTCTTTTTTTTTTTTGCAATGTAAGCAATCATTTGGGAGTGTCTCCTGTAAGTGTAGATAGAAGGAGGACGCAGCCCAATCGGTAAGTGCTACTATGCTTTTACGGACTACGTGCCCAGAGATTTGAACACTGGCTTGATGATCATGATTCTCACACTTTTCACTGATTCAGAACGATGTTTACATATAAACATTGAATGTAAGGTTTCATTTTATACAATAAATGTGTCAGTTGATGCATAGCATAACGTCAGAGATCTATCAAAGTCTGGACCATTGATCAATAATGATGAAATTGTCAGAAGTCGATAGCAGGTACGGAAAGATTAGGATACTTAGAATTCTAGGATACACAGCAACGCGTACTTAGTGTTAAATATTACTATCAAAACGGTGCAAGTTTATTTACCACTATTCCTAAAGTATGTCTAATGCGGTAAAAATTGCGTGTTTAAACAAGAAAATTCTACTTGACTGGAAAACGACAAAACTGAAGATTCATGCGCTATAATATTGCGTAGCCAGTGCTGGTATTTTCTATTTTTATTGCGTACAAGTGAAAATTTATATTGTATGTATGTTGTAATTTCTGAATAGAAATCAACCGGTAAAAAGAATCGCTCATATATCGTACTATGAGCGCCTATCCCCTCTCATCTCCCCCATCGTTCGGTAATGGGTATAAAAATGTGAGAAGAATGGTCGAAAAACTTCAAAGGACTGTTTAAGTTACTGATGCGAAACCCTCACACAACCGTAATTAAGGAAAAAACGTCATCGGGTTTGGCGAGATTCCGAACGAAGGCTCATACACTTCGATTTGTGAGGTGAATTAAAATAATAATAATAATAAAAATAATAACAATAATAATAAAAGTAAAGAGTAAATGTGGAAAGTTCTTAGCCTTCCAGTTTTTATAATTAGTGAGTAATGAACTAAAACTCAAAAATTTTTTGTTTAGAAAAACGGAGTTTCGTTCAGTTAACGTTTCATTGCGGACTTCTGCTCTGACCAATTTGGCCCATTTTCAGCACCAACCTGCGTACAAAAACTTTCAATGTTTCTGCGAAATTTTAAGTCGATATTTTCATTTTTGCGACCAGGAGAGTGTTAACAACAAACACCACATAGATAGGCAGACATAGCTTATCCAATTCAGAATCTCATTCTGATCAAAAAATATATATACTTAATAGGATATCTGCAGTTTGCTTTTAGGTGTTGCAACAATTATGACAAAATGAGTATAACCCCATGCTACAGTGATGGGCATAATAACAATAAATATTATTATAATTTATTTAGACCAAAGAAATAAATTCTAGGCTCAGCGCATGAGTAGCCGAGTATGCAAACGATAGTGACTTACAACTCAATGGCGGGGTGCTCACATCTCAAGTCAAGTTTCAATACAGGCGAGCACATGATCTAAATTATTTATGAGCCTTTAAAATCAATACCTTGTAAATTTATTTATTTAGAAAATATATAGACAACTAATAAATAAATAAATAATATTTAAATAAAGGATTAAAAGCAAGGCATAGAAAAAACCCTTATAGAAATTGTTCCCAATTTTCTCTCGAGGAACTTTTCATATATAAAATACTACGTAATTCTTCATATAATTTGTATTTTCGTTCCTCAATCTTAAAATATTCTCCAAAGCTTATCCATCTCTTATTTGCATAATACTAACTGAATATCATCTCATTTATCTTTATATATTGTAACTTGTACAATATCCGCAATAATGTAAATTAACTTTGCATCATATGTTGACGCTGGAACAAGTGTCAAATATAATCTTCCCTAAGCTTAAATATTTAATGCAACAATTTTGCACATAAACGTATAAAATGAAATGAATTTCAGGCAATCTGTTCTAAATGCACTCAAGAGTAAATTAGATATTTTTGATTATGTTTATTAAATGAATGGAATAAGTATGGATATGATATATTTTACAATTGACTATCTATATAAGTCTGTCTAACTCTTCTATGAAATATTATACGTTTTTTAAATGGAAAATTTATGGGAAATTCACAAAACTACATACACTTAAGGGAAAATGGAAGTTTCAAAGGAGTGAAAATGAGAAACAGTCTCTAAAAAGTTGTAGTCAGGAATAAAGTAAATGATGATGATTTTTCAAAAAACATTTTCCTAACGACAGGAGAAAGCAAGACTATTGTATTGTTTGTACAATGGAAAGACGAATGTAAATTTGTGTAGCAAAGATAAATATCGCCGCAAGAGCATAAAGGTTCAAAAACGTATCAGGATTAAAAAGATTCAAATATGTATTATATAAAACAGCACATATGTTCAAAATCGCATAAGAGCAAATAAAATAAATTATTTTTAAAGGAAAAATTTTCCACTTAGAATCAAATAAAACATAATATATGCTTAGTCAACTTGAATGTGTTAACATGAGCGTACGAGTATTAACAGATTTATTAATTTTATTACTCATTTCCTTTCCATTAAGGAAATAATTCTCTAAACATTAACATGGCACCTCAAGTTATCTCATGCTCCATTCCTCATAACGCATCCAAATGCGTCTTTTGTGTCAACTTTGGGAATATTTTACGTAAGATTAAGTAAACTGTATTTCTCTTAGAAGAAATCTTGGTTAATAACAATGTCTAAAAAGGTTTTTATTAACTGTAGGGGCTCATCAGTTTTTGCGGAAAGTAAGATTTAGATAAGAGCATTCAAAGTTCTTTTCCCTCTTACTTCATGCATCACATTATCCAACTATATGGAGTCATTTTTGGCAGATCTGGACAGTATCAACCTTACACACAGGCAAGCTGTGCCGTCTATATAACTGGTTTTTTTTATTCAACTTGCTGGCCGCAATTTTTGAGATATTTTGACGAAATTTGTTACACTGACGTGGTTTGACCTAGGGACGAACGCTATTGAAAATGATGCAGATCGGCCCACTTTTTCGACTACTTCCCTTGCCTTATTTGGAAAATTCGTTATGTAGCAGCAAAAGTTTCGGCAATAGACGTAACGTAAACAGGCTTTCAAAGGGCAAGTCTCTTTTTTTCTTATTTCCAATCACTCTGAGGATCTTGTCCAGGTGTGAAAACTGGCAAAAGAAATAGAGAAAGGAATAGGAAGTAAGAGTGGTCGCAGCCTAGTGGACGTGGGCTCAATCGGTATGTGTTACGTCTTTTCCGACTAAACGCTCACTATAGCGACCCAGTATAATCAAACCGCACGTACAAAAAGTTCTACGATATATGCTCCAGATTTGATTTCGGCAAGTACGTCCCACTTAGAGTTTTGGTTTTTATAATTTTTCTCTTAAGTTTGTTTTCAATTAAAAATTAAAAAAAACTAATACGTATTACAGAGTTAAGGAGAAATTATTGATTAGGTGCGACGTACAGTTGCTTAATCATGCTTAGCATACTTTGTTATAAGCAATAGCAGCAGATACCTAGTATTTTCATAAAACTTAAGCTAGTCCTTGCCACATAACTTTGTTGGAAAAAATCGTAAGTTAAAAAAAAAACACGAAACTTTCATAAAAAGAGTTCAATCGAATTATAGAGGAATACGTTTGTTTTTAGTAAAAACTTAACTTTGCTGATCCATAATCCAAAGCGAAAAAAAAACACAAATTTTCGTAAACTTATTTAAATAACGCACATGCACGTACTTATCTAGAGTCATGTAGAGATGTTGTAAATTTTTTAACCCTTGTTTTATGGTGAAAGCAACAAAAACAACAACAATAATAAGTTAAAAACATAGCATACTAATTAACCGCTTCCTCAACGTAATTTTTATTCACAACTAGTTTTTCAGTCGTTAATGAATGAGAAAAATTTCATTTAAATGTTCCAAATCAACATGCAAAAAGGGAAACAACAAAGGGTGATGAACATAAAAAACACATTTACCAAAACCGCTGAAAGAAATATTAAAAGAACGAAAAAACTCTGAGAATAAATTTCAACTTAGGAGAAAAATTTTAAGAAAAATATATTTATAGAACGATGAACTAAATCACATGGTGTGAGTGTGTTTTCAAATCATAGGTTGGATTACGTAATATCTATATATGTTTCTTATATCCTCCACCACTTATGGTACAGAGTATATTAAGCTTGTCCGGCTGAGCGTGATAACCAAAAAACCTAAGATAGCCCACCTTTTACTACGCGGAACGATTCAGAATCATTTTCTCAATCTATCTGGGCTTGTCTGCCCGTCCGATGTCTGTCAATGTAATTTTTTGTTCAAGAAAATTTTGATGAAATTTGGTACACTGACGTGCTACTAATACTATTGAAAATGGTTCGATTCGGTACATTTTCGTGATCACGCCCTTTATAATGCTTTACTTTCAAAAGTCGTTATGTGGAAAAAAATTGCAATTTTCAATTAACAAAGAAATTAATCTTAATTAATTTGGATCAAGTAGGTCCATTTTTTGGATTCCCAGGACACGGAAACGATTTTTGCTAAAAAACCAAATTGCTAATGTGTTATAATGAAAATTTGTTCATAACAGTAATTTGACATAAAAATTACCTGGGCCAAATTTGAATCGCATGAATTCATTTCTTGGACCCCACTCCATATAATTTTCTGATAAATAGTAAATCCTTCAGGAAAAGGGTTTATGTTTTTAATATTTTATGATGAACACAGTACGAAAATAAGCAAAAATATTAAAAATGGGGTATTTGGATCACATAAGCCAATTTTTTAGACCCTAACATATATAGGGGTTATCATGAAAAGCAAGCTCTTATATGGAGAGAAATTATAATTTCTAGTTTTCTATGATGAAAACTGAAATATAATAAAACATTTAAGAAGTAAATCAAGTTCGGTAAGTGTGGCTTACGTTCTGGGCATCATTCAATATGAGGGCTTCCATGAAAGATGTGTGAATGAGTGTACTATGCGAATTGGTGTAGAGTATTTGATGGTCGGCTTTGGTTTTTATGTTTTAATACGATGAACCGTCCAGGTGAATGTCCCCTGTAGGTATAACACCATCATGTTCAGAAAAAGGTGGGAGAAGAAAAAAAGGAATAGACTGTAACCTCAGCCTAATGGTTGTGTGCCCGACCGGCAAGGTTTTTGCCTTTACCAACTTTAAAAGAGTGTCCCTAGATTTATGTGTATTGCATACATGAGAATGCACAATTTTGCCTATCCTTCTCTGCACTCTCAACATTCTTCTGTATAAATAATATAAACTTCACTCTCGTAAGTTTTAAAAATATAAATAATTACAGTCCTCAATTCGCATATTTATACAGACTTACCAATCAAAAAATGCTTTTTAATTTGTTTATATTATATTTTTATATCTTTATTTAACTGACACAACGAATGACACTGGTTGTAAGAGCTAAAGTCTCAAGTTCGTCTTGGGCCCACACTTACGTTAAGTATTCTTACCTATTGTTAACTTGTCTTTCTATACAAGTAGTTAAATACCGCAGGCCCAGAACTGCCTATTTTACATTTACAAAATATGGTGCCAATATGGAAAATGGGAGGAGTACGTCAACTGACTTCGCATATGATCTTTACGCGATTGGCATCGCCAATTAAGTTTGAACAGAGGTGTAAAAAAAAGAAGATGGCACTTCTTGCCATCTTCCTTCTATAGATAACCTACATGTTGAACGACGAACCGTAGCACGCTGTTTTCATTGCCCCGGATTGGGCAAATTTGATGAGCGTAGTTCCGAAATCTCTGAAAGTGGAAATCACACCATCTACAATGCTAACGGGCACGTAAAGATGGGAGGCAAAGAGGTAGATAATGAGGATCAACTATCCCCAAGGGTTCATCTCGAAGTAATGCTAAAGAGATTACAATATCGTTTTACCCAGTCGTCGGACCATTACGTGGCAAGGCGCTGTTTTTAAGACCATAAAAAAGGAAAGAAAGGAAAAGGAAAGGAAGGAAAAAAGGAAGGAAAGGAAGGTTCATAGGTAGGTAGCGATAGAGGTTTGACTTGAAGGGAACTTAAATTATAAATTATCAAAATAAACTGAATTCTTCACAGTGTGCACAAAAAAAAAAGATGCTGAAGCTTACGATATTCCGGATTGTACGTAGAGGTATCTAAGGTTAGCTGGGAACAACATTTTTATGTAGGACCAGAATGCCTGAAAAAACCAATAAGCCAAATCCAGACAACAGTTATATAAAATTCTTTCCGTAAAATCTCATTTTTACTAGTTATACTACTATACTTTACTGGTCAAGGTCGTGAGATTCTTTTAAAAGTTACTTCACCTGTGTTACCAATGAAATGACGAAGTGATTATACTCTGTATTGATGGTTGCAAAAATGGAAGCAGAAAACTTATCCACCACTTAACATAAATTTCGAACATTTACTCGTAAAGCATATGTTCTCAATGATTAAATAAAAGAAATGATATGATTGTCATGTAACCCTGGTTCTGTAAGCAAGTGGCAATGAACGAGTGGTTAAATGTACAATAAGAAGAAAAATTATACAATACGTTATATGTCGTCCTTATTCAATGATGTTAACGTTGACAATGGTAGTGAAACTACTTGAAGAAAATTGTGCTCGTCATTCAAGTGTAAATAGTAATAGTACCAGTGCTGCTCTGGTATTGATATCTTTAAACAAACTTTTAACAAAACAGTTATGCACTTTTGTTAGATGTATTATAGAAATCCAAGTGCTCTTAGTTAATCTCTGTATATGTTACTTTATATATATATATATATATACATATATATATGTGAATATATGAATATATATATACATATATAGCAATGGATATATACGGAGGTAAAGAAGTGCTAAAGCGTCCTTTTTCAAAATTTACACTCAATAAAAGCTGTTGGATTTCAATTTATTTATTCTTTTAGAACTTTTTTTTTTTTGCTTTTATGGAATTTTTTTTTCGTTTAATGATTTAATATCAACCGCATGCACATACGTAAATATAAATAAATAAAACAGTTTTCGTTCTCCTTGAAAACGTAAATGTCGAGAAAAGAAACTCATGACGATGATGATGATGAAATCCAGCAAAAATATGGAAAAGCAAAATAACGAGATTTTACTTTTTTTTTTATTTTACTTTACTTTTTTTTTGTAAATTTTTTCTATGTATTCGTTAGTTAACAAATACAGTAAAACTTACACATATGTACAGCCATTCAAGAGTAAGTCGTGTATGATAGAGATTTACAGTTACATATATATTGTATAGAAAAGGAACAGTGAATTTTCTATTTTTTTTTTTTTTTTTTTTGTTTGTTAATTCTATTCTGTTTCATTTTACAATTTAGTGTTGCATTCAATTTTTGCAATTGGAACGCATACAAAAATATTGTTAACAACCTATATGCATACATACGTGAGCGATTGTATATGCGTGAGCAAAATTGCTTTTCGAGAACCCCTACCCAAACATATGTATGTGTGTATATGTACGCAAACGTACATGAACTCATATGTTTTGCCTTTATTTATTAGATTCTCATGCAAAATTGTCAACGTTCTGCTGAAACAATTTTTCGTAGATTTTATAGACATTTTATAGTTATATAGTTCGCTTAGCCTGGGGCCAAAAAATAATTTGGATATGTCCGCTCAAAAATTTTTTTGAATATATAGAACGATAGATAAACTTGGCATTAAAAAATCTGAAGAATTTTTTGCTTAATTCTCAAATCAGTTTCTGCTCTAGATGGGCAATTATCGAAGATAGCATTTTCGATTTTTTTAACATATTTTAAGGCTTTGGGTAATGGTTATGACCTATTTTGGATATAATCCTGCGACAATATTAATGTTTGTTATATTTTCACATTTGCCGAAGTTTCGTCTACTGACAATTTCAACAATAGGCTTACGATGACAAAAGACAGTCATGGAATATGATAACAGAAATTCAAGCGCATGAGATATGCGGCGTTGCAAATGCTTTAATATGCGTGGTGTACTTGCGTTACTTAATGGCGTCCAAATGGCTACAAACTGATATTCTGAAAATTACTATAAAAACAATTTATTTTCGAGACAGATAAAACTGAAAACTTGTTTAGACTTCGCCTTGAAGCCTTCTTTTTTAAATAGAAAATAAATTTTTCCTGCTCTTCGTTTTTTTTTTCGTGCTTTAATTCGCATTCTTATACTCTTTGCTCTAACAACTAAGTGAAATAAAAAATTTAATCTAAAAGTCCGTACATCATCATTTCTTCCTCATAATTTTCTTCCTCCTAAGTACCAAAAAGCGTAACCAGTATTATTATTATCACAATTAATTTAGCCAGAGGAGGAAAATCCAAGGACTAAGTTGATTCAGTCCGTTCTTTTTTTTATATTTAAAATATATATAAAGTGTAGATGACTACAACAGCAGTAAACAGTGGAGAACTAACCGAAGAGTAAAACGAGCGAAGTGACGTTGCGGGGAAACAGCGAGAAACAAGCCCCTCGTTAAGCAGCAGTCGTCGAGTCAAGTTGTAAAATAATACAATCACCAAACCGTTTTTCGTACTTTTATTATTTGTTTTTACTTAGTTAATCCTGAATATCTATTACTTTACATTAACCATTAGTCTGACGTCTTTAATTCTGATAATAAAAATATCGTCATTCTCTACATATATATTTATACGGAGTGTATATTTTAAAACAAAAGAAATGAACAGGTTAATCAAAGTGTTGCTCATTACTGCTTATTTCCCACTTCTCAAGCAAATGTCTCATGTGTTGATTCTATTCCCAAAGGTATTAATATTTGAGTATAGTTCCCAACAATCGTGACAATCGTTCGAGCAAAAAGAGAGTCGTGAGAAGACTGCTGATAACAGCGGTAAGGCTAGGACCATAATTATAACCACCAGGTTAGAACTACAAACATTTTCTGAGCGAGTTTTGCTATATGGCACCCAATTCCTTGATACTGAAAACTGAGGAGATCGTATCTTTTCACATATTACTTCGGGTTTGTCGCTTTTCCATAAATATGTTAATATTCCTTAGGAATGGTTTCATTTGGTGAGAACAAATCATAATACAATACACCAGTCGACTCCCAAAAGAGCCCATCATAGATATTCAGCTCTATTGTCGATGTTATTCGTTCGCATACTTCGTGTCATAGTTATTTCGACTCTAATTATCGTAGCGATTTTCGCTGTTTGCCAGTCGGAAGGATCTAGCAGCGCTCTCTTTTATATTAATCCGTAAAAGCAAAATTTATCATACATTGCATTTTTTTAGCATAGAACAACATGCACTCAAAGTCCCAACATACTATATTGTGTATGCTTTAATGTTAAAGTTGCATATAACGTAGAGAAATTGCTTTCAAATAAAGAAATCACAGTACTACTTAAACTCTTTCCAAGAAAACAAACGAAACTAATTTGTACTCCCGATACAATTGAAGCCCAAATAGTTAATGAGTATTACAAGCCATCATCAAATAATGATAAATAATTTCCAAAATTGCTATTGTAGATAGCAATAGCTTACTGATCCAGTAAACTTTTTTTCCTTCTCTCTCTTTCTCTCTCTCTCTCTTCCTGTATGTTTACTTTAAAATACAGTTTGTAAAGTTTATAGAGCATTTAAAAACTTGGAAAAATATTTTAGCAAGACTTAAGAGAATACTTTTCTTACTTTTCATAAAGAATTTTCAAAGTAATTTCACTAAAAATATAGAGAAAACCATTCAAGTTTCTCTGAAAAAAACACAGATTGGAAATTCTTTATACCCCTCTTTCTTTGTTTATTGATTTAGTTGATATTTTCTAAGCTCGATTAAGTTACGTACATTTCTCGTACGTTTGCTTTACTTTGAGCACATGTAAGAAATAAAAATTGCGCAATAAAACTAATTGAACAAAACGAAAAACGTGTAAAGTCTCAAATACGTAATTGTGCATGAATTTCCAATTTTTGTTTTTATTGCTATTTATTTTATTTCCCTCTTCAAGCATTTCGTTGTCCATTGTCTCGAATATTATTGCAATAGTAACGTAAAACATTACGAATCGTAAATTCAGTTACTTCAGTTGTTTATGCTTTAGTGACTTTTATGATCTTTTTACAATTCTGCGATTAAACCATTAGTGTTAATACGCACTTTTTTTACTCTCAAAGAGGAATTTCATTAAAAGCTACATGAGCTGATTGCCACGAAATAGTGCATGCAATATATTGATTTATGTGTAAATTGAAAATTTTTCACTGTTATGTTGTGAATTTTACATATCAATTGCAATACGCCAGCAACGTGTACATGTGGAATATGTTTTTTAACAACTTTATATGACCTGCGAATGTAAAGCTTAAAATGTTTTGTAAATGTAGCAGCTAAAGCGACTTTGGGTATCAATATACCTTACTTCATCAAACTAACTCCTAAAGGTAGGTTATAAATTTTAATTTATTACATCATTCATTCAAATCGACAAAAGTTTTTTTTTTGTAGTAAAGGCACTTGAAATACTTCCATAGCTTTTTATGCAATTATTGAAGCGATACTTTTTTAAGAGCAGCCGTCAGAAAGGAACACTTTGACTTTTCTATTTAGCAAGAAACCGCAGTTCAGTCCACTCGCTTATTAATCATTTTATATGAAAGTCTGAAAACAAAACTACTTTGTCTGTAGTGTTTTCTTTTGCCTCTTTTCTTGCTTTCTGTTTTCTCCTTTTGCCGTTTTTTTCTTTCTTTGATTATTTGTTTGTTCGAATCTTCTATGGATTCTTTCAATCATTATTCAGTTGCAAAAAGGGACAAACTTGCACGAAAGTTTTTTTCCCCATTGTTTTTTAAACTGCTTTGAAAAATGATTTCAAAGTTGAAAGTATTGCTATTGGTCTACTTTTTCAAAGTAGAATATCTAGATTGTAAGATTACTCTCATAAGGATGACAGTAATAGCAGCAAAAACTTTAAGCCTAAGAGACAATAACAAATCTAAATAAAATTTTATTACTTTCACTTTAAATTAATAGCAGTGTGTATGGCAAAGCTAGTTGGATGGGAAGTTCAAACAACCATTACTCGGTAATCGGGGGTGATTTGTTAAATGCTAAGTGCCATAGTAGAAAAAGGCAAGCAAAAGAATATATTCAATAAAGGTTTGAATCCTTTGATAGAAACCATAAACTTTGCTCCTCTCTTTGTGTAATACATTTGATTTATTTGGAAATATTTTGATTTCGTAAGGTTACGCTCAGTTTGAATATATTTACAGATACCTCGGCGTAGTGCACGACATATAAAACTTTTTGTAGAAAGCCACAAGTGCAGACATTTTTTCTTGTTTTGCAATAATCTCTTCATTTTCTATAAAAACTTAACAATGTTTGTTTCTTCAATTCACTGTCATGAGCATACCTTTTTTTATCATTTCTACAAAAAACTGCCCGTCAGTTAGACGATTACGTTGATTCCGAAGCACTTTTAAAATTTAAAACCAAGCATTTATAAGGCATTGATGTATATATTCATATGTATGTATGTGACTCTTCGTTTGTATGTTCTTCTGATTTCGACAAAACGTGACCAAGTGCATGTTTAATGATGGCACGTCTCCTTTTATATGTCTACGGATACAAACCCAGCCGGCAGTTTGCTCTGTAAATTTCCACATATGTGACCAATTTGTTAAATTGTTTACGTTTGTTGTTCTGTGGCCGTAGTTTTTGTTATTGCTGTTATTGTTGTTAGGTTTTCGACCGTTTTTACACCCTTACCAAACTTACATACTCTAAACACATATTCTTCTTGTTATTTTTGCCTTTAGACAGACAATGAATGATGACAAAAATTTTGATGTTTTTTCCTATCAACAGTTGTTGTGTGTTTATCGTCTTATCTAAAAATAAGTATAGATGCTATGTACGATTGTTTTTGTCATTCTTTTCGCTTTAAGGAAAAATAAAATATAATAACAATTTTCAAACCATTTTTACTTTCCTTTATATTTTGTTTTTGCCTTCTTTTGATGCATTTAGTTATTGCTCAGTCAAGCATTTCAATCCAAGTCTAGAAATAAATCAGCTTTGGTATAAATTAAAGTGAAGCTTTTAGCTTCCATTTCATTTTCAAAATGATTTCAAAACTTTTACATCGTCGTAAAGTCATGATCAACGGTTAGAACGTATATAAATTTTTTTCATTGAATTTGTAAATTCTTGACCAGAAACAGCGGTTAAACTGAAGCAATTTTTTTTTTGTGAAAATAATAATAGTACAGAAATTTAAAATTGACCTAACAACTTCTGTCTTACTAAGTGAATTTCAATCATTATGATTATAATACAGTCAACCATTGAAAACATCCTAAATATAATCGTAAACATACAAATTTGAAAAACTGTAAACATAAAAACACCATAGTTAAGCTGACCACTAGCCAGGCCAAATAAGGCCTTTTATTACAGAGTGCTCCAGCGTTTGATAATCGTCGACTTTATGGTAAAAGCACTCACGCCAAAGTCGATCAAGTTATAGTTCTCATTACGTTGTTTTCACAATCTTCGGATCGGTGTTGCCGTAATTTATCCAGTAGTAAATTATATTAAGTGTTCGAAAAAGACTAAACTCTCGCTGTAGGATACTTAAGTATATTTTAGATGCCAAGCATTCGGAAGCAAACATACCGTTCACAATCTTATGAATTAAAGGGCACATTAAGCATAACTCTCAACCTGTTTACGATAAAGATCGCATTGTGGATCCCAGATTATGGAACACTATTTCAGAATAGGGCTCTTTAGCGATGTACACAGCAACCGAGTTGTGTAACGATCACAAAACTCTACCGCCCAATGTGCTTTTTGCTTGATGGTAATATTTATATGGGTTGATTTTTGGAAGCCCATTTCTTGCAATATATTCAAGAATTCTACTTACAAAATTTGGTATGAAACCTTAAGGTAAAGTTTCATATTTGTTCAAACAATTTATTTTTTCGAGAAATCGGTTAGCATTCCGAAGTGTGATAAAGACAAGTAAAAATTTCTTGGCTACATTTCAAAAAGTTACGCTGTTGGTTGAACACAAAAATACAAGACGGACCGACAAGCTTAACTCAAAATGACAATTATGTATTAATAATAACGATATTTGCAAATGATGCGTTTTATGGGAACCGGTCAAAAAATTCATTCGATCCGATTAATTTTCGACAGTGTTTGTCGAGTGAACTACGGTCGACTTTACCCGGTTTTAAAGTTTTAACCTGTTTCTAAGTCAAATCACAACTGAAATTTTCAAGTTTTTGTGTTTGCCTTGAAGCGAAAAATGCAATCAAACGCACATATGCACACAATTACATGATGTTGAACCATAAAATTGTAAATGATTGTTATACCGAATAGAACTTTAGAAGAAAATCAAGAATAAGTAAACCAAAAGAAAAAAATTCATTTGATTGTTTTCTTTTTCCCTTATTGTGCTCGAATCATTTGATACATTTTAAGCTCAATTTACTGGGATAAATGTTTTGTAGTTATATAATATCATCCTTGGTTATATGGATTGATGGACAAGTTGTTGTCGTCTTATTTCATATGATCATTTACTCATTCAATCCTACGCAACATTGCATCGGAAATTTCAGTATCACAAAAAAAGGGGGGAGAAAACTTGCAATTGTATGCCATTGTTCAACCTGAACAATTGCATTGTAATGAAGCCCATCAATTATGTATTATAAAGTTTTAAAAAAAATGCTTTCCTTTCAAGTCTCATTAAAAGTATAAACTAAAAAGGAAAAACAAAAACAAACAGCATAGGCTGTCATGTTAAGTGCTAAATTGTAAGCAAGAAATGATAAGCATATACTTAGGCTTAATGGTTTTCATAATTTTATTGCCTACATTTGGATGAAAGAGAAAATAATAATAAATTTTGCAATTTTTCATGAAATGAACATCAAATTAAGGCTTAATTTTCTAACTAATTGCATATGATTCATAAGCAGAAGATAAAAGAAATTGTATGGAATAAAAACGGTGTAGTAATAAAATAATTTATTCCCTTTTTTATTTCAAAACTACTGCTTTGACCATTTTGCTCATTTTGAACTATGGCCAAAAACTAAAACATTTATTATGCTTGTCGTATATGGTTTTATTGCTTGTCATACAATTATTTGCATTTGTTTCAACTTCGCAAAAATCTTCCTCTCTTCCTCAGTTTGCGGTGTACCTTATTTACTAACACCTACACGTATTGTTGTAAAACAAAGCGGTTATTGAACTTTGTATATATGTATATATATGTAAAAGTGTAACAGTGTAATACAAAAAACTGGAATAAATTTTGTTAGGACTTTATAACATCTATGCATATACATGAATACATATAGGATATTTAAGTACACAGACAGTCTGTTCATGATAATGTCGGCCAAAAGTCACTCTACCCATATGTATGTATACATAAGACATTTTTTATGCTTATGCCAGTTTATGTGTATAGTTAGCGTGCCATAAAAAAAATGTATTATATATTTATGTATGTGTACGAATAAACACCAGTAACAGCTGGATTATGTAAAAACAACAGCTGCAAGCGAAAAAATGTATGTATGGAAGTGTAATACTTTTTGGCACAACGCCAAAAACGTGTAATTAAACACTGTCATGAAGAAATACAATACGTAAAGGGAGAAAAACTACAATAAAATCAAAGGAAAATTATTACAACAGCTTTAAAAGCTCCACGCAAACTTACGCGTAAGGGTAACAGAAATGGCAATGGCCTTATATTGGCACTACTAACATTCACATTAATATCTGTGCGGTTGGCAAAATGAATACTTATTGTGATATTCGATCCAATTTATTTTTAAGTTCAAATAAGTTAATTATTAGTTTAAAGTAGTTATTTGCAATAATAGACTACATTATCTTGTATTTAATCAAATTTTTAACTCATCGAATCTTGCTTTAAAAAAAATTTCTTTCTTATCTTGATCCTAAAAAATGTGTATTTTTAACTATAAAACTGCAAATTTTATAATGCCTTATGCGTATGTAATATAATAATATTATGCAAGCATAAACCCGTAGCACGAATTCAGTAAACTTCAATCGCTGCAGTTAACAAAAACAAAAAAAAAGCTTTATTTACCTTAGTATTCAATGATATATATCTTTTTCCTGCCGATAGGCCACCAGCTTCTTTACATATATTTTGTAAGGATTCCGAGATGCTAGGGTGAAAAGTCACTCACGCTATTTACGAACACGTTCAAGTATTTGAAAACTTTGTTATCCATACTGCTTAATAACGATTGAAGAAACAGCAATCCGATGACGGTCAGAAAGAAATGAGGAAAGAGAAAAAGATAGGGGGTGATTGCTACACAGCAGGTACATGCCCAAATCGGTAAGTGTTATGCCCTTACTGAGTGAAACCTCGCTGTACACGTCATTTTTCCTCAATTAGCATCTAGTGTACTCTGCAGCACTAAGATATGGACCCGCGAACACTACACTACTTTGTTGAGCAACGCCTCAAAAAATCAATCGCGTTTTAGTTTAAAATACCTTTTAGAATTTTTTTTCAGCAGATGTGAACATGACTTTTCTACACTGCCGTTGTTATGGAGAATTAATGTTTCTTTATTCATTACCTTTAGGTAACAGTTTTGAAAATAAATCATCTTCTCAGCAAGCTGAAATGCTCTTCATTGGAAATCTTTTGGTCAACTCGTGCAGTGCCGGAACAATGACCTTTTTGAGAGGCATTTCTTCCGGCCTTTGGTTCTAATTCACGTTATTTATAAAACTGTGACTTCCAGTGTAAAAGTATTACCTTTAAATTTGTCGTATAAGCAATGTCGCTAAAGTGTATAGTGGCTTTGCAAAACTCAAGCTTGCAAAAATAAAGAATCCCAAATACCGAAAGTGTTACTTTTTTAACTCCAAGAAAAGTGCTGCTGGAAGACAAACCACACAATCTTGGATCGCAGCCAGACGTCAGAATAACAACTAACATCCTCGCTAAAACTGGATATCCTTGGCGTTCCCACTAAGAAGAATTAGCTCGATTTAGAGTATTATGGGCTGCCTCCAGAACGTCTTTTTAAAACGAAATTCATATTCTGTGAGGCAGACAACAAAAAAAATTGCAACCAGCTATGGGTAATACTCTAGTCGAATAGTTTTTAACATTGCGTTGAAACTGACTCTTTTTTCATTAAAAACCAACAATTTCCCTAGAGAACTAGTATATTTGGAAGAAGATTATTTGCAATGTTCAGGTTATAAGCGATCGCTGTGCAAGTCATTTTTCGTCACAGTTGATTAAAGCTATCATTTGACCGGAATTAATATACTCTTTGTCGCAAATCCAGACGGATACTTTCCGAAAATATGGGCGCAAAATCGCACAAGATTGCTTTTGTTTACAACATTTCTTAAGTTTGAGATTGACAAGAAATGAGGAACATTACCACTATAGGATTTTGTGAAAGAATTATGCGTAGACGCAATGCACGTAAGTAAGGTATCATTTATTTCGTCACTAAAAGGACTAAAGGTAGGCAATATATGCAATTTTCGTGACCATATTAATTCATCAGAAGCAAGTGAAAGGTATTAATTTTGTATGCTCTTGTTTTTTGCTTCATTATAAACTGGACTGATTTGATGGAAGCATTTCTATATAGACTTATCGTGCATCTCGAGTATTTTCAATACAATTTGTTGTGATTTTTGTAGCGGCAATATTCAACTTACACTATTTCAATAAAATGCAATTTATTACGCAAACAAAGAAATAAAATATCCAGCAATGTTTTTTAAAATATGTGCTTCACATAAATGTAAATGAACACCTTTTGTTCTCGTTCGCTTATTAACGGTTCCACGTATTCGCATGTTCAATTGCTTTTATTGGTGTAAAATCAATTGCTATTCACATATATATTGCCTTGAAAATTAAATAAAGCGGTGAGAGCAAGAATGAAGTAAAAACAACATAGCATACAACGTATAACTCGTTTTATAAGAAGAAATTTAAAACTGTAATCTTCGGAATGAAAATTAAAATCAACTGATGACAATTTACCTAATTTACTGCAATTTAAATTCTTCAAGAATAACCTACTTTCAGAGCAGCAGTTTGTTTGCAGCTAAAAGTCGTTCAATACGTCCCACACCAGAAACAAGTGACACGGCAAGTTATACTCGCCTCAAGGAGAATCTCTATTGAATGCAACTGCAGTCTAGTTGCAGTCTTTACCTGAGCACACGAAGTTTAGACTATTGGTCCTTTTAGCTTATCCTTGAAAATACATTCACCTTTTTGCATAACTTTTAAGAGGCCATCGCTAATATATGCAGCAAGATTGCGATTAATATCTTCTTAGAATTAGAAGTTACAATTGTCCGTCTGCTGCGGGCGTATCATGAGCATTTTATAGCTTAATTTGTACCCATCAAGTTTCGGTTTTCTACCCAAATTTTTGTAAGCAAGCATTCAAACAACAAAAGACCGAGAACCAAAAGAGGCTAAATCAAGTCATGTCTTACTTTAAATTATTTGCTTTAGAGAGCCTCGAATACATTTAAAAAAAAAGCGGTAACACTACACTCGTGTACTTCCATTCTTAGTTGTTTGTGCAACACCTGTTTTAAAAGGTGGTTTCTTTTTTAAGTTATACCGTTTTCCTTCTCACTGCACATAAGAGTGAAAATCAGCACATTATCGTCGTGTACGCATTACATATATTTTAATAATATTATACAAGAAAGTTTTACAAACATACAATATTTGTGATTATTTGTTATTTGACTCTAAAATTTACACCAAGCGAGGCGTTCCTTGCGGTTAAATATACATAATGGTGTTGCATAAATATTTGTGTCTCTATGGATACAATTTATATAAATAACATTACGCTTAAATTTCCGCTTATGTTTACATTTTTAATATCAAATATATTATGCACATCTGTTTCATTTTATTAAATGTTATCTTAATTTCATATATAACTAAAACGACAAACGGAAATGCAAGTGCAGTTATCAGACGAATTTACTCGCGACATAAAAACGAATTCTTTAAACTTCATTAACGTTTCAAAGTTAATTACTTACAACTCAGTCGAAATTATTCAGAAATACGCGAAACCACACATGCATAGCGGTTGCTATTAGTAAAACCGATGTAACAAAAAATTGTTGCTGTGCTCTTACCAAAATTGCTATTTGCTGTTATTCTTCAAAGCGACGGCAATTGCTATCTAAGCTTGTCAATTAATTAACACTCTCCAATTTGGAAGTAAGTAAGTAAGTAAAATTTGCTAAAAGCTTGTTATTATTCAAACAATTTTTGCCTCTAATTTTATTATTATGTCTACTTATTATCAGAAAATGATAGGCCATCGTAATGTGGTTATGATTGATGTAAGTATTCAGTACTAAATTAAGGCAGGTAAGGCACTTGGAAACTTAGACATGTTTGTGAATACCAAAATCGGTCCCAATTCCGGCGCCCGATCTGAAATGTTGCTATGTGGGGTATATACGTATTATTATCATATTTTTTGTGCCAGTTTACAAAATCCAATGCTCACTGCTAGCTCAGGAACTCACTTAGCAGCGAAGATCGGAACAGCTGCTGTTGACCACTGCTCTAGCTGTGTCTATTTAAATCTTATCGTTTACTCAGAAAATCTAAAGATTAACGTGGAAAAATTATATAAAAGCCAAACATCAGCAACTTGGCGTAAAAACCCGAAGACTCTATTTGCTAATTCCTTCAAGATCTCAACTTAATCTAAAAATAAAATGAATTTTATACAAAAGTATTCTCAATCCTATTTAGAGTTACGGCACACAATTGTGGGCAACAGCCAGTAACTCCAATCTTGAATCGAATTCAAAAATATTAATTTAAGACCCTACGTCTCATTGCTAGCATGCAAGCAATTCATGATGTATTTTCAATTACTGTTCAAAACAGTTTGTCCGACTGAGTAGTATCAAATAATACTTTGGCAAGATCTCTTGGAGATGAAAACAATGGCATTACAAGATTGGGAGGACTTCGTACATTGGATCTTTCGGTTGGAAACTAATTTATATTTGTTCCTAAAATTACATTTTTTTTTTTTCTATTCTTTTGTTTATTTATCAGACCGGTGAGTCGTATTGTTCGAATTGAAACCTATATTACTTTCCTCGGTTGACCGTAACATTTATATAGATTGTAAACCAAATATGTACAAAACAAGTAAGAAAATTATACTCGATCACGACGACATGTTTTATACCAATCACCGACTAAGAAAAGGAAAAAGAAGGAGAATATTGGGCGTGCGACTTTCTCCAATGTCAGTATCTGTATCTAAGTCATGGTCGCAAAAATCGTATTGATATCAATTTTTACTTTTATTCTACAAAACTAGAAAAATTAGTCACGCCCATCAAAAATTATAATATATGAAAATTTAGATTTCTTTGCTTTTTTAGAATTTTTTTAGAATAATGGCGGCGAATATTAAAGATAAGACAACGTCAGAATATAATTTTCTTACTTATAAAGTAAAACAGCCGTGAGAAGAATGTATTCGCAAGCAATGGGAAAATTTTTGTTAGTTCATATTCACTAACCACATATATTAGTGAAACTTCTCATAAATGTAAATCAAAGCCATCGAAATCGATGTAACCTTTCCCAAGCTATTGTTCCTTCACATATTTGTCAATCAATACATCATTTTATTTTTCCTTTCCCCTATTAAGGTTAATCTAATCCTTAGGAAAGTCCCAAGAAGTCACACACACACGGGCCAGTTGTGATTTAATTGCTCGCAAAAGGGAAGTGCGGGCCTCAGAAGTCTGTATAAATAACTTGATAACTAAAAACTGCAATTATTGTGCAATTGTTATGAAAGAATTAACTTTTACCGTTAGCTTGCTGCGAAGAACCTAGTCAACGAGCCTATGTAGATCCATAACTATCAACGAACTTGTTTTTTGCGAAATGAAACGTAATTATTGACTTAAGCCAGAAGCCATAAATGCTTTTCTTATTTTTTTTATTGGGTTTTTTCCGATAAAACTCAATTTTAATCAATTTCGAAAAAAAATTATTGTTAATTTACCTTAACAATTAACACGTAAATTACTTACATGCAATACTGTACATATTGCTATAATACGTATAGAGAAATGGTACGAACAAGTTGTCATTTTCAAATGGGCTTACATTGATTTTTATAAAGCTCACTGACCATGACTGTGATGGCGCGCTATTAACGTAGCATAGACTACCAAAGTTTGATGCAGCTTGCCGTTGTGCCATGAATATCAAAGTTGTTTTTTTCTGTCATTGTTTTGCTATTGCTGCCGTGGACTATGCTCGTACGTTGTCACGGGTTTTTTATTTTTTATATAAAAACCTTGGTTAAATATAAACATAACAAAACATATGTGCACACAAATATATATGTTCACATATCATAGTATTAGTTATATGCACATGTATGCGTGCGCGATCTGGTATTTTTATCAAAACCATTGAGGCCTTTTAATTACTCCACTGAGTAACATTTAAAACAAGTGGATGTTTTTATTTTTTCATGAGCAATTTTTTGTATTCGCAATACAAATAACAAGAAGGGCTAAAATTACAACAACTGCAACCAACAACAGAGGAAACATTATTGCGTAAAAGGTTTTTTTTTAAGTACTATAACAGTTTTATTTTATTTTTATTTGTTGCTCGGCATGGCTGTTGATTTTTGTGTTTTCACCCAATGTTTGGTTTTTGTTCAGCTTACACGCGCGCACTGCATTTAAAAAAAAAATGAAAAAGAGCACGTTTATTGTAAGAAAAAATAGTATTCAAATGGCAAATTACATTTTCTTGGTAGAGAACACTTTAAAATTTACCATAAATTTTTAGTTTATATATGTAGTAAAAAGCAAGACATCACTTCATAGTTGCGCCCAAGTTTTTCAATTCATGTACAATATCCTAGTACTCCGTTGAAATAAAAAATTTGTGCAAGTAAAAGCAACGGGAACCAGTATAAACACAGTAGCGGAACCCCGCTAGCTATGAAATCCCTACGCCGCATCGCTTAATACAGTTACTCACCTAACGAGTTTTCACAATAAGGTGTTACATGGGAAGTGACCACATGCGAACTACTTTCACTACTCTTCATCCTTGGGTCAGCACACTTCGCTGCATTCAATTTCATTTTAATTTCTCAGAAATTACGGTCTATAGATTCAGCTCAGAAAACAAGATAGACAGAAGACAGGCAGATACACAAGCTTAAATCGGTTGGTATAAGAAAAGATTGGTGTATATTTCACATCCATTGGAACGTTGCATACATCCGCGCAAACTTAACATTGCCTTGTACCACAAGAGTGATGTAGTTCGCTTTTCTTTTACCCAGAAATATGTTTCGGGTTACCATAATATGTTTTCTTTTTCAATTTTGCTTTTTAAGTCTATTAAGAAAAAATTCAACTATCCAAAAATCAGACTATCCCTAGTTTGTTGAAAAAAATTTAACATAAGTCTTCTGGCTTTCGATTGATCGCGAAATTTTAATAGACTTTAACTAGCAATACTGGAGTAAGTAATCAAAAATTCGATTTTAACTATGTATAACTACTCTGTTTTGACTTTAATACTTAAAATACCTGAAGCTGAACATAAGCTTTGAATATTTTAGCAAAAAAAAAAAACTTTTTTAAATCATGAAAGGCTTCTATGAAAATTTCGCTATTTTATCCCCAAGGTTTCTCCGCGAAAAGGATTTTATTGAATACCTTTCCAAAAAAAGACAGTCACGTACGTTTTATATCAATGTTTTGCTAATGAAAAATACCGACCATTTCATTTCACCAAACATCAACGAAAAAAATTAAACCGAACTGCTGTCGACAATACACAACCAAAAAACAAAAATAAAAAAAAAAAAAAACGCTAAATTAAACTGAAGAGAATTTCAGTAAAAATGAATAAAATTAAAGTAGACCTTTTAAGTTCAATAAAGTAAAAATATATAAATCTTTAGCATGCATTTTCCAGCATAATTTTTTTATTTCTTTTTTTTTTATTTTAAAATGTTCCTTTTGCTTGAGTTGACACAAAAAGTCCTTAACCTACTGTGTAAGTATTTAAAACTTACATATATATTGGCAGCAAATTAAAAGCATTATATTTCACATTTTAAGACCCAGGTTCGATTGTTGCGGCGGTAGACCCTGCAAGAAATGCTTTAAAATTTTTTTAAAGAGAGAACTTTCTATCAAATTGGTAACGATATTGAAACACATAGTCTGCGGCCATTTAAAGATTAATCAAGAAGTCGGTTGCAAAATAAATTGAATAATACTTTTCTATTGACAGTCTAAAAAATTATATTCACCCCAGGGCTGTTTGCGTTATGATCTTTTAAAGACTTGAACCAAATTTCAGTGCGATATCTTTTATACATCGTGAACTTTTTCAATGTAGCGACGGGTTTATTTATAGCTATGTGCTTCATGTACAATGATAAAATTAATTTACTGCTAACCGTTAAGTATGCTAATAGGAAAGATTATATGTAGAATCTTTACAAAATTACATATACAAGTAATTTTGTTCATATACCATAAGCTATAAAAACGATTGTTATCTACTTTTAAGTGCTACTTTAAAAAAAATTTTGTTGCTTTCTTTTAACTATTTTATGTATATATTTAATAACATCAAATGAATGCAAATTAAGTTAATAATTTCAGCAATCAAAGCATATCATAATTTTTTGATCGTTTATTACATAGTTCTTATTATAAATCCGCACAGCTGCTTACTCATTTATAAGAATATAGTTATTTCATAACAATACATAGAAATAATAATGGACATTTTGCTGACAATTACACAAGCACAACTAAAGCAAGGGTTTTACGGAGGCTGTTACAGTGAACAATTTATTGGTTAATATCCAACTGAGACTCCTAAGATCCTGTCCACCTATACTACAATTAATAGACGTTTCTCCAGATGAAAAAGGTGGTCGATCGTTTCTAAAACATCTGCATACTTTCGTCGTCCTAAAGTGGGAATAATGCCTGGAATAGCACTTTCTCTAGCTTTCCTGTCCCTTAAAATCGTTTCAATTTAGTTGAAAACTGCTATTTCATTTAAGCTTTCTCAAAAATGGAGCAAATACTGTACGAATTTTTTACTCTTCTTTTAAGGCAGATTTCTGTTATTAACGTGTTCGATCGAAGGATATGAAAATGGTGATGACTTTAGATAAACGAACGGGAGCAGCAGTGAACAAAATGATACTGCTAGCAACGCTAAGAAGTTTCCAAATGATTAAATATACTATTATCATATTTCCAATTTCGAGAGAATAGTGGAAATCTTAATAAATTAATTTGATAGCAAATTTGTGTAGGAGATCTTTACAACATTATTTATTTTTTCATCGAATATTTTTTCAAGTCTTAATGTTAATTTTCAACAAACCGAAACTTTATCGTCGGACCATATTTATCATCAAATATCCTGCACATATTTGCAGTTCTTTACCTATCCCCGTCACAAAGTATCAAGAATTGTATGTTTTGCCATATAAGAGCCTAATTTTCGTAAGAACACTTACAAGGGTAGAGGTCTGCAAAATAGCTTCACGTAGTCCAAATTTGCTTTAGTAGATCTACAAATTATCTTCATCAAATTTTAGAAAGTTTACTTTACTTTCATACAAAGACTGACTTTTAATGAGCACCTATTAAGAATTGAAACCGGGTTGAAAAATTGGGTATTTGTGCTGCGCATTTGTTATGGTAAATTTCTATGTCAAATCATTTTTTTGACTGATTTTCTGTTAAATTAAAAACTATTAAAAATGGAGATTTATCGCTTAATTATAGGGGCTCCATGTTATCCAAACTTTTCGCATCTATCTAAGACAATATTTTTTTCCGATTTTTGTTAAGAGATATTAAAATTGGCCAATTTTTCCTTGAATATATAAAAGCTTTTTGAAAATAAGATTTCGTATGGGAAGAGGTAGTAAACACGGTCCAATACAATAATGTTGTACAGTCCACCTTTCTGCAAAATATTTCGTCACGTCAATTTACCAGAACATCTCAAAAGTTGCGGCCTATGCATTGAATAGAAGAAAAAAGGCGGACAGGTGGACAGATAAGCCGATATAATAAAAGGTGGGTGTTCTTCAAATTCTTTTGTTCTTCTGGATGCTGCGTACATCCCTGAATGATTGCAATTGGAATATAAATTTTCAATTAAGATTAAAAAAGAAACGAAAAAAATTTAACAGTTATGTGCTAATATTTGTCTCATCAAACGTGAGACCTAAACACTTAGTTTAATCATATGAAAGGAAACAGTCAAAACAAGGTTATTGGTGCGCTTAAGTGTGATGAAAAATATGAATCCCAAAGTGAAAGGAAAACCATTGCACAAATGACTAACACGTTCACAGCAAAAATATCAGTAATAATGTTTTGCGCATACGAAAATGAAGAATCAAAGAAAAGGCTGTGTTGTGAAAGAAAACGATGACAAAGATTATTGGTTACCACTTTCCTTACTTTTCTCATTTGAAAGTTAGCGTGCCTTATATCATGTTAGATGTAAGCTATTGAAAACTCAATCCCCTGCAGACCTGTCAGCGCCTACAAAACAATGCAGCAAAACACAATACAAAACGAAATGAAAAGCACTTCCGTTCTGAATAAACAATATCCTACACTTCAGGCCTCTTTGTACTTCGACGTAAGGCGCACTTACGTGCTCGTGTATTACGTACAAAGGTCGTAGGAAAGAAAAAGAAAAGAACCCTGAAACCAAATTGTTTTCGTTGATTTTGTAGGCGTCGTTTTTGAGTGTGAGTATAAAATTGAAAACAAAAAACAACTCTATAAACGTCTGTGCATTTACACGAAAAGAATATTTGTATGTTTCTTCTCGTTCTATTATATCGACCAACAAATTTCGGGACTACGTAAGATAAAACGCCTGGTTTTTGCAATGTTCGATGTTATTCGTTGACGTAGCGCCCTGCAGCAATGATACACTGCGCTATTTTTATAGAACGATTTACTAAATTCCTCAAAATGCACTGCAATATCCGCAATGACTTCAACATTTGATCCGAATGATTCCCCTTAACCATCATTTTGAGATTTTCAAACAAATTATAGTGCGATCACCACAATCGTCCGTCGTTTTATTTTTGCACAGAGGTCAGGAGTGGATTCAAGCTCGTAAGTATTTTAAAGTAATTAAGTCGCCTTCACCATTTCTTGAGGTTCCACTATGTTCAGCATCGTAGACATCCTCCATAAACACCGTTTGCAGCAGCCTTCGACAGCGTAATCGAAACAATTTTCAACCGAATAATGAGCTCAAACGATATTGTAGGCCATTAAAAAGCAATATTTAATAAAATTTTTCAATTTTAGAACACATGATGACATGATATTTTTACCAGCGTCCTACGATGAATGACACTTTCGAAATATAATTTGAATTTTTTGTTAGAGACGCCATTTATCTTACAGTCCTGATACTTATTGACCGATATGTTATGTCTGTAGACACGAAATATATTGAAATTTTATGTTAAATGAAACGTACTTCGAATTATTATTTAGACGCCTAAAAGACTACATTCAAAATATATAAATAATATGAAAATACGTACGAGAAAACAAGTGGCATTATTTATGCAAAAAAAAAAAAAAAAACGAGCATAAATACACTTTTTGCATTTAAAATATTGCTTATTGTCATAAAAATGGCATATGATGAGTAGGTAGTTGAAATTCGCCCTCCATGGATAAACGTGTATATTGGCATTCCGCTCCTATATTCTTGTAGCGCTATTAAAGGAAACTTTCGATATTATGTTTAAAATTATGCATAAAAGGCTACATTATTCATTTCATTTTTTAATAAAGCTATTCACTATAATTGTTGCTATATACTTTTATAATCCTGAAAATAATCCACGCGCATCTTTGTCACAACACGCCTAAACATATGTCGTATTGTTTTACATTTCCAGCTATCATAAACCATTAAGCTTTTCTTCGGTTATTTCATCTACTTAAAAACGTTTCTTGTAGCATTTAATTCTGCTTCAAAATAACTAAGTCGTCGTATAACTGTTGACCTTAATTTAAACTGTTCGAGTATGTTATAAGGTTAAAATGGCACCTACACATTTCCTGGAGGTTAAACGTCCCATGTCACTCCAGGAAAAACAAGAGCAAATCGCTCTCTTCATGCTTTAGTTTTGCGTTTTTCCTAAAACTTTTTGAACGATTTTTTAAATCTCAGATTTAGAACAACAAAATGAAAAGAAAAACGATTGGCGTCGCTAAAGTTTTACTTTTGTCCTTTTTATTTTTATTATTTTTCTTATTTTAACAGAAACCGAAAATAGCGTAAGCTAACATAATCACCAAAAACTTTAGTCTTCAGTTATGTTTTGTTTGAACATAAGACTTTCAAAGGTAACAATATTTTGAGCCCACACCAAGCAAAATTTGTTTCTCTCGTATAGTTCCTGGCAAGATAGGGCATGGATAATAGTTGTGCGTACGGCAAATATATGTGTATTTGTTTGTATGCGGGAGAAGCCATAATAAAGAATATTTGTTAAACGTTTACTCTACGGTTTTCTAAAGCGTAAACCAGCTTTCTTAAGCTGCTTTGAAATTAGGAAAACAATTATTTTATTATTATTATATTTGAAAAAATATTCTCTTTAGTCTGAAACCTCTTTATGAAATTCATTTTTCACTTACAAAACATATGAACTCATTATATATATATTAACATTTATTTTACATAAATTTACTCGAACTGCAGCCCACTTGCTTCCCAGCTGCTTTATATTTTGTGCAATTTGTTGCCGACCTTCAGGCATTTATTGTTTACTGTTACTGTTTAAAAACTCATTTTTCGTTTTTTCTTTTTTTTTTTTTCGAAAAACAAATGAAATGGAAATAATTTTCCCATCAAGCAGTGAATATTTTTATAGTGCCCGTAAGGCAGTGATTTATATTTGCATACAAACTTGAAGGCAAACACATATGAATGAAATGTATTGCTTCTGTCGTTGTTAATGTTTGCGTTTTCTTCTGCTACAAAAGAAACCACATGTATATGGAGTTCATATATTATTACATTTGCTCTACCTTTATCACCTTTATATGCTTTTATACTTTATACGAAAGCCATTACAATACAGCCTTTAGCTTGATGTTATTTATAAAGCAATTCTTTCCGAACAAAATCGCATATATATGTTGCCTTTCCTGATTCTTTTTTTTCTGTAAACATATATTGTTAGTGCTGTTGCCTACTGCCTGTATAAAAAGTAAAAAAATATTTTTTTATTTTTGTTCTGGAACATACGTGACTATGCCTACTATTGGTTCTTAGGAAAAATTTATTCTTACTTTCTCTTGTGAGTTTTCTTCTTTCATTTCAATTTTCCTTATATTTTTGTTTTTATATTTGTTCTCTTTATATACGCTATATAATTTATGTTTGTATAGGATTATATTGCAAGATAAGTTCCATACAAATAGTACTCAATGCATGCAGTCGGCTGGTTACGTACATGATAGCTATTGTCTCCTGCTTGCCATAATAGAAAACATCTGTTATTTCTATGTCTTTACTTGGTCGTAGACTGTGCTTAAACAAGTCTATAGGTTGCGTAAGAAAAATGCGTATTTGATTTGATAGATTAAGTGTAATTTACTTAAAGGCCGACATATTACAATTAAGAACATAAGTGCGTGAACTTTGAATGAAATGAATTGTATTTTCGTTCTAAACACTCCATTAAAGTATATTTGACTTAAAATAATAGCAAGCTAACAATCATTCTTTTAGACTTCGAAAACATTTTTTACGCTGTTTGGCATTACGACTTTTAACATTCCAGAATATTCAATAAAAATCATTAAAAAATTTTTAACAAATTGCCAATACATTGCTGAAATTAATGCTTTCAATATCTTCTCATCTGTATGACATTCTTTTTAGTGATCTCCAAAGTTCAATGTTGGAAACGCTACTCGGTTTATTGTAATGCTCAGATTTCCAGCGATTTTATTCTATGAGATACACTTTTTTACACGTTATACCCCCTTCTTCTGTCCTGGTGTCCGTCTTCAAGAATTGTTGCAGGAAGCAAAGTTTTATCTCTATGAAGTCTTCGAATACTGCTAAAGCTGCAAGATGAAACTTAATGGTATTAAACCTTAATTGATCTCTTTCATCAGAAAAGGAAGTGTCTGTTTTTTTATCATGTAATAGTTAAAAAATCTACAAGGAAACAATGGCGGAATTCGAAGGTGCAAGACCCATACGTATTTGGACACTACATTAACTAAAACATTGATCTTTCAACCGAGTATTCCTTCGCTATATATTAAAATCATTTACGTGTCATTTTATAGCAAATCGGAACCAAGTGTTAAGAGTAAATTTTAATTACTTAAGACTGACTCTAAAGCTATTTTACAGGTCACGCACCTGTGTGCAGTTGACGCTTCTCCACTTCGAAACAGATATTTTCACGATCTGTATTGATTTTGTAAATGTAAGCATTATAGGGCTAACTTAAATTTACTTGGGTAGCGTCACCTGCAGTTTTTGATGCACTTCTTATATCAATATTCGAAGAAAGAGTATACACTAATTTTTATTCATAACGTTTGCAACATCCAAAAGGGAGCTTCAGAGACCCTATACAACATATGTATTCTTCTGAATCGATTTAACACCGTCTGTCCATCTGGGTGCCTACGTGGATGCGTGCTATTCACACTATGCTGATCGAAAAAAATTAATATATTGATTTAAAACTTGACAGAAATATTGGAAGTTCTTGAATATAGTCAAGCAGTTAGAAATGGGTCAAATAAACCATGATAAAATGAATGGGGACGGGCACACGACATTCGGCGACGACCGAATACAATTTTCTTACTTGTTTTAAGCTCTTTTCATTGTTCTTCTTATTACTGTCTAATGTACATATTGTATGTATTTTGTTTATTTTCATAACGATTTTCTTTTGTTATTTTTCTTCCTTTTTTTACCAGTTTTCTTAGTTTAATGCTACATTGCGAACGATACTTGATAATTTACGATATACTAAGTAGTAAGACCTCCAAGTTATCTCTCATATTTAGCGTTTATACAGAGTACGAATGCGTACGCTGTTGTATTATGAGAATATAATTTTAAAATGCAAATAAATAAATGTGTTTTTTATACAACATAATACAAGAAACTGAAAATGAACGTTTTTTACTTATTTCTCTGAAACCGCCTCTTCACTGCACTTTTCTTTTTATACCCTATGCGGCTTGTAGTTATATACAACATCCAGAAGTACTTAAGGTAGACCCATCTTTTAAGCTAAGCTCTGTCTCTCAGTTTTGTTTTCTTATGTTTGTTGAAATTTGGCGCACTGACAAGTTTTGCCACAAGAACGAACGTTGCTGATAATTTTGCGGGTCGTACAACTTCTTCGAGCACTTCCAATATAAAGCCTCATTTCGAGAAGTCGTTATATGAATAACTATATTAAGCATATAGGGTGTTTACGGCCAGGCCGGTGTCCGACTGTGGTGTGTTTACTTCCTTATATTTGTTAAAATAACAGGAAGTATTAGAAATGAATTACAGACGCGCTACTATAAAAATGTAATAAAACGTTGCATACTTTTACGTAAAAATATTACATTTCTGCAATTTTAGCAAAGATTGTCTCTAATGAAAAATTTGAAAACAAATTAAACTTCTCCTTGAGAAGCGCTCTTGGAAAAAGTTAGTTACTGTAAGGAATTTTGTTATTCTTGGCAATGGAAAAAAAGTAAGACAAAAAATCTTAATATTATTATGTTTTCCTATACCAACCTAGCAGCGGATAGCTGCTGAGTTTAGTAAGATAAGGTATCGTGTTTAGTTAGTTTTGCTAAACAAATTTAACTGGCTTTTTTGGTAATAAATTTTCATTCAAATATTTAAGTTGTTTCCTCTGCATATAATCTCTTTTTTACCTTTAAATATCAGAAAATTTATCCTTTATCTTAAGAATTTTCCTATATGTAGATGTTGAAATTTTATCCATTTTTTATGCTCACCACTGTAAGATGGAGATTTTTGTTTTTTTCCATAATGTATGTAATACCCAAAAGGAAACTTCAGTGATCCTCTAAAGTATAGATATACTTGATCAGCGTGAAATTCTGAGTTGATTTAGCCATGTACTCTTTTGGTCGCAAAAACGAAGATATTGACTTCAAATTTGGTAGAAACTTTGGAAATTTTTGAGAGGAGGAGCTCGCAGTCAAGCGTAAACTGAACGCAACTTCGTTTTTCTTAACAAAAATTGTTGGGTTTTTTGCTCGTTACTCCTAAGTTATTAAAGTTCAAAGGCTGAAATTTTCCACATTTACTTCACGAAGCACTTTACTCCTTACATGCGAAAATGAAAAACATCCGCCGTGTCCACCCAAAGTTACAATGCATTACATTTTTGTTTTTCACTGCACCACTTTTGACGATACCTTTGGTAAATGCATCACATAAAAGATTTGGAGAGTAGAATGGAAGAAGCTAAGTATATCAATTTTAAATTAATTGTCGTAGACGCCACGGGTTAGTGGATAAATGTATCTTTGAAAATGCCTTCATTATAGCTATCAAATAAAAGGAGTTGAAGAGTAGAATGCGACAAAGTGTGCTAGTTATAATTTAACTGTGGTGGCCGTTTAATACGTAAATGGGGAGTTTAAAAAAAACGATTTCTTAGACTTTAAAATCTTAAGTGGACCAAGCGTTTATGTGATGGGTATGCGAGATTCGGCCCTCACCATATATAACTTTCTTACTTGTTTTTATTTATTTCTTATTATTTTTTATACAATGGATTTTTCAACAAACTTTCAAAAAATTATTATATATTATGTCTGCCCGTGAAATATTTACTGCTATGAAATAAACGTTTTCGTAAACATAAATCACAACCACAAGAATCGCTGTTGATGGCAGTCATAATTAATGTTAACATACAAAGCTAAAAATAAAACGTATTAACAGTAAAACTTAAGCTTTATGATGTCAAGAGTCGCTAACTAAAAGTTTCAAGTAGTTTAGCATAACATAACATAACGAAAACATAGAAAATAAGTAAGAAAATTAGGTTTAGCTCGGAAAAAAGAGAAATGTTTTTTATAGTGAAACTAAACCGTTTTATTTTTTTATTTCCCTTTTTGATTACCTAGAAGTCTAGTAAATATATTCATTAAAGTTATGAAAATGAAAATTTTTGCCATTGTTAGCTCTCGATTAGTAACGAAGGTGGGACAGGTTGACTCGCGGGATTATTTTTGTATCGTTTTGGAGTATTTTAAAGCTCAATTTATTAAAGCGAACACAACACAAATATATATTGTTTGATCAGTGGATACTTTATTAAATTTGCTGTTGCAGGTGTAATGAAGAGCTCTATGAATGCAGTCTCTGAATTGAAAATATGAATTAAAAATATCATAAAACAAGTAAAACCATCGTGGTGAACCACGTCCCATTACTAAATACGCTAAAGGTATTCATGTAACGAGTTTTAGAAATGAGGCGTTGTAGGGGAAGTGGTCGAAAAAGTTTTCCGATCAGAACCATTTTTAATACTGTTTGTCCTTTGTCCAAAGCATGTCAGTGTATCAAATTTTATCAAAATGTCTAAAGGATTGCAGCTTTTATTATTAATCACAAAAAAACAGAACGAACGCACGGACACACAAGCTTAAGTCGATGCAGAAAGTCATTCTGGAGGGCTTGGCTGATTGTTTTCTTTTTTGTAGAATATACACGAAAATGTTCATTGTGTATCTATTATAGCTTATACGCAATTACCAAAAAATACTCGTGAAAATGAAGTCTTCTCGGCTTGTTTTATACTTTACGTGTGCCCTTTGACCGGCTTCAACCGTCTTCACTAGCGAAAACCTGCAGTGCTCCTCCCAAATTTGAAGCTGATTGCTTCATTGTTGCATTCAGAAGAACACTGACTACTAAGTCTAGATAAACGGTCAGGCAGACGGACAGACGGACTCGCTTAAAATAATTCAGTGTAAAAATGTACTTAATGGGCTTTCTGGACCTTCCTTCTTGGTATTGCAAACGTTTTGATAAACTGAAGGCGCTGTATCTGGCGAGTATGTAAACGTTTAGAAACAATTGATTCATCAACTGCTACGCTGCTCGAAAATTCTTTGAGAGTTTGAGTAAGGTTTTCTTCTAATAAGCTTTGTAATGTCGAAAGCAAATCGGACTACTAGGATATAATGGAGAAGCATCGCAATAAGGTTCTAAAATTTTGTTATGGACTTCGGCTGCAGATTTCTTCAACTCAAGCGACAAAAGTAAGTATTCACTGAATAACCCAACATTGCTAAATGACTAACTATTACTTTACGTAAAGAAATGTCCAAGATATTTACATTGACACTTTGCATTGCTTTGATATCTCTGATCAAAATACAAATATCTATTATGTACCTAAACAACATAAGCAAAAGTAGATATTGCGGAGTGCCACCACACTTTTGTATTCGAATTTACAGAAATTTATAATGAAAAGAGATGAAGAATACTTTTTTGACTTAGACGTAAAAACGATGCTAAATCAGTACAATATCTGTTCAAGCCTTGGGCATCCGTCCGCATGGGGTTTAGCGTTTAAACGAAAAAACGTATCAATTTTTATATTCGATGACCAAACCAAGTGAAGAATTTTGTTAGGCAAGATAGTATTAAGTATTTTATAGTCGATCTCGGCCGACTACAACTCTTGAGTTTACTTTGTGATATTTATTTTTGTTTTTTTATTTTGTTCGACCAATGGCTAAATAATTGACTGTAACATACACTTTCTCTATATATATATATATCTTTTTATTAAATTTTATATAAGAGAACATGATAACAAAATACACAAACACATTTTATATTTAGAAATAAACAAAATAAAAGAAAAATATTGGAATGAAAAAATCAAAAAGCAATTTAAATAAAACAGCAAACAAACGGCGAATATTCCTTTCATTGGCAAAGACAACAAAGACTATCATCATCACGAGTAACTGACTAACTAAATAACAACAACATCATACAACTAGGCACCAACAGTTACGTATTTTGATATTAGTTAACAACCGAAGGGGCTGTTTGACCCATAACATCCTCCTACTACATATCATCATGCCGAATACAATTTATGACTTTTTCTTATTTTTTCTTTTTTTTAGGAAAGGAAGGAAAAATATATACATATATTTTATGTCATACTATAACTTTTAGCTGTGCACACACGCTAGAATATACATGGAATTGCATATGCTGAATTTAACAGCAACAGCAACGACACAAAATTTGTTTACAGTTTGTATAACAAACTTGTCTTTAGGATATTTAGTACACATGCACGACTCCACGCAGAGCTCAAGACCAATCCCCAAGTCCATTAAACTCGATGGGATTTCTCTCTTTGTTTTTGTTTTATATATATATATAAAATACACATTGAAAGCGGGAGTGGGCATGGGAACGCTGGTCATCCACAGACATTGTCAATGGAAAAACAAATACTTTTTCATTTCGCAAACAATTTTTCTGAGAGGTTGTCAGTTGAAACAAAAATTCAAAAAAAGCGAAAAAATAGATATAAATAAATAAATAAAAATATGTTTTCATTTCTATTGTTTAGCTAACTAATATTTATTATCTGCCAGGATAGTATCTGATTTCCTGTTATGTGTGTAAAACATTGAGTCTTATGTGAATGACTATATCTTCAGACACGTAGGAATCTTTGCCGTTTCTGTTGTTTCTGTTTCTTTTTTAAGTTCTATTCGTAACTGGAAAAAGTGTTTACATAATCTCCAGCGTGTCATAGTCTGTTATGTAACGAAAATATTTCATCAGATTTTATCATTCCTTGCAAAAGAAAATATTTTAAATAAATAAAACATTTGAAGACCTTGTAATACTTAAATAGTAAAAAAAAAACATTTTAATGACAACTTGTTTTTTTAAATTTTTGAAACTTCTCTCTTAGTAGGATTGGTCAAGCCATTGTGTCATAAGACCGTAAGAGCGATTTTTTACAAAATTTACAGTTAATTTGACAAACAAAGTGAAGCCAAGGAGTACCAAAGCCAGGGCTAAGAACAAATTTTCTTTTTACATATATTGAGCTTTGTGGTAATGAGAACTTTTGAGTAAAAATAGCTGTTTCCTCGCTAACCATTTAAACAGAGCCATGAGAGAAGACCAAGTAATGAGTTATTGAAAAGTGAAAGTCGCGCGTTAGAACGCGTTAGAATGAAAGCTTCAGTCGTGAAGTTATAGTCGTCTTCGAAGAAGCTTTTCATGCTCTAATTACAAAGTTGTGAGAACATAACAAATTCAAATGCATTCGTAAACAACGCTTTCTTTTTTTTTACATGAAAATTGGGGAAAATCTCTTTCCTTTGATGGCGTCAATGTAGAAAAATATTGGCATGAGAATACAAAATGACGGACAGAACGTATCCTTGCAGTGTCGCAAGAAGCTGTTACAAGCGATGGTCAAGCGTCAAAAGACATGTTTTATTCCCACTAATTTTCACCATAGTCTTTACTATGCCTATAAGCAGCCAAGATTAATATATAATTCGATTACTTACAAAGACAGATGCAAATGCTCGTGGATGAAGGAAAAGTGTCTAACATTTTCAACACTCTTCACCATCAGCGTGTACTGTGCATTCGCACCATATAAATAAAAGAATTTTTATGTAGCTGCCACATAGCTGAGTGCATGAGGGTCGCAACTAGTCGGTGCTCGCGGGCTCCAATCTCCGTGTGTGGTTAGACCATGCTGAGTTGCAGTTTTAGTGGAACGCATAACACTTACTGATTGGCCTGCCAACTAAGTCCTCTCATGGGAATGCTTGACACTTTCGAAGTGTTCTCAGCGCGTAAAAATCAATATTTTTAAAATTCCCTACGTGTTTCACTAACTATAGGCAAGTAGATAAAGTTAAGTTTTTCTTTGTTTTTAATTCAAATTTGCAGCAGCTACACTGCATGCCCCGGAACCCTGTAAATTAAATACGATTCGTACGCATGGCTTCGATATTTCCAATTTTGTAATACTTTTCATTAATATTGTTTTTTTTTTTTTTTGATATTTAAGTAAATACTTAGCACCTGTAATCTACTTCAATATTTTTGTTTTGTATAAATATATACTCGTGTACATATAACTATACCGAAAGATTTATTTAAATATGTTTTTATATAATATGATAAGCTTGAGATTTTGGTGTAAGTATTTACATAAAAAAGTTCAATGTTCGAACAAAAACGGCAATAGTTTGCTCATAAATAACCTTTAAATTAACTTATCGCTAATTCCCTACGTATAATGTTTCGCCAAATTAAACATATTGTCACAAATTCGAGAGAAAGCAATGAAAATTACTGAAATTGTGCGCGTGTTGTTTTAAAAAATCATGTGTCGAGAAAAACCCGCTTAAGGTGTTGCAACACGTTCTAGACATTTTTAAACCCTACAACAATTGTGGTTCAAGGTCATATTAAGATTGTGCGGATGTATGCAACATCTAAAAGGACTTAAGGTAAAGACATATTTTGCTATACTGATCGATTCAAGAAGTGACCGTAAGCTTGTCAGTCCACCTGTCTGTCTTGTTTTCTTGTGTTCTAGCTATAGGTCGCAATTTTTGAGATATGCTGACGAAATTTGGCGGCATACCTTATCAAAAGGACGATCACTATTGAAACTGCTTCCGGTCGGACTATTTCTGCGACTACTACCCATGTCACATCTTACTTTAAAAGGTCGTTGTACGAACAACTGTAGTAAGCATTAAGGAATGGAGCATTTAGTGGTAGGCCGTGCCCCACGATAGTGTTTTTATTTATTTTATTATAACATATTTTTTATAGTTGTTTTTATCTTTAATTTATAAGACCCATAAGAATAACGGGCAAATTTCAAATGGTGTTGCTAAATAATTATAGCAAGTTTTGCTTTACAGTTTTGCTTTAAAGTTTCAGTCTATTACGCTTAAGTTCATTATTCAAAAATTTGGCAGTGCAACCTACTAACTAAGGATCTTTACATCAAGTTTAAGATTTGTATAAGAATTTTTGCAGCCATAATCTCCTCAGCATCAGATAATGATAGGTGAACGGTGGAACGAGTGGAATCTTTCGTTGATTTCGTTATTTAACATTTCTGCGGCCCAGAAAGGGAAACTGAAATTTAGAGGGTAGAAAAAAAATTCAAATTATTAATAAAGGGTCTACTATTTATACATTATACCACTTGTTGTGCGGATGAATGCAACAACCAGACGGAGTTGAGGTAGGCCCACCTTTCATAATACTGATCGATTCAGAATCTCAAGCGAGCCTGTCCATTTTGTCATTCAACCTGTTGGACGCAATTTTTGAGATATTTCGGTACACCTTTTTTGACCAAATATGAACGCAGTAGAATATTACTTCGATCTGACCACTTTTTCGACCCATAGAAAACCTTAATTTTAAAAGTCGTACAGTGCTTTTACTTGCTAACGTACAGCAACTTACTAATATTGCAACCATATTCTTCTTGCAACCATATTCTTCTTCCCTTCGATTACTTCATCCAATAGGCCCACAAAGTTAGCTGAAGCAGAGGAAATCTCAGCCAATATTTTAAAAACTTCACAGCAAACATATCCAAAATACCAATAAATAATTTTTAATATTTTTAAAAAGATGTATGTCAACATTTATTACACTTAATCACAGCCTCTTAACTTTATAAGAGCTTTTAAAATGCGACTTATTTTCGTATGGTGCAAGCATTTCTTCAAGAGTATCGCAAAAACGTAATGTTTATATTCTCATAAATTTGTTATTTATAGTCGTTACAGTCTTGGAATTTCAATGCGTATTATGCACAATGGTAGACTTTTCTTTTTTTTATTTGCCTTTATATCTTTCTTGGAGGCCTAAGACGGTAAGGATCTATACAAGCACGACATGTGCACAATTAATTCATCTACCTACACCACTCCCTTCGTATTTGCTTACCCTTGACTGCAATAAATTTTTAATATCTCAATCAATCTGTGATTTTAATCTTGATCTCGATTTATGCACCTTAAATATTTCGAAAAGAACAAAACATTCGGATTACTATTTTGTATGTACAGATTTACACAAAATTCTAAAAACGGCCTTTACCCAGAAAATCCAAATTTGGAGCATCTTCAACGTAATCTCACTTAAATTTTTGCTCATTAAAAGGTGAGCAAACAGTGAATGGTATAGAATAATATTTTTAAATACAGAAAAAAAAGGAGAAGAAGAAGAGTAAAAGGGTACATGAATCGAAAAATAGTTAAGCACCTCTTGAAAATTTCCGTATAAGCAGATAAAAGTTAGATGGATGTGGAAAGAAAGGCGTACATAGAGGGAGAGAGAGACGGAAAGAGTCAGAGTGCGGGAGAGAGAGAGAGAGAGAGAGAGACAGAGAGACTGAGAAAGAGAGAAGGGAAGTGACGAAGAGAAAGTTAAAATGTTACAATCTAACAAGCAAACCATTCGCACAAACGTACCCATTTGCATAGACCGACCAACATATTTAACAAATAGTCAGCAAGAGGAACGTTAAGAGGACAACAGAAACAGCAACAGCAACAGCAACTACAATAACAACAACTAATGAGTTCAGGGTTATAACATGATTCAGGCATAACTTTAGCCAAAAGGTAGTTTTTAGAAAAGAGATGCACACTTACATCTGTACTTATACACCAGAGGATAAAGATGAAACCAGCAACAGTGTTTACATCGAGTGATATACATGTCTGTGTGTGTGTAGGTGTTTGTGTTTGTGTAACCATTTGTGCGTGAACACATATAGAAGTGTGTATGGTGCTGATTACGCCTCCGTATTGCCACAGCCCGCGACGATGGTTGCTACGCAAACAGAGTCCGTGTAGGCGTTTTCTGTTAACATTAATGCTGACAGTTTGTGCATTTTTTCATTTTTCGTTTTTCTTTAACAAGTTGAAGTAATTAAAGTGATATAAACAAAATCGCAAGAGAAAACCAGGCAGTGACAAGATATTAAGCGAAAGCAGTTTGATATTTCCAAATATATAGTCGAGTAAATGCGTGTGCAACAAAAATAGCAAACTATTTTCAGTTTAGTTTAATTTCACTTTCATTAGAGATGAAAGTAATTTCTCCATGCATATACATAAGCGACCCTGACCATAAGCAACTTTGTTGGATATATGCATATATACGCCACACGTACAGCTAACTTTCAACATCCTCATGCAAGCGTGTGTTTGTTTGTGTGTGTGGCTCTCTTCGCTAGGGCTTTATTTCTACTATTACTTCTTTTTTTGCTTTCCTTCTCTTAGTATGTGTTCCCCTACAATTCGTGTTAAGCTTTTGAAATGAAATTGAAATGTTGTCTGCATTGCGTTGTTGTTGATGTTGTTGTCGTTGACTGTGTGCTTACGCCTAAGCCCAGAGGCGTATTGAATTCTCTTAAAAATTGATTTAAATATGTTTGCCTGTGCTCATCCTACTTTTTAGTCACAGAATTTATTTCGTTGGGTAATAATAATAGCAACAATAATAATAATAAATAAACTGATAATAAATAAAATGATAACAATTTAAGAGATTATCGATCAAAATGGCACATATTTATAAGATAAAAAAAATTGCTTTGAATTTTGGTGCAAGAGAAACGCTGCGCACTTTTTCTAAAGCAACGCCAAAATTTGAAAGCATTTAACTATAACCTAACAACTCTGAAGAAGTTAACTTAAATTCAAATGCTAACGCGACATGATAATCACATCAGCTACGAATTTTAAAGCAATTGTATTGCTAATAATGCAACACCATCGCCGAAACCCTTACAGTTATCAGTTTAAGCGAAAGAAGTCGCAAACTTAACCGCAAACAGGTCAGCATGACAGCTTTCAAGGTGAAAGCATGTTCTAAATAAATTACTTGTGTTCTTGTACTTGTATTTTTCTTTATTATGCTTCAAAATCTAAAATAGAAGACCAAAATGAATGAAAATTCTATTTAATTTTTTCACTCCTTTCTATATCAAGAAATGTTACCGCTGTTCTCACTCCAATGCTTTAAAACAGCCCCAAACAGCATTTAAGTTGTCTTGGTTACAAACTTTACCTCCATTAGCAAATAGTAAATAAAATAATTAGTAATAAAGAAATTATATTTTTTGGACAAAATTATATACATATAGTGTATAAATATTTTCTCAACATTTTATCAGAACAGTTTAATAGATCTAAACTCTCACTCATCTTACGAGTTGTCATTCGGCGGGGTGCTTCAATTAATTTCTTCATTTTGTCCCTATCAGCTCCTACTGCCTCTATCAGCTCCTACTGGCCTTCCACAACGCGATGTTTCCCATTGCAAATCATGCGTCGATAGAGGCCGTACGTACCCCGTCCGTCCGTTGGTGCGAATATATGGATTGGAAGCATGTGTATTTCTCTGGTTGTAGTCGTCATATTAGTTGTGAAATATATAAAGACAGTGCGCCTTAAATGTGAATTTTGCTGTGAAAAAATGCATTTAAATCCACGATTGAAAAACAACACAATGACTTTCCGAATAATGCGAGTAATGCGAGAAGCATGACAGCGGCACGTAGAATGTTGAATTGTGACTATCAACTTGGATGCAGTTCTCTTCCATTAAATGTTATTAGATGTTAGATTAAATGTTATTAGTTTGTGAAATAACTGACACAATATATTAACGATAGCAAATGAGAAAGCGTTTAGAATGATTACTACGTAACAGTATTTCTGCGTTAGTTATCCATAAAGGAAGGATTGACAGGTACTAGGATTTAGAAACTTCAAAAACTTACGATCTTACGAAAGTGATTGGGTTAACGTTAGTTCATTATTAGTGGAACAAGAAAATTTATCTGGCATCTTAAGTACATGAAATACATTGCCATAGTTTTCATTTTTTTGTTCCCTAAATGATAAGAGAAATCATTCTTTTTCGCAGAAAGTGTTACCATTAAAGACTACCATGTGAGTTCTGTCTAACGCGCGCCACTGTGCGTGTTTGTCATTGTTGAAAATGCATTTTATATATATACACATATATATACATTGTTATTTTCCTTTTTCCTTTTATTAAAATAATAATAAATATGTAGAAATTTCACACATCCACATACAAACATACACATATGAATTTATATAAATAAGAATTCTGTAATGCCTTCAGTTTCACAAACTCACACATGCACACACGCACGCACCCATGCTGATTATGATAATGACGATGATGATAATGATGATGGTAGCCATGATTATGATGACTTTAGTTGAGAGTAGAGAGTAGAGAGCATTCGTGTGTGGAAACAATATACGACCAGCAAGCATCAAGCGCGAATGTATGCATTTACGCGAGTATATATATATTTTATTTATGTGACAGTGTCATATGAAATTTGGGTTACGCTTTTTACACTTGTTGTTATTGTCTTTTGTTTTGTTGCACAGTCGTTGAAGCCGCATCTCGTTTTCGTGCCTTCTCGCATCTCCTTTCTTATATGCTTCACTCATTCTATCTCTTTTTAGATTTTATATAAAAGTGTAAACTTCATTTTAATCTTTGCCCCAGTTAAGTGCACAAATATATATATATATTTCCATACATAAGCATCAGTATGCGAATATTTTAATAATATCTTGCAAAAGAAAAAAAACAAGAAATAATAATAATAATAATAATACAACAACAAACTTGTGGCCGTATACTCATTTATTCGTTGTGTTGATTGGGGTCGGTATGTGGTTATGTTTTCATAACTTGTCGTTTCCACACTACTCGACGACATCAGGCCACACTAAACACACATCTAAAGTTTTTCTTTCCTTTCAACCCTTTTCCCTCGTTGTTATCGTTATTATTGTTTTTCTTGCTGTTGTTTGCTGTATTTACTACGGTTACCATTTATTGTTGTAACAAGCTTAAGGGATTTCTTCTCAGCTGCCATTAAGCTTAAAACGGATTTCAAACGGATTTCCCGCTAACATATAACAAACATTCCCAAGCGTTAACATGAAAACAATCAAACAATTTCCATAGCACGCTTAGCCTACAATTCTCAGTAAGGCGCAAATTAAATACTCTGCCTAACCAACTAAATGTATCGTTAATTATTTGTAGCAACTATTTGTTATTCGTCAAATTTAATTTGTTCTCCGAAAAGCTTCGGAAATATTATTTTAAAAGAATTTGTATGAAGTCTTAAAGATAGATAAGGTGATGTTTAATGTTTAATGACATAGTTAGTAGTAAACAAAATATTGTTAAAATATTAAACAAAAGCAATTAAGATTTTTCTAAAAAAAAAAAGTTGAAAACGCAAAACCATTAGAACCATTTCCTTGGGCTGGGACATGTAATCAAACCCGGAATTTCATCAAAATGTCTCAAAAATAGCAGCCTGAGGGTTGAACATAAGCAAACAAGACCAACGGACAGACAAGCTCACATCGATTCGGAAGGCGATAATAAAAAGTGAGTCTTTCTCAAGTTCTTTTCGCTGTTGTACACATCCGCACTAGCTTAATATACTCTTGTTGTGTACTCTTGGTGTAGAATACAAAAACTTTTGCTTCAAACTTTTAAGTAATGTGACTCGTTATTCCTGTCTCAAATCTAATCTAAACTCATCGATTAATTTAATTCATAATTAATCGTTCTCTTCAAAGTGATGCCCAGGAAAAAAAACGTATTTCTTTTCTTCCCTGTTACACTCGTATGGCTTTCAAAGGCTTATGCATGTTTACGATGGCTTAGGGGTTCATTTGCAATTTAGTCCTGTGGGTTGTGGGGATGGGTCTGTGCTAATTTTGTACATGTTTTTTTTGCTTTTTCTCCTTCTTATTTGTTTTATTATAATTAGACTAAGTTTTAATATTAATTAATTTAAGATTTACTTTAAGAGTTTATTGAACTCGACTGTCATTTGTTTTAGTTGAGTTTCATGTATAAGTAGAATAAATAAATAAATAAAACCTATTTTCGATTCGCACTTAAGGTCAAAATGATGTGCGCTGAGTGGTTCTTTTAGAGGAAATTCGAAAATAATAATGTTAATAAAGTAATCTTTCTATAAAAGTAAAAATTAGAAACCTAACCGACTTTGAAAGCATCTTGCTTACTCCACCAATTTAGCTAAATGCATGTTTTCTCCTTTGTACTAAAAATTAGTGAATGAAATCGCGCAAACCGAAATTACGTTTCACGACATCGTTTTAGTCTCCATAACTTATTATCGTTTGTTAGACAGATCTAAATTTAAATTTAATTCCAGCAACACGTACGTCATGGTTCTTTGTTTTCTCTTTTCTTCTATAATTCCATTCGCCAAGTAATTGCTGTGGAGTACACGAATGCATGATTAGACTGCGGAAAGACAACCATATAAATTAATCTATGAACGGTCGGAAAAGCCAAAGAAGAAGCCATCGGATTAACTGCGAACTGAATTAACAACAAACTGTTGATAGGCGGACGAAAGGGCCAACGTTTAGACGAGGGTTAAGTGGGCAAATTATCGAACAAATAATTAGTGAACGGATAAACAAACTGATACATAAACGCATCCGGTGCAAGGATGAATGGATAGAAAAACGAGTGGAGAAACAGTTCAAAATATGGGTGGAAGGACAGATAGTCACATAAGCGGACTCACGGATGAAGAAATAAGCAAGTGATGGGCGAAAGCATCGAAAACAAAATAGAAAAAAAACCAAAGGGCTAGACGGGCGGATAAATGTTCGAAACCATGAGAGGGGACAGGCGCATAGCCGGATGGAGATTTATAAATGAACGGTTAAAACGTTACTACATCGGCTCAGAAACTTCATTCTAAGTAAACTTATAATGCATTTGTGTGCTTAACGAACATTTGATTAATATTTCTTTAAGCGAAATTATATGAAAGCACTCTAAATGTAAGTGATAGCAATAACGGTAAAAATGAGTAATCACTTCGATAACTGCAACATTGGTCGTACGCTAATTATGACGATGTATGCAAGGTTAAGCATGCTTCAGCTTTGGAAAGACACTCAGTCTGTTTTCATACGCACGCATGTAACAATGGCATCTAAAGGCTGCTACAAACCTTTGGTAGTGTAAACCAATTTCAACAATTTTTGTTGAATACGAAAGAGAGTATGCTTCCCATGTTACTGAAATTGCTAAAAATATAGCCGAAGACTGTAAGTGGCAAAGGGTAAAAAGGAGATCTTCGAAATTAGGTCCACTCAACGAAAAGTATGATTTGCGTTGAAAACAAAAAAGGAGATAAAAAATCAACTATTAACGTTACATGGAATTAAAGTTTGTTTTGTTTTCCAAGCAAATGGTTGCTAAACATTAAATAATCAGAGGAATTTATATTTTAAAAGTATTTTTCAACTACTAGAAGCAAGTAAGTGAAAAAGATTTCCGTAATAGACCAACTTGAGGAATTGTGATTAAAATTGTGTTAAATCAAAAAAGAATAAATTCTCAATTAAGGCGAATGATGCTTAATCAACACTGCAATGTTGTGTAGAAATTGTTTCAACTGCTATTTCATTCAAAAAATTCAGCGTAATACGAAACCCTTCGATGTCTTATTTTGTTTAGTTGTAAGAAATTCACGGTTTTACTATATCGATTGTGCCACAACATTAAATCTGAAGCTAAAATATTACATTAAAAGAATTATAAGAACACACAACACATGATTACACTTGATTACAAACTGAACTAAGAAGAACGAAACATGAAAGGAAATGAAAGAAAAAGTAAAGAAATTATAGTATTGTTCTTAAGCAAATAGTTGATAATGTTAGGACATGAACTGAAACACAAAAAATTGCACAATGCTATAACGATATATTATGTGACATAATTCTATGCAAATTGCTGGAAAAAGTTGACGAAGAAAGTGAAAAACTTCGAAGAACAGAATTTCCTAATTTCCTTCGCGAGTCGTTATAATCCAAGAGATGGTAAGCACTAGCAAACGTTTTCGCTAGTTAAGAGTATTATATCTACATATATATTTTAATCAAAATGGATCAAAAGAAGGTCGAGTATACCGCAGTCGTTCGTATTTGGAAAAGTGGAAAATTTTTTGCTTTATATAATTAACCACCGGGAGCTGTGTCCTACAAGAGACTGTCAGAAAGAAGTGGGAAAACGGAATGAGAGAAGGAATGGTGATAGTTTGCGTATGGTTAATGTTATGGCTCTGCGGACTTTGCACTCAGCCAAGCATGATCTGCGTCCTGAGATTTGAAATATCGAATACTGTTAGCCGCGTTTCCTATCTACCCGATTGTCTAAGCCGGTAAGGACAAAAAATCGATTATAGGCAATCAAAGATTATTTCATAGAAAGCATCCCAATGAATTCTATACTTGTCCTCGTACAGAATAAGTTGCAACTATTTTCTATATTGGAGACTTACTAAGAATGGCTTCACTTATACTTTCTAAGCAGGTTCTCAAAGTTCGAAGATTGAGATACGTCCGATAATGCTAGCGTTTTTTAATGCGTTTTAATTCTAAGCTTAGCTCTGCAAAAATTTCTCACACGCACCAATCAATTAATAAAGTGAAAAAGGCTCAAAAATTGTTCTTAAAATACTCATCCAGAATTATGTCTTTGGTGTAAATATTAACAACAATAACAAAATGTCGAACATGGGCAGCATACCTTCGAGCAAGAGCAGACACAAAATAAAAAGCAAAAGTTTACGGAAAGAAAGCAGATATTAAGCATGAGTCGCGTGAGTAGCAGAGTAGGTAAGAATGGCCTTTACCAAGTCAGTGTACGCGGGTTCCGTTTTCAAACGCAGTAGAGATAAACGCAGATATCTTGGGCATAGGTATGGTAAGGACTTGGCCAGTAAAAAGATAACACTAAACGACTGCATCTCTTCCTCTTTGACCAATTCTCTCTGCCCATCATCCCGTCCTACACGAACAGATATCATCCACTGAGTAACTGGTCATCGAAAAAAATGTAATGCCAGTGCTCTAGCATTCAGTCTTTTAATGAGTTTGCAATAAAAACCTTTCTTAATTTTCACGGTAAGAGGCTAAAATGATACAGCAAGCAACGGCGGAGTTGAAACTAGCCGAGATTTCCAATATTTTCGGGATAAATCTATCATATCTAATGTCTTTGCTTTATAGCATTCAAGGCTTTATAAAATTGTATGAAGATAGGAATACATTTCTTAAATATTTTTTACTTAATCTTGCTACGATAATACAGTATAAGCTTTAGCTTCTTTCGTAATTACAAGATACCCCCAACAGACTATCTTTATTAATAGGCATTCAATCACAATTCTCTTTTTCAGCAATTTAACTCAGTGTCATTATAGGCTTTTAAGCCGTTTATGTTTTCATTCAATTTGCATTAAGAACAAAAAGCGTCGAAAAGCATTAATTCAATTACCATTTAATGCAATTAACGGCCAGCAAACGCAAATACCGGTGAAATAAAAACTTTTTTATGGTTCTTTCTTTTATTATCGTTTTCTCTTAATTTAAAAAAAAACCAACTTCTAATTGAACCAAGAAAAAGGGGGAGAGAAAGATAAAAATAATTAAATAATTAACATAAAAAAAGGCGACAAAAATTAAAGAAGAGAAGTAAAACTGAAGAAGAAAAGAATCTATTAGGAAAAAGTTTGCATAAAATATGATCAAGCTTTTAAGGACGACAGAGAGGTAAAAAAAAAACTAATTTGCAAAGTATTTCAATAGAAAATAATTAAAATAACTAAATTAAGTTTTCTCGTAAATGTTTACATACGAAACCATATCATTTAATTATTTATTTATTCTTTTATGTTTCTCAGTTATTGCTTTTTATGTTTTTGTTATAATTGAAAATCATTTCAACAGAACAACATATCAATTTATTGTAATTATTTGTACGCAGACAACTTACCTCGAATCATGGTAAAGAATATCAGCCAAAGTAATCCGCAACGTCTGAAACATCGATAATGCCTATGCTGATGATGATGATGATGCCGATGCTGACAGGGCAGGTTAAAATGTTGACAATTGCCATGCTGATGTTCGTTTGATTGAAAGCCTTCTTGTTTTCTTGTTTGATACATTTTGTTATCAATTTTTTGTTTTTTGTTATACCTGCGTTTTCCTTTTTTCTCAATAAATGCTTATCTTGATTTCACCCTTTTCGGTGCCTATCGTATGATAAAGAAATCTCGTACAAACTGGTATTAAGAAATTCCAAATGCTGACCATTTTTTTTAAGCACACACAAGCATTGGTTCACAAAATTTAACACATTCTCCAATACAAAACAGAATGTTCGGTTACCTTTCTGTTCATAGTGTTTAAGGCCCTTGTACGCCGGCTAAAATGATTAACAAAAAACCAAAAAAAATCTTCTTCTTGATTTTCTATACGGTTAAGGATTGAGTTTTCGTTTGTCCGCTTTTTTCTCCGTTTCTCGTATGATTTGCTGAGTTCTCGGAGTTCCGGGTGTTTTTGTTTTTTTTTTTTTTTTTTCTTTTACAATCAAGTTTTATATTTCAGTTTTGGTTTTCTTTTTTCTAAACAATACTTGTTGTAACTGGTTCGCTTGGGCTTTGGCAACTAAACAAGTTTTATTTAATATTTTTGTTTTTTTTTTTATATTTTTTGCTTAGCTTTCCTTAAATAATACCCCCAAGAGAGCAATACCATAACGCAAAAAGTTATTTAAGCCTTGAAATGTACGATAAGATTTTGTTACATAGAGTAATTATTTGGCTTCCTTCGTAGATTGAATTTTAGTGTTTATTTTCCATTTTCTCTAAAACTAAGTTTTATATTGTTTTTAAATATATTTTTACTTCAAATCCTTGAAGTAGGCTTTATATTTAAAGTTTTATGAAAATTTGCAGCCCGGAAAGTAGGCTTTGCTACTATTCTTACTTTTATTTTTAGTTTCCATGAATTTTTTTTTAATTTATGAACTTCCATAATGAAATCTAACTCTTCTTTCTTATTATGTGTGTGTTCTAATATTCATTGAATTAAAAGGTTTTCTTTTTTTGTTTATTCGAAATTTAAAATTGAAAAAAAATGTTCATTAATAATTGTTATGTTATCAGTTCTTTTCAAACTCTGTTACAACTCCCCAATGTATTCTTTTATTTGATATTTATTTTTATGTCCCAATAGTAAGATTTAATTTTTTTACTTATTTTTTCTTTTTTTTTAATTCAAAACGTGTTTATTTAAAATTCTTTTAAATCAATTCACCTTCTTCTGGTTATGGTTATAGAATAGTCGTAAAATATTATATTTTTTCATCTTTGGTGCAAGCTTTTAATTTAAATGAACGTATTATCCGATTATCCTATAATAATATTTCTGTGAATTTTTATAAGATTTAACGTTCTTCACCTTTATTAAAACTGCATCTCGAAAAATGTTAACTTAAGTAATCTGCTTTCAATGATATTATAAAGTAAAGAAAAACAAGTAAAAGCACTACAGTGGGACACGGCTACAACACACTCGAATTACATCTATTTTGGGACCATTTTGCCATTTTATGGGTAGTGGTGGAAAAAGTGTTCCGATCCGAAATATTCTCAATAGCTTTCGTTCTTGGGTCAAAACATGCCTGTGTGCCAAATTTCATTAAAATATTTTAGAAATTGCGGTCCATAAGTTGCATACAAGAAAACAAGACGGATAGACGAACAGAAAGGCTGAGATCGATTTAAAAAGTTGTTATTAGGCGATCGGTATTTTAAAAGGTGGATTATTGCATACATTCGCACAAACTTAACCAAACCCTTGGGCCACAAATAGAAGACGGTATGAAAAGAGAAAACTTGCTTTATTAGAGAAAATGTTAATTCCTTAGCTTCACTTAGGTGAACAAATTTTTAATTTTTAGCAACTACAGTATCGCACAATAATTTCTTTTTATTATTAATCCTCCTTTATAGATGCATTTTAATTATAAAACTATAGCTCCTCAAGGCTTATTTTAGGAAAAGATATTCATGAACATATTAGAAAACTTGTAAACCTGTTCTAGGTATTTCTCCCTAAAAAAAATTCAATAAACAAGCATAAGTTTTAAGGTGAAATGCTCACTTTGTTTCAGCGAAAAGTTTTGCACACCTTAAAGCCACAAGTTATTGAGTAATTTATTTTTCTTCTCGAAGATTGCGAAAATATTCTATCGACTGAAGGTTTAACGTTGCCTGAATCAAGAAAAATATATAACTTTCCATATCTGTTTCTAAGAACACATTTTCTGTTCTTTCATCTTCATCATTAACTCAATTTACATTTACGCGCAAATACTGAGTTTTACATTACGTTTATTTCCTTACAAAGTCTCAAACAAATGCTCTGCATAAGTCGAACAGGAAAAAGTGTTCGTTTCTTTTTCTTTCTTGTTTTCATACATTTGAGGCATTTACGGGTTTGCCATATCTTCGGTAAGTCAAACAGAAATGTTTTTTCTTCATTTCATTTACTCTTTGCACCGGAATCTAATTACAAGTCTTCTAAGTAAACTTTAATTACTCGTTGTTCCACTTCAGTTCCAGTTTTGCTAGAGCATGCATACACTTGCATAGGCATTTATATGGAATCGATACTGTTAGTAGAGGAAAGTTTCACTTTTTTAAAGTTTCTAAACTGCAATTTGAGAAGCAATTTTAATTGAATAGAAGAGAAAAAATGCAAACTATCGCTTGTTCTGTCATTTACAGGTATTAAAACATCTTGTTGCCTTTTAAAAGTAGATTCCAATTTTTTAAATTAAGTTTTTTCATAAAACAAAAAAATTAGATTTTATTTTTATAACATTTCCTTTCACGAACATGATGACAATCAATTGATGGTTCATTTCCTCCCAAAGGCAATTTTTACGATTTCCCATTCAAAACACACTTAACCAAGAACAACCCGAAAAGTAGGTTACAAAAAATGCAATTTTGTTTTCTTTCGTCTTATATCAGTTTATTTACTTTAACTTTACAATGCAAGTAATCTAAAAAAAAGAAAAAAGGCAATTTCACTTAACCTTTGCACGCAACTATATAGCATTTTATATTTTCACTTTCCGACTTTTATATGCCTTTGGTTTGACAAATTTTTGTGTGAACGGCTCATTTTTTCTTTTTATTGTTTACTTTCTTTTTAAATATATTACATATACATATTTTTTTTTATATATATAATATTTAACCTTGAGTAATCTGTTTATTTTATAATTATTGAATTTACTTATTAACTTAGCACTCGCTTTATAGCGTTAACGATGTTATATACCTAGAAGTGTACTATAATGTTACGAGATATAAAGAACTACAAACTGTGTATAAAAGAAATCTTCAAAGCCAGCTACGCAGTCTACAGAGCAAACAAGGAAATTTTTCTTTATTTATTTAGCACTGGACACTTTTATAATAAAAATTATTTTTAATAGTTTCCTAAGGTTAAGGAAACATTTTTTATAATTTTTTTGTTTGCATATTTTACTTCATAATTTGTTTTAAAAATTATTTTTTTATTAATTTTTTTATTTTTTTTGAAAATAAACGATATATTTTTTGATTTAACGTATATCTCGTTATTTTGAAAAATGTCTCTTTTCTTTATTTATTTATTTTTTTCCTTTGTAAGCTTTTCATTTATGTAGACAGCCACTTCACCCGCATTTAAATGGAAACGCGTGTTTTATATACGACTCACAGGATAACACTACAAATGCTTTTCGGCATTACAACCTGCAAATGTTTTTCCAATGTTCTTCATTCGCATGATACTTGTTTACAGCTGGTTGTCTGCCTATTTAACTATTTGCTTTGCTTTGTTTTGTTGCTTACTTGGCTGCCTATGGCTGGTTGGCTGACTTACTCTTATTTATTCTCATCATCGTGCTGTACGCATACCGCATAACTCATATATTATTGTTTCCACTTGATTCTCTCAATTTCGTCTCAGTTTTCGGCATTCATTTTTTTATTCCTCTTCATGTTGCATTCACTTATACCTCAATGCAAAATGTATCTCAAGATATTACTAGGTTAAGTTCCTTTTAAGTGCATAAGAATTTTCGATATTTGTTTGTTGCTTATACAATAATTCCAATTTTTTATACATTTTCTCTCATTCTCTCGCTACGTATTACTCGTAAGAGAATTAAAGATTGTATAAGAGAATCTTAATTGCATTAGAATAAAATATATATTAAATATTATTTACATTTGATATCAGATATTACATTGCAATTTCCCTTGATATGTTGATACCTTTGGTATAAGACAGGATTGTATTCCTTAGAAGCAAGCAAACTTGTTTTGGGCAGGGCTATCGTTTTTAAAATAGTTTACTTAAGATTTCCTTTTAGATATATATACGTACTAAGGCGTGCGATACTGTTGGACAGTTGTATGTACCTGCCCAAAAGGAAACAAATTGAAAATCGAAAATGTATACTTTAGATGATCCATATATTTTAATGCATATATTTTTTGCATAATGAGTGGAGGAGTTGATAAAGATTTACTCAACAGGCAAATAGGTCATAAAATCCTGTACAAATTGTTGTATGTAGTTTCACTCTCGGTATCGGCAGATAATAGATATGATCTTAATTTGGTCGCGTGTGAATTAAACACCAACTGGGATAATTGATCGAATATTTTTGAGCTTTCGCCATTTTAAGGACTACATAACATCGACGCTTTTATAAATGGAATGGACGTTAAAAACGTTTCTCCAAAGTAAATTAACAGCGAAAATTCCTTATCCGGGCCTAGCTACTGAGTCGGTGTTCGCGTGTTCAAATCTCAATGCCGCTGTGAATGCTCAAACGTTGACGCCACAACAATTACCGATTGGGCACACATCCACTAGGCGGCAACCCCATATAACTTTGTCAGTTGGTCACTTCCTTCTGACCGTACTGAGATATATAGAACCCCAAGTTAGGCGGTTAAACCCGTTCAAACTTTCAAAACCTGTTGCGTAGTCTGACGGAAAGGAACAATTTATTCTAACGTGAAGAATGGGCCAAAGTGTACACAAAGTGAGAAAGTTGGCGATAAACATATCTACTCCAGCCTACATAATCACATAAACTTTTAGGAGCTAAGTTAAAGACAACAGCGGGTCATTCCTATTCAACATATCCTTGTACAACGACGTATAGTATCTCTTAACCATTATGTTCTTTTGACCGCCTTGCGAACGCACACTGCCATAAAGAGTTGCATATTAATTAAACATCACGTCGGGGGCTTTAAAGTATCATCCTCTTTTAGCCAGTAATGAACAGTTATCTGGCCAGTGTTATCTTCTAGTAAATAAGTTATTTTGGTCGATGAAGTTTCAATATTACGAACTATCGCACGGTCGCGAACCATACTAAAGGTGATTCCAAACATCTGGAAATTACCTTCAGCAGATATGAGAAGTTGTTTAATCAGTACAGGCACCATCCGACTTTTTCTCGGCTGCCGCGCCGCCAGTCGTCTGAGTTGCATTGAATTCAGTATCGACTATTAAAAAAGGAAACTTAGTTAAATGATTTTCATATTTATTTCAATGACACTAACAAGATGCGTTCATTTTCCCAATATTGTGAAATCAAAGTATTTAAAGTGAAAATCAATTTCTGTAGGATGTGTCTAACGTCAGATTCAAAGCCGCTAATTCAGCAAGCAAACCAATAAAACAGAAATGTCATTTTCTTGGTGTAAGATGCTTGTTCTTGTTCAAGTTGGTGTAAGATGCTTGTTCTTGTTCAAGTTGTTCGACGTATAAGCAAATGGTTAAAGAATGGTAATCGCTTTAGGGCTTCACACTTTCACCCACAGAGCTTATGCCTGCTCTGTTACGAATGGACTAACAATATTTATATACCCCTTTTCATCAGTTATGGACATTAACCGTGAAGGAAGGATAGGTCAGTTTTGAGTGCAATAGCTAACAAGGTGTTTTTTTGTTTCGTTTTCTTATGAAAAATTTTTATGAATGAAAGCTTAAAGTAGTGCACATGTATAAGAGCGAATTTTGATTTTTTTCCCCCTATCCCTCTCTCTTTTAACTTTTCTTTCTCTCTCTCCACGTATCTCTCGTGCTTTCTTGCTCAATTGTCATTCCACAAGCCTCACTTCACATTTCTCTTTATTTTGCTCTCCTGCAAAAACTACATAATCTGCACAACACTACTGTGGTGAGTTTCTTTTAATATTAAGCAATAAAAAGAGAAAATTTCCTCTCTTTTTGTTTGAAAGCAGAGATTGAAATTTGTAAATAAAAACAATAACAATTACCTTAACATAACTTAACAAGTGTTGTATATTAATAATTAAACCAATAAATAAATTAATGAAATATGGCTTCCCTCGATACTTCGCTTTCCCTTACATTGCTCGGATGAGTTATTGCTTACATATAATAGTTATGCTGACAATGAAAGATTTTGTTTTCTTTTTGCCGCCTTATTGTCTTGTCTTGCTCTAGATCTAAATATAAAACAAAGTGTAAAGAAATTCAGAAAAACAAATATAAGAAAAAGCAAACTTCGACACTTCGATTGATGTCTAAATTGGAAACCAATTAAACTTTGACTTTTTTAATACTTGGTCACGTGTCATAACTACCATAACAAAAAAAAAAGAAAAAAAGCTGAAACTCACAGCATAAGCGCATTTACCCTTAGGCGTTACAACGACTTCTTATTTGTAAGCAACTAGGGTTGACGGGTAGGTAAAGGCAGGAAGTTATGTTGTTGCACAAAACCTTCCTTTGAGGCAAACGCGTTAATTAAGTCATACCATAAGGGAAGAGCTTATTAAGTAACTTACACTTAACGAACACTTAACACTCTACTAATTTTTTTTTAAATTTAAAAAAATCTCAAGAATTATAAGGAATAAAAAAAATAAATTATGAAGACTAGGGAATGGATATGAAGTTTGAGGAAGAAAGCATTATTCAATACCTTCGAAATCTATTGTATAAATATGCCCCACAGAGCAACCGAGTCGACAAAGGATTCCGGCTGTTATATCACTCAATAGTTGTGGGTTCAAACCTCAACGGTTGGGTAGAGTTTTAAGAAAAACCGGATAGCCTTTAGATGCATGCTAGCACTTTTTAAGATCTTAGCGTTAGTAAATATTGTACAGTGGACTACTCCTTCAAGTAAGTTGCTACGACAATCCCGTGCATAAAAATTTTTCAATTTCGGAAACTACATATCACGTCTCCTAGCGTCGGTTTTCTTCTCGCTGGCGTCATTCGTTTAACTATCATTTTGATCTCAGAGTACATCACAAGCGATACTCTTGTCAACAATTATTTTCTTTTTTTCTAAAAGTACAGAAGAGGTAGTTTTCTAAGACCGAATGGTTAGAATAGTCTTTCCTCTTCCAACGAATATCAAATGCTGCAACTGTGAATCCAAGTGATTCTGCTATGATTGGAACTGCCGTACCATTTTCACCAAATACACGCTTGAAATCTGCAGCTACAACATATCTGTTGTGTTTTTAGTTGACAGTGTTTGTTGTATACGTACTAACGGTTGACTATTGATGTATGCAATCAAAAGAACTTAACAGTTTCGTTACGGAAACCATTTGCGTAACCATTTCCTGAATCAGATATGAAATCATTTTGTCAACTAATTTAACCATGTTTCTCCCTCGGCCCGTGTGTCAATCTTAAATCCGCCATGTTTCAAACTCAAAGACCGCAATTTCCTAGTTATACTCCTGATAAATTGATTTCGTGCGGTACACCGAAAAAATATCGTAATACCGTAATACGAAAAAAACTTGCAGTTTAAAATCTTTTTTGACAAAAGTTGTTAACGAGTAATGTGCTGACATAAAAAAGGAATGTGACGATGTTTTTTGGGATTGGATCATATTTCTAACACCTTCCTGTGCAAACAATCGCACAAAGATAGACCTTTTTATGGCAAAAGGGTCTTACTTTTAATACTTTATAATGAAAATTAGTGCAATTGTACTGTCTTTAGTTTGAAATGCAAAAGTCAGTTTCTTAAATTCCTCCCCAGAAAGGGTGTCTATATAAAATAATTCTATATAGCGCAACAAGACATCAATTTTGATATTTCATGACGAAACTAATTAAAGAAAAATAAGTTTTTGAAAAACAAATTAGGAAACTAGGGCTCTGTCGACTTATGTTTTCGGCCTACCCCTATACAAATAATCGGATAAGAAATAAGCTTTGCATGAGGATAAAATTTAAGCTCTTATGACAAAAATTCATAAAGAAGTGCAGTAGTGTATGTGGAGTAAGGCATATAATTATATATATTATATGATATATAAATATTTTACAAGAGTGTATCTCTCGGACGACCCCTCTTTTAAGAATTCGTAATGATAGATGGGCTTTTTCGTGGCAATAAGTTAGAATTGTTGATATGGTATGACGAGAGAAAGTGAAGAATTGCTATAAGATATTCAATAGTGACCCTTGCCCAACCACAATGTCATAACTTGCTTTTGTTTAGGAAAAATCTCACCTGCTCTTTTTGTCACTGTAGGGAAAAGATGTTCGCGGCCCTTGCAGGAATAAAATCAAATAAAAGTTTGCTTTACATGTTTCGTCGCATTCTTTAACGTATATATATACTTTGGCTTACTTTTTATGTCTCCCGGGACTAACGGCTAGAATGCAATAAGTGATAGGAATTTTAAAAGTGTTCTTCTTCTTCATGCTTATAATATAATATTCCTTAACCCAGGATTTTCTTGCTTGTAGTGCTTACTTGATTATTTCATAACAATTGTCTTACATATTTTCTGATGTGGTGGAATAGAACTTTTAACTATTTTTAAGGTGTTTCAGAAATTTTTTTAAGTTTTTACTTCTACATAGATATGCCATTGTTGTTATGAATTTTTTCATTGGTAGTTAACGCCTGGCCATCGAGAATCCTTGAAAATGTTACTGACCTTAAAACCTGTGCAAAATTTCATCGTTCCAATCCCAGCAATTGTTTTTCACAAACAAATAAATTCAATCTTATAAGCTTTTTGACTTTAATGTTGCCTGGCCTTCGATTTTTTATATTTTGTTTTTCTTTGCACGTGTTTGCCTAATGCCTACGATACCTACTAAAGTACATTAATTTTGCAAATTCTTTTTCTAACATCTTCATTTGGCTTGCTCACATGCTTCGGAGCTCTTAAACCTATAGACTATTTAGGGATACCGCATAGGTGAGGGGATAAGTCTCACGACTTCCAAGTCGTTGTTCGCGATTTCAAATGGCAGCTCAGTAGACCATACTTCACAATAGCTATAACTATATGTGCTAAAACGAATTTTTTTTTACTGATGAAGAAATTAAATAACTTTCTAAAATTAGCAATAGGTAGGAAGAGTGACTACCTAGTCAGGGTTGGCGGATTCAAATGTCAGTGCGGTAGAATTTTTTATTTATTTCTTTTTTAAAAGTGCTCAGTCGGTAAAAGCCTAACACTTGCTGATTGTGCACAACCGCTGATTGTGTGACCGCTAGGCCACTTATTTTCAATCGTCACCCTATTTCTATTTATTAAATAAAAAAAATGGTAATAAAATGAAGTAAAATATGGCAGGACACGGTCCATCATCAGATAGTTTAGATAGTTTATGCCACTTTGCTTAATATAATTATTTATGTGACGACTGCAACAGGCATTAATAGCACTGCTCCTTGCTAGTGTACTAAGTTTCATTCCAATAGTTCAAAAAATGCGTTCTGCAGGTTGATCACTAAACAACAAAAGGATCGGGCGAACAGACAAACTTAGGTAGGTAATAGGAGGTGGGTCTATCTCAATTCCTTTTGTTTGTTGCATATAATCCCACAAACTTAATACATCCTTGTGCCACAAGTGGTATAGGCAAAAGCATAAAACAACTGCCCTAATATCAATAAAAAAAAACAGCAAACTGAACAGTTTTTGCGTTTAACTTTGACGCTACATATCGAATCAATTTACACTTTTCAACCGAATGCTGACAAAGATCTTATTTTTTGTTTATAGATTGGACCCAATCACCCCAACGAATATATTTGATCTGCATAAAGCTTTAAACAATTTGATAGCGTATTGAAAATGTTATACACTTGTACCTGTTTTTATTTATTTATTGCACAAAACCACTTTAACGCTGAATAAATATTCTCACCCTTATCATCATCATCATAGCGTTCATTTGACAAAAAAAAGTTTTTTTTCTTTTGCCCAAAATGAGAAACATCCCTAATGAACCTGAAATTTGACGACATTGTAAAATTTACCAGAACTTCTACAAAACGTATTTGCCAGCCATCTTCCTCACAAAGACTTCAACTTTTAAATGGAACAAATCGTTAAGTGGACCCATCTAGGAGCTAAAAGGTGCAAAAGTTCCACCTTCTGGCTACCAATATAAAAACAAAATCTTCAAGTTGATGATGATCGCACTGAGAATCGGCTTCTGCTTGTCGTCACATTAGCCGATTTCAAAAGTAACTACAAACTTTTTGCTTGAAACTTGGCAAAACGAAGCTAGCAACAGCCTTACGGAGACTGCTTAAATAGCGAACTGTTGCTTCACAGCTAAATGTTATAAAAAACTTGTTACATATAACAAACCGAGATATTACATAATTTTTAGCAAAATTATTACGTTGCTTTCAAAAACCTGTTAACCATTAAAGATTTTCTATGATTCTCCGCAAACTTTCACTTTCTTCGAAAATGTTTTTTTTTTTTTTGTAAACAAAAATCATATATTTGCATACATAATAATAACATTTTGAATGAATCTCTAAATAAAGAAAACAAGAAAACGAGAATCATTAAATCCAATTGATTCCAAAAGTCAAACAATGTCGCTGCATGTGGAAGTAACGTCTCCGTGTGACAGACATATACTACACAAAAAAATTGGCAACAAGCTGAGAGCGTAACAAACCAAATTTCAAGTGCAGCTTTTACTTTAATTTTCCAATCATTTAAATTGTATACAAATTCAGTCAAGCGGAGGGTTTAACTTATTTGATAATTGAAAACAGGTAATTGGAAAATGAATAATAAAACATGTCAAAGGCAGCCGAGAGTTACAAATAACTACTCGTAGATTTAGTAAATAAATTTTTAATGCGAATCATTAGCAAACCAAAATTAATCTGAATCTTTTTTCATTTCCTTTTTCTTTTTGCAGAATCTTTAAGCAGTTGCTGTATGTGGATGGTCAACTTTTATCAAGGAGATAGTTTTAATAGAGGCGCAATTTCTGTTAGTATCGTCTACTGAATTAACTTAACCTGTTTCTTGCACGTTAATTACTAGAATATTTGTACACCTTGCAGCATTCGGAAAGAGAAATCATTCTCACTGCCATTTAAATGTAAAGATTCCTAGCAATCAGCGGAAAAGTTTGTTATTTAAACTAAACAATCTGTTTCACTTCGCTTATAACATGCATCATCTTATGTGCACGTAACGCAAACGACATTAATCAAATAATTTATGCAATAAAAACTAGCCGTTGAATCGTAATGAAGTCTTCACGTGAAAATGAGACTTGCAACTGGTTCCTTCCGTTACGAAATTTTTGCTTCGAAATATATAATGAAATAAATGTAGTCAGGGATGAATTTGTTTTATTCTTTGAAAGATTTTTAATGCAGTTTCCTTATTTAAACTTACTTTATCTTCAATATGCCAATATGTATGAGCGAACCTTTATTTTAGAGCGCAGTTGCTGTAGGCTCAGTCTATTTGGATGTTGGTTTGGTACACTCGTTTTCCGGTGACAATTGGTCAGAAAGTTGTCATTCGGAAACTGGTTTTCAAATTCGTGGTAATTCGTAGCACATCGGAATTGCATCAACGGTTCGGGGATTATCGCATAAACTATTCTTGTCGATGCTATATTCATTTAAAATTGATTGGACCTCATCAGTGGTTTTCTTCTTGTCATTGTCAGACAGCAGCTTCACCGTTCACATAGCCCATTAATCGGATTAGCTTCAAACAAAAAAAGTTAGAATTTATTCTTGAGGGCGCTGCAAATGCATGAGCCATTCACTCTGTATATAAAATCTGTGTAGTGTTTCGTTAGTTATAGGTATGTCAGTTGATCGTCAGACTACATGGAATTTTATTATGTAACTCTAATGTACCTTCGCGTTAAGCTCTAATTTAATATTTATTGATTTTTGGAAGTCGTAATTATACCTTACACCGCTTGCGGTGTCGGACCCATAAGGTCTTAAAACAGAACCAGTTTTTATTATTCCGACCAGTTCAGAATCAATCAGTCTGTCTGCCTGTCCGGCCGTTTGTCGGCCTGTCCACTTCGCATCTGTCCGCTTAATGTCTGCCCGCTTGATGTCCCTGACTAATAGTATCTCGGCACACTTAATTAATTTGAAAAATTTGCATCAGGCCGGAAAAGTTTTTAAACCGTCTCTGATATAACCGAAAAGTAATCCGTTATATAACAAACTGGTCTAAATGTTAAAATTTTACAGTGAAATTTGGTTCGTAACACTAATTTGATAAAAAGGGTTACCTTATCAGTGTTCGACCACGTAAATCTATTTTACGGACCTCACCTCAGGTAGGGTTTCTTGCAAAAATAAGCCCTTAGAGGACCGTAAGATATACTATTTGATATGGTATTTTACTAATTGATATTTTATGGCCGAAATAAATGAAATAATTTATCAGGCGAAATTGTTTAATGATCGATTATGACAGACTATAACTTTCTGAATTATTTTTGTTTTTTATAAGGACGTTCATTATAATGCTCAGTTTCCTAATTGATTATGATTCAACAACTATAAACGTTATACTTCAATTTTAGTGAACCTAAGCATGGAAATGATAAACAAGCAACAGACGAGCTAAAGAAGAGCGTTGAGGTAATGCATCGAACAGGTCGAAATGCGTAGACGTATTCTGGAGAATAAATTGGACAGAGAAACGGACAAACAGAAAAATATGCAGGCAACCACCATACCATGAAATTTACATTTGGGTGGACGGACAGATGTATGTAAGAAAACTGCAACAGCAATTTAAAATTTTTCACTTATAAAGAATATGTCGACCTAAGAGTGGTCCTTAAAGCATCATAATTACATGTTAGAAAAAAGAGAAGAAATGAAATAATACAAATAACCTCACATCTAATGAATAGCAGACCGGGTAACACACATTTATATAAAAAAAGAATTAAAGCCGATAAGCATCAAAGAATTCAATCTCATTCAAATGTTTCGTAAACTGCTAGAAAAGCAAAAATTTATGTAAATTTGTATAAAATGTTTACTTTATTGAAATCCATTAAAAGAGAATTAATAACAAGAAAAGACACAAAAAATGTTAATTTATTCAAATAATTTATTCATAAGCTGTGCAAGACTTTCTTTGCAAAAAGTTGTATTCGAAGAAAATGCAAACAAAAAGCGTAATATATTGATTGAAAAATAAAAAGAAAAGAAAAACCGAAAAGCGTTTTTATTAATGAATTCATTAAACTAAAAAGCAAAAAACATATAAACTCAACCTGACCTACGCGAGATTTTAGTAACAAAATCATCATACACGCGCCTTCATCGCCGGAAAAAACTTATTTTAAAATTTGATATTTTTGCTAAAAAAATTAAATAAGAAAGAAATCATGAATTTCAAATGTTGTTTCTTCATGAACGTATTAGCATTGGGGTTGCTATGCTTTTCCAAACCGATGTTAGGTAAGTAAGTGCACAGAAACAAAGTCATTTAGAATTTTTTTTTTATTTATAAGTGTGTTTTGTCTTATTTTCTTTCAATTAAGGCGGTCGTTTGCAATTACGTCCTCTTTCAGCTGAAGAAGTTGTCCGCTTACTCAAAGAAAACGGCAAATTTGATATCAAGCCTCAAGGTCGTTTTTTTACTACGGGTGTAGCAGCTGTTAAGGGATTTGCTTTAGGCTTAACGAAAGGCGTTGGCATACCTTTGGTTTACGAGTTTGCCACTTCGAACAGTACGATTGAGTTTCTTAATAGGCTTAGTTATAATGGCCAAAACCAACCAGTGCAATATGAAACAGAAGAAGTTTGTATTGGTGGCGATGACGATTATGACGATTACTATGATTGCGGTAGTGATTGCGATTACAATTGCGGTAATAATTGCGATTATGGTAATGATTACTACGATAACGACTATGACAACGATTATGACTACAGAAAACGTAAAGGTCGAGCTGATAATGTTAATTTACCCAAAGACACTATCGACGCTTTAAAGATGAAAGAAATGTTATCATCAAATAAAGCTAGTAGTGCAACTAAGGTTGCAGACAATGATAAAGTTTCTTCAATCGCATCAGATACAACTGGCATTACCCAAAGCAAACGTAAAAAGCGCAGTAAGACTTGTATTATTGTGCAAAAACCTAAAGTGCAAAGTAATCGATAGAAAATATAATCAGTTGCGAGATTTCTAAAATATATTATAATTATTTAGTATTAAGATTATTTATTGTAGGTTTAAAAAAAAACATTCGAAGTGTGTGAAACAATCTTGGTGAAGAAAATAAGTGAATAACAAATTTTAGAAGTAGAACAAAGAACATCTTTCGTTGTTGGTTTTCATTTAGAAAATCAAAAAAATATATTTTTCAGAGCCGTAATCGTAACGGCATATGAAATCGCAACCATCCTCATACACAAATTTAGCGTATAGATCATAAAACAAAATTTTATAGTGTCTTTGAATGAACAATATTTTTATTTTGAATGAATAATAATAAGCCAAATATATTCTATTTTGATCCACAACATTCTGGCATTTTTTTACCTTTTCCCCCTTTTTTCTATAATAAAAACGTGCTAGGTGTCGTAATTAAAGATGATCTTAATGACCATTTCTGAATGGTTTGTCTTTGCTGATAGCAAGGAGCGTAGACGATCGTCTGGCTATCTCGAAGCGGTTCACGATTTCCCTTTTTTTGCACTAATATTAACAATATCTTACATGACCGTCGCTTTGGGTCACGTTTTTTTCCGATCATCATTCATCACAAGTCTCTTCACAATATATAAAGCTTGAGTTGGTTTCGTTTCAGCAGCAATGCCCAAAGGAGTCGTCTGTCCGCGTTAAGCTATTAACTATTAATATATGTCGAGCCTTCTTTCGTTTTATTCAGGTTGGTGCAAACGATTTCAAGCTCCACTTTGATCAATGGTTACTTCCGCAACTATATGATAAGATGACTGCGTCTTCTGCGATTTTCCTAAATTTCATCAGCATTATGTCCGCCAGAGAGGTACGGCTCTATAATATCGAAGTTTTCAGAGCTAAAATGCTTACAAATCAGTCCAGGATGTTTACAAATCAATGGGTAACATGTGAACTTGAGAGAAAAACAGCTGCAGAATGACAACTTTCTGACCAATTGCCACTGGAAAACGAGTGTAACAAACCAACATTCAAAAAGACTGAGCCTAAAACATCTGCGTTCTAAAATAAAGGTTCGGTCATACATATTGGCATATTGAAGATAAAGTAAGTTTAAATAAGGAAGGCTGCATTAAAAATCTTTCAAAGAATAAAAAATTAATCCCTGTCTACATTTATTTTATAAACGCCATGAATCCTCTCTATAAAATGAATATAATCCTGCAAAGCGGTATTGTTTTGTTCGAGACGATATTATGGGATATAGCGAATTTTTGCAGAAATTTTACTCGTCGACAAAATGCAACTACTTTCGATTGAATAAACAGGCATCTTAAGGATTTTTTATTTTTTGTTTAATTGTCGATTATCAGCGTTCAATGACTTTGTATGATTCGTATCAACAAAGTAAGGTCAGCTATTGAACACACCGCACAAAGCTTATTTATTATAAACGAGAGGTACATATGTATCTTTACTTTTCTCCTTTACGCACTTCTTATTCGGGCAATCGAGGCATAAGCATTTTTCCATAAGCTAGTGTATAATAACTTTTGTATATAACAACTTGGTAGTTTCTATCTTCTAGGCAGAGGCTGCAAGCGTCTAATTCAGCTTGGCGAACCTGCTACGAAGCCGTCGTGGTACGGTTTATATCCATGTATTATATAGTGATATGCCCCGTTGCGCCAACTTGGACTTTACTAAACGACGGGTGTATTAAATCAAGCATTAATATAATATGTATCATGTAGTAAGTTTGCTTAAAAGTAAAATTGAAAAAAATTCAAAAATAGAGAAAAGTGAAGTAAGAATAAAATTGTAAAAGTAAGAAAAAACGGAAAGAAATGCAAATTAAAAAAAAGGAAAAGCAGCACAAAAAACAACACAAAACAATAAAGATTGAGAATAGCGTTTCACAATCTCTGTCCAAAAACGTACCAAAGTAGGGGTAACTTATAAATGAAGCGGGATGGATTCCCATAGACGAAAAGTCGTATTTGATGAGCTGATGCTCAAACATTAATGAAGACTACCGTATTGGTCCATTGTAATGGCTTCTGTCTAAACAGGTAAACTGAAGCCTATTAAAAATATAACAAGGCTTGCTATGTATCACTATTTTGCAGAGCATGATATTAAAACACTAATTTCTTTTTGAGCACAACTCGTAATGAATACGATTCTTTACAATTTTTCTAAGCCTTTGTTTAAGTGCGCATTTGCAACTCGTGTACACCTCAAACAAAAAAGAAAGCGTTGACATTACGTTGACTTTCGCTACTAAAATCCAAATTTTTCGCGGGGTAAATCGCTGTGCTAGTTACAATGATCTAGGCATAGCAAACTGGGGTTTTTCAAATTATCAATAGACTCATATAAAACAAAGCTTCGTCTTCCTAATGCACCTCTAATGACTAACTCAAATAACTAACTCATAAGGCCACTGCAAATTTTTCAGAAAATCGATTTTGTGTCTAATGACATAATCAAGGAATACGTGGAAAAAACGATTTACCTGTAAAATATTTTTCCTTACAATTCCGAACTTTTCTGCAAGTATTCGAAGAAGAATGCTTGAGATCTGCTAAGATATTATAGCTTATTGCCCTGCCTTCCGAATTCCAAGTTTTTTAATCCCTCGGACGATGATTTTTCAAAACAGCCAACACTATGATTGCTACAATTTCCATAGCTTTTTGTAGTATCCCTAAATGAAAAGCAATATTCGCAGCGGACGTAGTTAATTTTAAAATTTTTATTAAGGCTAGATTTTGGATTTGGAATGATCGAACGATAAATTTGACGCTTTTTGATGTCAAGATAAAAAATTCTGCAAAATGAAGCAGATATCTTCAGATCTTTTGTATTGGGTTGTAATGATTTAATGCAGCAAGTACACCTGTCTACTCTTTTCTTTTGAGACACGCCCACTTTGCTATTTCCAGAATTGATACACCTGTTTTCACTGAAACCCATCAATTTGAGAGGTAAATTTTGCGAATCGTCACAATTCCAAAAATAACGGTAAGACGATAAAATTTGGCACAAACATTCCCTACTCCCTATTATGAATATGTGGTTAGAACTGAGTGTCAATTATTTACACACACGCGCATAATGTAGGAAAAACTAGAAAAACTTGGAAACATACCGGCAGTTTTTTTTTAATTTTTGGCTATAACTATAGATAACGCAAATATACTTTAGAAAAAGTGGCATTTGAATACAAGTTCGAACCATTTGCATGTTCGGTGCGAAAACACGTCAGCATATCAAATTTAATCCAGATATCTTAAATATTACGATTTGCAAAGTGAAAAAAAGAAAAGAAAGGCGGACAGACGAACAGACAAGCTCAGTGTAATAAAAGGGTTGTTTCCAAATCCTTCTGAATGTTCTATACATCCGCACAAATTTAACATATTCTCATACCACAATTAGTTAGTATCTTCAATTAGGTACACTTGAGGTCATATCTTTCTTTTGTTATTAAGAGATTTAATGGTAAAAGAAAATGAACCAATAAGCATAAGTTTTCCAAAAACTTTAATTAAATCAACGCAAGTGTCCCATCATATAAATGTAATTGTTTCACTAAACTTAAATGTGGTAATTTACACTTTTCTAAAACCTGACAAGGACTTGCTCCACTTTCTTCAATATATTATATATACACAAGTATATACATAAGTTACTGTCATAACAAAGTGTACACATGTTTTTTTAAGGATAAGGAGTTTGGTGCAATAAAGTACAGAATTAATTGAAATTTCTATTTCAACGCTTATAGTTTTCAATGTCACCGTCATTAAATAAATCCCTGAACAACATGCGTAGGCACACTTGGCCTTGAAAATGAAAAGAAAGAAACTACGAAAATAAAATTTTCAGGCGTTTTTAGTGCAAGTTATTGTTCTATATTGCCATTGCCAGTGCAGACAACAACGATAAACAAGACAAAACTTTTAACAACAACTTGAAAATAAAAAGTTTTCTTGCTTTCAAAAATTTGCAAAAGTTTTAGTTCTGCCTATACAAACATATACAAACGTTTTGTCTTAACAGTCATCTATTAGAAGAAGAAAAATTTAGATTGCAACTATTTGATGCGCACGGCAGGATATTGAAATGTTACGTTCAAATAGAAGAAGAAGAAATACTCTTATGGGTTATATCCGGTATTCTGCTGTTCTTTTTCTAAAGGTACTGGGAGAGAAGTGAACTTCAAAACGAGACTTTACTCTTTCTTCTAACTTGATTGGAGTAAAATTGAATATAAAAAAACTTTATGATAGAAAGAAAATAACTTTTACTTAAGTACGAAACAGGTAGTTATTAAACATTAAAAAGAAGGGTGTTTCAAAAACTTTAAAGTTTTATTTCCTTTTATTTTTTACAACTACACAATAAAAGGCTTATTAATTTATTTTACATTTATCACTGGATGCAATTATACATAACAGCCGTAAAGATACTAAGTGAAACTCTTAAAGTTAAAGGCTTAGGTTACGTATTTCAAGAGAAGATCATCACTTAAAATCACAGCAAAGTTGACAGTTGACCGTTACAGTTTCGAAGTGAACAACTTCTTAGCATATTTTTCGGCATAAACTACTAATACGCGAAGCTAAGTCTAAATATTAAACTATGATTTCATTCAAGAAAGTCAGCCCAGAAGGTAAATCAAATAGTAAGCAATATCTTAGGCTTAAATCAACATGAGAGCAACTCTATATAAAATATAGCTGTTTACAAAGTTCGGCCACCGCACTGCGATTCGAACCCACGACCGCTGTCTTGGCTGTCTCGAGTGTATTTTGTTCGCATTGATTTGATTGTGGGTTTTCGCAAAAATTTCCAAGATTACAGGACGAGATAGCATATAAAACTTAAATTCGTCCAATTGGCAAAGGTAAGTTATACTCTTTAAAAAAAAAGCCTTAGCTATTATTATGCAATATTTTATATTATCATTTAGAATAACACAAATCGTTCCTCTGGCAGGCTTACGAACTGCTTGCTGCTATCATGGAAGAAGTCTTAAATGGTGATGCAAAGAGAAGTCATGAGGTAATTGAATAAATGCAAATGCAAACAGCAGTTATGCTCATCCAAAAGTCTTTTGCATAATTTATTATACACTTATTATTGCCTTATGACCGAGTTCTTAACTAGCACGCTCTATTTTTAAACCAACTGCAACTAGTGCGTCTATTTTTAAACGAACTGTAACTAGTACTTATAAGAAGCAGGTTCCTAAAAATCTTCACACATACATGCATAAAATATTTGTTTATAGAAATCAGTATCAATCAGTAGCAGAACTTAGTTCTGAATGCTTTAAAAAAAAAAAATATTTGTTTTTTGTGGGGTCTTCTTCCTCTTATCTCCTAGGCTATACGAGAGCCCGATGATGCCATCAATTCTTTGTTTTCTCTGTATTCGCATCTCTTCTCGAGTACCTCTCCCATTTGCTGCCCCATCTCTCAAACTTTTCCTCACTCGTTTTTGAGCCAACTCTCTTGCTATCCATATCGCTTTGTATTACTGTTCTCCATTTTTTCACACAGTTCCTCTGGCTCTCTTCGCATTCTCACTATAAATTTGTACATTATAAAGTCTTTTTTCTCGTAAACTATTTCCTTGAAAACATATTTAAAAACTTAGTTTTAAAAAAAATAAAAAAATAAATAGAAACTAAGTGTACAAGAGTTGTAAAAGTGAAATCCATTAACTATTTTATGTGTTGACCAGCTGTTGATAAAGTTTACACTTTTAAGTGTTAACTGAAAGACGGCAATTGCAACTGATGAAAATTATTTAAAATGAGTTTCCCCTGTTTCAGTACTCGGTACTAAACTAAAGACGAAAAATCGAGCAAAGAAAAAAAAAGAAAAATTAAAAAAGCGGACAAAGTTGATAGTTTTAAAATTTTTATGGTTGTTTAAAATTTCTTTTCCACATATATATATATTTTGTTTTTTCTCAAAAAGTCTACGAAACAATTTTTTTGAGTTTTCTACGTAATGTTTATGAGAATAAAACTCTTTATGTAAAAGTTTAGCAGAAAGTTTTTCAATTTATTTATTCCGATTATACAATGATATTATTATACAGAGAATACTCGTCCGTTTAGCAAATAATTGTGCATAATCAGGATCCAGTTATAACTCATGCTCAAAAATAAGAAAATATTATTAGTTCTCAGTAAATAAAAAAGTTTATTTTATATTTATGTTTATTTTGTCTATACGTATACCTACATCACTCAATATTTATTCTACTTTTGCAAAGAATCTGTAAGTTTTTTTGTAGAACAGTGACATTGTAAGTTCTCTCTATATAACGTAGGATGTGCAACGTCACATATACAGCGCATTTTCAAAACTAAGACTTATAGTTCCTTTTTTTCTTTCTTTTATTAATTCAACGTAATTCACTCATTCATCAAATAATTCACTAACTTACTAATTACACGGAATTCAGTTACAAAACACTTTCCGGCGAATACAAGTTTGCGGAAAAGTTTTAATTGAAGAACTTGCATTATACGCATACAATATTAAGCTACGACTACAGAAATTTGTAAGGTGATAAACTAAAGCAAAATATGCACTGTACAATAAAGAAAATAATTGCTTAAGCAAGTGTTGAAATGAAGTGCAATATGTCCAATAATAAAAAAATATAAACTTAGATAAATAACAAATTAGAGCCGATAGCCTGTGCTGCTAGTGCTCAATGTCTTTTTGTTTAGTCTAAGAATTTACTTCATTAGTCTAAAATGATAATAATAATAATAATAATAATAATAATAATAATAAATTAAAATATAACATAAAAGAAGTTTAATATGATAATAAAGTTCACAACCTAAATTAGTTCAATATAAAATTTATTAAAAATACTCAGTACATAGGTAGTATAAACGGACTCAAAATGACCGTGAATTAATGCTGGTTAGAGCCGTAAATGAAGTAGACATCCCACGGTCAGGCAGTTTGCGTATTCGACTGCCACACCATACACATTGTATATCGTTAAAAGTATTCAATTGTGTGTAACACTTCATAAAACTAGCGCGTACAGCGTAAGACGCGTTTGAATTTTTTATTATGCTACTCGAGAATTTCAAGGAAGTCCAGTTTTACCTGTGTTAATAAAATTTTACTTTAATGTGTGCCTTGGGTCCTTAAAATAAAATTTGTTTATTGGAACTACAGTTTATTTTCCTACATTAATCCGGTTTAGATCTGTTTCCCTAACTAAGTTTATTAGGCTTTCACTTCAGTTTATTAATATTTCATACATATATCTTCCACTAAATCACTAGATTCACAATAATCTTACGTAATATTTAAATTTGGTACGAAAGTCTGTGGCAAACTTTTACTGTGCGCTTCAATACGTGGACGTGCCCTGTTGCGTGCGTAGCTTTTTTCAATTTAAAACTGGCTGACCATCTTCAGTCAAGTTTAAGCTATCATTCCAGATTTTTATAACCCTATTAGGGGCTTGTATCTGCCATTACACCGCAATTCAATAGCAGCCAATGCCTGCCTTACTTTTCTTCTAATTTCCTTGTGAAAAGCCTTTCGATGGTCAATACTTTAATCATTAAGGACGGATTAAAATCGGCTACAGCTGTCACTTAAGTTGTCTACATTTTTATATACGTAGTACCTTTTTCATAAATATTTCAATGGTTATTCAAGGCTCATACCAGAATAAATTGTTTGTACCCCACTCACTGGCAAAACTCTACCACCTTCGACGCTTAATTTGATAGACTTCTGTGTTTTTCGAGCCTGGCTCAGCAGGTGAATCTAAAAGTTCTTCATGATTCTGTTGAAGATTCCCGTGAATTTCCGAATTGATAAAAAGCGCATACATTTACTTTGAAACGTTCCACACACAGAGGCAGCTTTGATTTACTGTCAGAGAATTTTGTTTAAAACTGAAATAAAATCGATTTAATAAATGTACTATGTAAATACTCTACTTGATCTATAATCCTTGTAAAAATTTGAAAATTATCTAACGGCATAAATCTATTAGAATTTAAATTCGCGTTCCTAAATGTAGAAAATTAAAAACATTTTGTATAAGTCCTTAAGGCAGGCGCTTAATGACTCTTTTTTCCCCTATCTAAAGTAAACAATCGTGAACCTACCGTTTACATGTCCTTTTTTCCTTATTTCCTTTGTAATTTTTAATTTTTATATACAAGCAGTTTCTATTAAGCTACTACTACGCTTCATTATCAAACGTGTCACCAGAATTTCATAAAAGCAATATTTTATTACTTTGTAGCATGAAAACATAAAAGTATATATTGCTTATCAATAATCTTATTTTACTCCATAAGACGCCATTTTAATGCGAGAAACCACAATATTGTAAAACAAAACTTTATTGCTGGAGGATAGAAATGAATCAAGGGAATAAACTGAAGAAAACTTCTAGAAGAAAGTGAAAATAGTTGCGAGGTTTAAAGCATTTGAAATTCTTTTCAAAAATATTTTATAAACTCTTTGTGTTTTCCTCTTGCAAAGCTTTTAAATTTTTTCGAGTAGTTTAACTTTGCAATGCAAAAGGGAAATAAATGAAATAAAATCGAGTAAAATTTAACACAGAAAATTTCTGCACATGCCTTCTAATCATTAGCTATTATGCAAAACTATCTTGTTTCTGATGTTGCGCGGTTTTCATTTCTTTTTTCTTCTTTTTGTGTTGTATGTGTGCTCTTCATTTGTACACCTCGTCATTCATTTCATGATGAATCTATACCAGATTTGATTCGATGCTTATGTAATGTAAGCGAATGAATGAAAGATTTTATATAATAATTTGTTATAGGAATGAAAAGTTAAATAAACATGAATGACTTTCTAATCTAAACTAATGATGTTTAGAAAAAGAAAAGATATTTCTCTCTCTGTGTTCTATTTGAGTACGAGAAAACACAGGATGAACATATAGTAATACAGGAAGAGCGCAACAAAATAGCGACTAAAATGATTTTCAATAGTTACAAGGTTTAAACTTAAACAACTGATTACAATTAAAACCAACTCGCCGAATAGGTCATTAGGCATTCTGCTTGAGCAAAAAATTGGCTCCTTTCATTTGGAAGCTGATCATGTATAAAGAGATATGTAGGAAAGTACCTTTAGATGGGAACCAAGATGTATCCCCCGTTTAGGAATTTCTTGATAATTTAGAAAAACACATAGATGTTCTTTAACAAAAAGTTTGCAGATCGTCGGTAAGGACTTAAATCATTAACAGAAACGATTTACATCGGTCTTTACTCCTCAAAACAGAACCAGATGCTTGGGCTTTGATCTCGAAAAATGTCATTAATAGACCGCTTATTCATTGATTGAAGTGATATCAGCGGTTTTATACCCTTCGCTACTTATGATACAAGGGTATATTAAGTTTTCGCGGATTTGTGACAGACCCACCTTTTGGTTTGTCTAGCTGCCGTTCTGAACGGGAACATCAATGTTCAAATTTACGTGCTTTGTGCAGTTCAGACACCTTATAAGATTTATTCCTGAGACGAAACTGCGCTTTTCTGGGAATCCCAACCAAAATTGTCCACCACAAGTAGTGAGAGCTACTTCCGAACACATGTAATTATGGCCACGTGATGGTGATAACGAGATTGTCAAAGGATCGAAGCACATTTCATGACATTGTAAGGTGTTATATAAACTTTTAAAACATTTCGTAGCAACTTGCTATTTTTTTGCTCCCAACTCTTCGCTTATACCTATATATATATATCAGTTTATGTTTTCATTAGTTTATAATATTCAACCAGCTCATAGAAATATGTATAAACTACCATTTACAGCATAAGATCTCGCTAAGCATAACTCAGTACACATAACTTCATGTCTTTGCTTATCCTACTTGCTCTAAAAGTTTGTAATATAGAAAGAATTAAATTCATGGGATGCCTCAGGTACCTTCTACCTTATATATTAAAGCAGTAATGTAATGAAAGATTCTACTATGTATCAATAGGAGATAAAGAAACCTGTTTATTATTAGTTTTTTTTAGATTTAGGAAAGAAGTTCTTGAGCACTAGCAACGAAGACTAGAAGTTTAATAATAAGGAAAACATAAAAATTAAACTTTCTCAGCTTTTTCTAATCTCGGATCCATGATTTAAGCGCTTCTTCAAAGTGTATATTTTTTAATTACCAACGGTGCGATAACGAACATCGTCAATTCGACGGCATATATGTCTATATCATTTCCTTGTTACACGCAGGTTATGTATTTTGCCGTGACGGTAATGTAAAACTTACTTTTTTACAATTTTAAGTACATTGTTTCCTATCGACATACCTACAGTCAATGTATACTGAATAGAAATCAATTTACGGTATATGCGAGTACCAAAGTACTTTGTATTCGTTCAGACTTCTTGATTAATCTAATATTATACAGACGATGACGATGTTGCGTTCGTTTCTTTTCACTTTATGTTCTTTTTTTTCACATGGCATAATAAGCATCAGCAGCTGATAGTGTTAGTGTGTGAATGAATAAGTGTATCATAAAATGCAAGGATGTATAATAAAAGATTACAAACGTATATGAATGTATTCTCCTGTTTAAAGGGTATGAAAACTTTTCAAGAAAATTGATTTGCTCCTGTCTGTCATAACCAATAGATTGAATTTTTATGACATTAATAAAAACACAAATTCTTTATATTCATTACATGTACAGTACAGTTCAATGGAAAGGAAAAAAATTTAATGATAATTTATAAATATGTATTGGACTTAATTTTTTAGAAAATATTTACAAATCAGCGAAAAGTATTAACCACCTATTTTCAATCAAGGAGAGCCAGTGTTGTTATTTACGCAATTTAGTGTTAGGCTTAGTGAAGGAAACAAATATTTTCATCTACACAGTTTTATCTGAAGCCTTTTGCACCATTTAGAATACGACAAAGTGTTGAAAGCATAATTTTTTATGTAAAGCATAGCAACGGAAGCTAAATATCTGAATACCATATTCACTTATTTTTTTAATAAAAAAAATCTCAATTTTTAATTTGAAATGCATGTCGTTGCCTTAAAAAATCCATACAAATAAATCATTTGTTGGGCTCATGTACTCAAAAAGATAAGTCAAAACTTGTACTGTATACAGATAGAAATGCCTATTAGGTCAGTTTTTAAGCTCTTATATATATATATATATATATATATATATATATATATATATATATATATATATATATATATATATATATATATCTATAGACATCTGCTAATTAAAAAAAAATTAAACAGGATTTCCTTTACAACTCGAAGTCAACATAGGCGAACATATTATACATCACTGCAGTAAAGGATTAATGAGAGACTCTCTTCTCTTTCTTGAGGACGTATTATATTCTAAGGATAAACTAACTTTGCGCGGATGTACGCAACCTTCTGAAGGACTTGGGATATACCCACCTCTTATTATTTATAAAGCGCATCTGCATCGATCTAAGCTTGCCCGTCCACCTGTTGATATTGTGATAAAACTTTGTACACTGACATGTTTCGGCCGAAGAGGGAACGCCACTGAAAATGGGTCGGATAAGACCACTTTTTAGCTTACTTGCTGTATAGCATCTTACTTTGAAAAGTCTTTATATGAATAACTGTATTAAGCGAAGGGTTTGTAGTTGTTTTTAATATCAGTTTACAAATTTACTCTTTGGTTTGCAGCAACTTTCTTGCTTAAATACTTGAAGGCATAATTTTCAAAATCCTCGCCACTTCTTCCAGTTTTTGCGGGCTAAATTTCTGAATATCAAAAGTAATAAGTTAACCGAATCGTATCATACACTCATTTTATGAAGATAGTAAGGTTGCAAATATGTGTAACTAAATCCCACTATTACTTATTCCATTATTACTTAGCACTCGAGAGATTTTACTTAAAAAGAAAACCTTTCGGTAGGGTATAGTTCAGGGTATTCTCTAATTCCATTTCGAGACACCCTTTCCCTCGTACTAGATCCAACTTTTAGCGAATGTTAGCAGATCGTGAAATAAATCACTCCATACGACAATATGCTCGCTCAACATGGGTTGAGCATAATCAACTTTTTTCTTCCCTTACTCGTCAAACAATCACATTAACTTCCGTTTTATCAAATGTTACATATTAGTACAGCCTGAAAAAGTGTTGTAGCTAAACGACTTATTTCTCGTAGATATTGTCTGCGAGGCGTTTTTTAGTTTTTTTCAATATGATGCCTTATTAAAGGATATCGTCTGTAGGTATGCGAACACAGTGCTCGTCAAAGGAGAACAATAGAAAGGGAGAGGGAGAATGAAAGAGAGCTATATAGGACGTGAGCACAGCATGACTATCGGGAAATATTATTTCTTTACCGAACGATCATTCACTACAGTTCCAGTTATATATATATATATAGATATATGAATAGAGCGTAGCGTATTGGGAACTGAACGCAGCTCTGCCGACTCGATAGCCACGCTTCTTACCTATGTGAGACTACGCGTTACAAAAGACGTTCTCATTAATATCTTAACTAGCAAATATTATTATTTTTATTTCATAAGATTGTCGATATTTCTTTTTATTAATATTAATAATCACAAGTAAAACAAAGTCTCCCAAGAAAATGATTTGTTTTTTGTTATGGGTCAAAGAGTCTAGATCTACAATCTGACCGTTTTTAACACCTTGGAGGCAAAACTTTACGTAAAAATCACCGTTGTCGTTATACTAGATAGGCATAGAAGTCTCGCTTTAAAACTCAATGCTTAATTCAAGATAAGACAAAATAGCCGTTCTAGGCTTAACCAACCTCTAAAGGATTTCTATTCAATATTCACTAAAGTTCTCCTATATCTCTACGCAGCAGCTGGTGATATCCTAATATACAGATTTCGTGGATTCATTCCGGTAAAAAATAACTCAGGTAAATTAATAAATAGGGAAAATGGTGTCGTAGGTAAATTCATTAAACGTAAAGCGTTTATTATTGGAAACGACGTCGATCTTAAGTGCTTTTTTCAATCCACACAATTGTACATATGGAAAGATTGAACTACAGAGAAAACATTACTAAAGTTAAAAGCGTAAATAAAAATAAATCTTATTAAGAAGACTGAAGTATAGGTCTGTAAAATGTCGTTTATAAATAATTAACGCCATGGAACGCAATAGAAGCATACATCACCATACTAAAGCTATATTTGAGGCTCATCTTTTGCTGAGAATAATATATGTAAGCATCGCAATCTTCATAAGTTTTTAGAAAATGTATAAACTTGCAACTTTAATAAAATTTTTCCTATGACCGCAACAAACATCCGAAACTGCCAAGGAGCCGTAATTATCTTTCAATAATTTTAAGTTCGGTTTATGTAATATGCGTCAAGTTCAAGAAGGTTACGGATAATAGTTTTGTATAAATTCAATTTAAGTAATTTCCTTACAGAACTTCGAATGTAGAACAGAAAACTTAATACGCCATAAAATATTTATGCTGACGGTTCAAAAAACTCTCCGCAATATTCATGAAAATATTTTAAAAATAGTTTTCTCTTTCGCTTTTTCTTTTTAGTGTTTTTTATTTTTTAGTATCTTCATCTTCCTCAAAACGCTTGTGCCTTTGTCGTGTTTTCATTTCGGATAATAACGTCAACATAAAAATCAACAAACTTTATCGTCATTATCGGTGTTGTCATTATTGTTGTTGCCGCTTATTTAGTCGAAGATTAATGAGCTGCAAATTATTTCTAACAACAACTACAACGAAAGCATAAAGCATATAAAACTGCGTAAAACTTTTTATGTGTGCAGTTGTGCAGTAAATCACATACAATTACGCGTAAGACGCGCGCATACCCCCCAAAATCCATTACACACCGCACATTTGCGCGAAACAGTTGAGTGTTAGTTTTATATGAAAAAGCAACAAATGCTACGAGAAAAAAGTAAAAAGCCAAGCAGAGACATAAACAGAAAAAGACGTGACGATGAAAACTTTACAGCGAACCTTAAGAGTAAGGCGAGACGACACAATATAAAATGATATGACAACACGATAACGATGCGATGCTGATGATTGCGATGATACATATAACACAACAGAACCACACGTGTTGTTGAAATGGATAACGATGTAGATTACGTTTAAGGAGAGAATACAATCTTTTAGAATGAAAGGTATGGAATGGAAATGCTTTGTGCAGGCAAAAATCTATAAATAAGCCTCTACGCAAATATTAAATAAGGCAGAGGTGCGAAAAGTTCTTTTATAATTTGACATGATTATATGCACAGATATATTCACACATTGAGGCGAAAACTATAAATGGCTCTTTGTTAACCGTCGCAGATACTCAGCAATGTCAACGAATATCTGAAAATGAATTAGATTTATCTGAGTCGGGGAAATGTCTTAAAGTGTGCTAAGTTTGTTTACTCAAAATCTTAAAGTCATAAAAAGAAACTTCTATTAAAGTTTATTTTGTTTCTGTCTACAGATTATTAAGTAAAACTTTCTAAAGTTTCTTGTTTCTCTAAGATCCCTGACCCACTAACTTTAGAAGGGTTAAAAAGCTCCCCCTGATTTACCTTGATGTTTGGATCACATATACAATACTTTTAAACATAGTTCGGAAATAAACATAACCGAAGCAGATTATTCGGATAGTTACTGCGATGTTGAAATGGTTCGAAATGGCATTTCGAGTCAATTCGTATAGTAGCCACTTTCCCTCTTTTTACATGTCTCCCATCGCAAAGTCTAGAAACAGTTGATTCATTAACTGCTAAGATGTTCGACAGTTCTTTGAGTGCCTGAGATGGGTTTTCGTGCAATAAGTCTTGCAATCCATTGTTCTCTATCGTTGACATCAAACTCACGGCTTTTACACTGTTAAAACCAAAACCGACAATTGGGATACCACGGAACAGTATCACCCTAACCTTATAAAAGTGTTTGATAGGCTTCGCCGGCAGGTTCCTTCAAATCAAACACTAAAAGCAATGAATGTCGAAAAGGCAATTTTGAACGTTCCATGATTATCGTCCGTATACACCGTATAACTCAATAATACTAAATTAAAAAGTGTTATTTTATGTGGGGAAAAGTCAAAACCATAGAATTTAACTGTTGTGTGGACTGATACCTCGCATTACTTTATCGTTTTGACCAACGTGATATCACTGATATGTTTACAAACAAACAAGTATTTATTACAAAATGAAATCAAAGAATAATTTAAACATCGCTAACTACCACTTGCGCAATTTTCGAATTATTGTCTTGAAAAAAACCTATATTTATGAATCGGCATAAGAATCGAAAAACCGTTCGTGAACGGGATTTCTATTGAAATTCGGTTATAAATCGGAAGGATAACAACGGAGAAGGTAGGACATTTCTTCATACTACAACCTCACAACGTTTTCTGAACTTCTGGACATCTTTTGGACTTTGGCATTTGGTCGCTGTTGCATTTGATGGCGGAATTTCTTTGTGATGGTTTCATTTACCTGGACCACACCACAATACATCGCGCCCAGATAACTATCTAAATATCGCATCCACTGTTCATCGTTCGTAGGGATGTAATAAAGCTGTCCCTCGAATTAATCAGGAAAGGTAAAGCTGCCCAAAAATTACCTGTTTTTGGGACACAGTTACGTCTATTGAAAGCTCTACGACCAAAGCCAATACTTTGAAATGAAAAGTAAGGGCTTTAGTCTACACCCTACAATATTACTTTCACTCTCTCTTAGAAAACGAACAGAACTAATTTCTATTTCTCTACATGTGTTAGGTAAAAATAAAAAATGTAGATATAGAAAAAAATCTGTTTTTGTTGTATGTAAATATTACTTAAATCTCAGCTTATGGAGCATATAACTATAGCACATAACTATAGTAGATAAAGTAAAATATATTAAAATTATATCATGGAAATGAGGAGTGATTTTAGTCTCTACACTACGAACGAGCTCAGTGCTTTATGTCTTTATTCATTGTGCAGCGTATAGTGTACATCTTACTGAATGAAAAATATTTTCTTAATTCATTGTCTTTCTATTTCCGTTAATGGTCTTTTTTTCCTAAGCTTTTCTAAACAAAAACTGAAAGATCTATCTTTACAAACAACTTTATTTAACAGAATTAAAAATAAAAACAAAAGTCTTCTAAAAAAAAAGGGGCAAAAAAAAAAACTGTGAAACTATGAACCAGAAAGCTACGACCGGAAAAACGCTCTTAAAATAACGAACAACTTAACAATGCGTCTTTATGACGTCTTAAGTTTCTGCTTAAAAAAAAAATATAATAATAAAAATGAGTTTATAAAAAGTGGTAAAAAATTCAACAAAGTGCAAATTTGGAACTGAGAATAACATACAAGATAAGACAAAAACAACCGCAAACCCACCGACTGACTGACAAGTGCACTTTACATAAATCGCTTTAGCATTCTAATTGTGCTGCTGCTCATATTTGAACGAAGAATTTATATTCACTTTTATATCCCCTATAGGGTGTCATATTAAGTTCTTCAAACGTTCCTTTAAAGGTTTTGTTGACAGCATATCCTTAAACAGACTGATTAGCAACATCCATTTAACCTATTTGGTTCAGTATTCGTCTGTGAGGAGAAAACGAGCTCAAAGTTCACAAACTATTGTGCTCAATACGCAGTCTATTCTCAGATATATCGCTTAAAAAATCGGTGCAGTATTTGGTTCCGAACAATGCTAATCAAACTCTAAATCACTAGAAAAACTCTAAATTACTACTTAGTGAGGCTTAAGAATGCTACTTGTACGTGCCGCGTTTTAGAAGTTACCCTACAACGACGCTAAGTTATTTATTACACATGAGTGTTATGCTTTATAATAAAATTCGCCGGAGTAATGATTTGCTTATAACAGCATGTTTGTATAAAGACCGTTATTGAATATATTTTTACTCGCTATAGGAGATCCCATGACGCATATTTCTGTACAAAAATACTTTCGTTTTTTTTTTTTTAAATACATCACTTGTGTTACGATGGGTGCATTAAGTTTGTGCGGATGTATGCAACATCCAGAAGCATTTGAGGTAGATCAAGCTTTTGTTAAACTTGTCTGTCTTGTTTTCTTTCTTCTCAAAATACAGTCCGCAATTTTTGAGATATTTTGATAGACATTTAGTACACTGACATGTGCCAGCCCCAGAACGAACGCTATTGAAAATGACTGAGATTGAACCACTTTCGCGACCACTTTCCCTATGACACCTTAGTCTCAAAAGTCATTATATGAATAACTGTAATAAGCGAAATGGTGTAGCGTAATTAACGGTGGGCCGTTGTCAATAACATGAACCAACCAAAAAAAAAAAAAAAAACAGGAAGTAGGTAGCCAAAGAATCCATATAAACCAAATATCAAGCCTTTCCTGTATTCTTCTTCTTCTCTTTTGCTAACTTGTTTGCTACTATTATGACAGCTGTTCTATCCGAACGCACAGTTACGCAAAAAGCAAAAGAAAACCAACACTTTCTCCTTCGTTAGATCTACTTTATTTAATCACCTTCTTTCCTGTCTTCTGCGGTCATCTTCTTTTCCTTTTTTTCATTATATTCTTCTTTCGGTTGCTTAGTTTTGTACAGTTGAGAAGTACACGCTTTTATCTGAATCCTGCGTGTCATGTCCGTCTTTACTTGAAAGCAAAGCAAAGCAAAAAAAAAAGAAATAAATAAAGAACTCCTCGTTATTATCGTTAAAGTGTTAATAAATCTTTTTCTTTTCTTTGTAGTGTATTTTTCAATTCTCATTTAAACTTTTGGTAAATGTTTTAAAATGCTTTAGTGCATCAAACTAAAGTTGAATTAAAACTTTTTCATGTGGTTTCTGGTTACAAGAGTTTATAACATTTTGCTTGACATGTCATCGTTCAATGAATAACATGCTTCATAACCAGACATTAAAGGAACACTAGTAGTTTAAATTGAAGTTAACGGAAATTAAATTTTTTTCCCTTAATTTTTGAAATATATTACAATAGTCATTTTAAAACATTTGCTTACAACATTCAACAGAAGGATGTTGAAACATGTTATTAATTCAGTTTAATTTATTAACTTTCATCTATAAGAAATTGTTATCATTTAAGTAATGATATGTACACAATTAAGTGTTCAAGAATTTTTCTTTCACCTTTTACTACTTAAATATTTATGAAAGCATTATGAAAAATTTAGGGGAGACACTCATTTGAAGCAAATTTAAATATATTAAATATATGTATATTTGACGAGTATATATATAAGAAGACGACTACTTTAGGAAGGTTGGCAGGATAGTAAGAAAATTGCACTAGAGAGAATCTCTGGATTTACCCTGCTAGTGGAACCTAACCTGCAGGGCTTCAGAACGTCAAATCTATTATTTCTTTATTATGCCAATAAAACTCGGCTGGATGTATGCTTGGCTAACATAAGCGACGTAAAGGCTAATCATGATCTTTCAAATATGATGCTACTTATTAAAATCATCCAGTGTTTTCTTTTTTTTTTTTATTAGTGACGATTCTCTGCTTGATCAACTGCCTATTGTAAACAAATTTACTAAGTAAGAACTTGAAGACTTCCGGATAACTTAGATCACATGCTTGCGTATGTTGAAAACTCTATCGAACTTGAGATTTGAATCCTTGACCATTGAATTGCTAGTCGCGACTCTTTACCTACTCGGCTACTAATGTGTAGGAAATCATATCCAATATTTATGTCGATTTGAAATCTAGTCAACATTTTAATTTGAAGACTAAGGGCGCTTAATGAAATTGCATTCTTCGCACTTGTTTTTTAACTGGGGTTGCTGTGAAATGCAAATCGATAAGTTTTCGAGTGCGTGATATTTTATTTCCTTTCTTTTAGTCCTAATTGTTCGTTTATACCTTTTAATTTGCGACACACTTGAAGTGGGCGCACACATATAATTATTGGTGGTCAGACTACAGTGTATTGGAAACCATGATTTGAGTTACTCGTTAATCGTTTCCCGTTGTATCTTGGTTAACAAATATTTTTCGTTTCTGGCCATAATGCATCTAGGATATCAAATAAATAATACCATTCTTATAAACTATAATTATATCGTTAGCGGTTTAAATGTGCAATATCGCATGCAACCGGCAATATGCAAGTGGCCGAATTTATACCTCTATAAAAACAGCTTAATTGACGGATCCGTGATTAACTTCTTAATCACCAAAGTTAATCAGTTTTTTCATCAATAAATAAAGGTGGATAGCAGATCTCTATTTAAAAATGTGCCTTTCTCTCGGTACCGACGCTATGTGAAGGCAATGCGAGTTGAGTTGATTCTGTGGCATATATCCTAAAGATCGGCTTCGTAAATTTGGCATTTCCAGGGAGATTCCCGACTGAAGCCTAATCACGTCAAAATGCAAAGTTTCTTAATGTCTCACCACACTTGTTGCACAAAGGCGTGTGTACACCAAGCCCAAAAGGACTTGTTATAGAGAGAGCGACCTTTTATCAAACCACATAGCTGCGAATCGATCTAAGTTTCTCTGTGGGTCTGATGAATAATTACAGTAACCGAAATAGGACGCGTTATTTAACGGTGGACCTGGTCGGCTACAACGTTTTTACTTGTTTAAATTTTGGTAATATTTTTATGGCCATAAATCCAGGGACCTTACCAACATCATGGTTAAGACAATCGATTCATACCAGGGATTTGAAAAGGATGTCATCATAATTTCAAATGCTCGTACAAGTGGCATTGGTTTTCTCGCTAGTCCTCAAAGGCTGAACGTAGCCATAACTAGACCGAAAACGTGTTTAATATTATGCGGAAATTTTAAAAATTTGGAGGTAATTATGGGAATTGTTTTTTGGGCATCATTTCAAGAAAAACCATTTTTTTTTTAGAGCGTATCTGCTGAATGCCATTCACTTCTACATAATGCTCATGAACGTAAATTCTCTTGCCTGTCGGAAGCCATTTGGGGAAAAAATAACTTAAAAATAATATTTTGCTATCAGCTCTAGAAATTTTCTAAAGCGCAGGTAAACGGCAAATCGATTTGACAAACAATCCAGAGCTACGTAAGGGAACTTAATCGATATCATAATTGAAAACTTGAATTTTTAGATATCTTCTAGGTCAAATTTGGCTTCTTAGGATCATCATTTTTGTACTCATCACTGAAGGATCGTGACGGGTGGAAGAGGGACAGAAAGCGTGCGAGGTTGTCACAATATTTTGAACACTCGTAAGAAAGCTTCAGATGCCCTATCCAACATATATATATATATATATTCTTGATCAGCGCCAAATTCTTAATCGATGGAGCCATGTCTGTGTGGATGTGTGTTGTCGGCATGGATTTTTCTATAGCTATAGCTGCATTATTCCAAAGATTTCAAACTGCTGTTATTACGTCCGACACATTATCACCAATCAAAATAAGTTTTCAGAATTGTTGAAAATTTGTATTTGTTTAATCGCATAGACGTATACTGACAAATGGAACGCGGATAATGTCGCTAACTTCACGAGATGAGGGCGTGTGTACTTACGACGACGTTTGGAAATGATCGGTGTTAAATTTCGAAAATATTTCCCGTACACTGGTTGCACGAACGTGGGCGCATCAAGCGTGACATGCCGGCATTATACAAGAAATGGTGGAGCCTATGCACTTTGTTACAGAGAGTCTTTTATGTGGACATTATAGACATTGTTGATTGCTCGAATACTGGCAGTTATTCCCATTTTAGTTTAAATGCGCGCAATTTTGGCCCCTTCGGTCCTATTACGCTTTAAAGAACTTTGTTCTTCTTAAGCCACTTTTTGCTTTGTTTTCGTCTTCTGTAAATTGAAATTTGTTTATTCTCTTTTAATGTAAATATTGTTATTTCTTAGTAATTCCCTTTAATTAGTTCATAATCCCGAGTAGTATCAGTTAGCTAATCCTTGAATGAATGAAAAATAACTTATTGTTTAACAATATAACCGTTGCAAAGGTATAGTTATTAAAAAAGAATAAATTCCTTTGTATCGAATTGGGAGCTATGCCCATAGGATAAGTAAAAGAATGGCAAGAAAAAAAGGATTTTCAAAAATCGTAAAATATATGTCGATTTTTTAGCTTCTGCGCCCGACTTTCAGGTTAGTTTTATGAATCTTTTTGGACTTATTTATTCTTCAGCATTAGCACCTACTAAGTCTTCGTCAGGCTGTAAAAAAAGAAGCATCTTATAAGTATTCTCACTTTTCATTTCTCTCTTCTTGGGAACAAGCCTTCCGCTGTCGGCTGTCGCGCTTGTTAAACGCTTCAACGATTCGGTGGCAGGCATATTTAATTTACTCGTTTTGATGCGGTTTTCATTACAATTTCTAAAAGGGCTCTTCCTTTTCTTCTATTTACATTCTGTTAATTCCTGGCGATATTTCATGTTATTGTAAGCATCCATGTCAAGAAATATAAAAAACGACTGAATAAATCACAAAATGCCAAGATACAAAATTATATAACACAATAGTTTTGGTTTCTTGGTGTAGATTTGTTTTTCTTTTCTGCACCTTATACCAGTGGCCTTCGAACGTATTATGCTGCAGCAATCTTTGCTCTAAAACATAATTTAAATGTTAGGTATATTTCTTTATGAAGGATCTGCATTCCTCCTTTAATTTATATGTTTTTCTAGTCTAATCAAAACGAACAAATTTTTTTAATATATAACATGCTTGGAGAGGATAGATTATTTTTTGTTTTTAATATTAATAATATTGCTTCGTATTTTAATCTCTATAATTTTTGGGTATTCTCTTCTCTATATTCGGTATAGTTTATTTTATATTTTACACTTCACGTTCTACATATTTTGATTAATATCCCAGATTAGGCATGTACATGTGCTGTCAATGGTTCCTGGAACTATTCTATATATAGGTTGAATGACAAGTGCGTGTGCAGTGCCACCTCCAGATAAAAGATGAACTAAGAAACGATTCCAGCAAACAGCTGTATTCACATCATTTGAGTTTTTGTTCAGACCTTGCAAGTAAACCCTTTCGCCAAACTTAGAAATTGAATATCGGGAAAGACCACCACACGTAGATTATTTCAAAGGCGAGAAATATGGGTCCGACTGTTGTTTCAATGACACTACTCATTACTCATTTTCAATGGAAAAATGTGAATTTCGTATTTAACGGATAATCCACAGATAGCCTACAGATATATATATAAATATATATATCTAATATATATATCTATATGTTATGTACGTATATATATTATATATACATATATATAAGCACAGCACTTCCTACATTACGCCGACATCGAAAAGTGCCCGGTAGTTGGGCACGCTGTCGCCAGCCATGGGCGTCTGGTCACCTCAAGACATTCTTCTTTGTCACGGCAACGTATTACTTTTACTATTCACCTAGTTATTGCTCCTTAATCTTGTAACCGGCTAAGAAACTTGTCATTTTAGGTTTTGTTTCGGTCACTTTGTGAGATTCACAATAAATAAAATTGGCTCTAACGACAGAAAGATATGAATTAACTTGATTCTTACAAAAGCCGAATATAAATAAAGAATTTATCAATAAAACCTGCAGCAGAGTACGGAGATACAACAAATTATTAAGAAAATTTAAATTGCAATTTTCTCTTCAACACGAAAAAAGACAACAAATGTCCATCCATCTTATAAACTTCTTCAAATTGTGTTAAGTTGCAAACAAAAGTGAAGTAGAAAAATAAAATTTTTGGTATGCTTTTATCATTGACTTGTAAAAAATACGGATTTTCACTTGCTTAAAATTTTATATCTATCGCCGAAGGATGGGATTATACTAGGTGTGTCTTTCTGTATGTGACGCGTATTAAGTTCTTGACTAGCGTAACGTTCTACCTCAATTTAACTTTGTAAATCTTTTCTGCCCTATGAACGCCCCCACTTTTTGACATCTTTTATTGGAACGCCGACGTTCACAAAAATTGGCATAAAAATTTGACGCTTAGCATATATTTACATAGCCGATTTTAGTTTGAAAAATGAAAAGTGATTCGTCCATGGGATCTACGACTAAAAAAGAAAAAGTAAAGAGTCGCGCAGGTGTTTTTCCGGTATCTGCTATAAGCAATTTTAAGAGCGAAAAAGGATTTCAGTGGAAAAGTGGACACCGGCTACCTATGTAAACAGTCACATTAGTGTTGGTGTTAGTTATGGGCGGGAAGAGATACTGATCAAGATTTGTTGATCATGTTTTTGGATCACTTACGTATTTATAATAAACTATAAAATAAAGTAGGTAAAAGAAGGTAGAAGGAAAAGGTGCCAACATATCCTAACAACTTATAGTCCATAAAAGACAGAATATTCAAACAATTGTCCAGTTTCACTAATTACTACATACGCCCGCTTGTAACTCGTATTGCAGCATTAGCGGAGTAATGCCAGCCGAATGCTTGGCCAGATAAGCAGCAAACACATATGATGCTCGAAAGCCTGTTACGAAGCGATTTGCACGAGCGGAAAAGGAACGCATATACCAAGCAAGCCTGCGGACATGGCAAACAGAATGGGACATGGTGGGACAATGGTGGATGTATCTAAATTTGATCGCCAATGTAAAGAAATAGATGGAAAGGAATCGTTGACTTTTACTTAACGCAAATTTTGAGTAACCATGCTAGCGATTTCGGCACTTCTTGTATAAGAGTGGGCATGATAGCGAACAATATTATCCAAAGTGTGTAGAGCTACATGAAACTGCTGAACATACTATATTTTGGTGTCCGAGATTTAGGATTAAGAGGGAAATGATAAACCAAACTATTGCTGAAAGCGTGACGAACAACAATCTAGTGGTGTCCATGTTGGACCAGCCAAAAAATTTGGATCCAGTACATGGCGTACGCAAAACGATAATGACAAAACATCGATCACAAGAGCGCTCACAAAGACTTCATAACAACATGATAGACGATTGAAGTTGAGGACCGCCCTATCTTAGACAAAACATATAACTCGTAAGAATACTGAAAATTCACTTCAAGGTAATGGCTAAGTAACGTTTTCTTTTAACTCTTTTAAGACGTGTTTTCATTTCGTTTTCACGCCCTTTCTGGGTTATCAAAAAAATCAATATATTTCGCAATTTTACGTCATAAAGAAAATCAAATATTTTCACTTTGATATTAACTTTCATGTAAAATACATTATGTTGTGATATTCACTGGGTGCACAAACCAAAGAAAACAAAAATAAAACACATAAGAGCAAACTTTTTTTTATTTTTTTATGAAAACTTAATCGCACACATTACCGCAAACAAACCATATGAAATGAAAATTCTCTAAAGCTGATTAAAGTTCTTTATTCATATATATATATTTGTTTTTTATGGTCTTTCGCCACTGACTTGTATATATCAACCACCCTTTACATGAAATAATAAACTTTATTGCGTAAAAAAAAACGAAAATTTAAAAAGACAGAACAAAAATATTTCAAGTAAAGACAATCTGTTTACACAAGGAAATGCTGGACATATCCGTAGTAAACATATTCGGAAAAAAGAGAAACAAGTAAGAAAATTATATTGGCTCGTGACCGACTCTTTTATATCCTAACAAAACAAAGGAACTAAATTTTCATGCTCTATAAATGAAATTTCATGCTCTACTCTTCGGTGGGCGCGGCTGATTTTTTCTATTTTCAGAATAAACGCGAACTTATATGGCTTAAGTGTTGCACGTTTTGAGTGACAAGGAAAAGACGGGGAAAGCGAAAAAGTTTACAGTTTTTGATATATAAGCGTGGGGGTGTGTTGCGGGCGTCTTTTTGAATTCTTTTGCAAGTTCTTAGGCGATATCGTCATTTCAACGAGAATGTTCATCACAGATACGCAGCCATAGACAGATGAACGGATGGACATTAGACGCATTCCGAATTTGAAACTGGCCAAGAGCTTATATATTTTGTGGTGTTTTTGAACCTTATTTATAAAGGTTTTGCTTGCTTTATAAAGGTTTTGCAAAAAATGAAAATATGGCAAACTATAAAATGGAGTAGGCGCGGCCGATTTTTTCCATTTTTGTAGATGTACTGGAGCATCGCTCATAGAGTATACGTTCAGATTTTTGTAGATTTATCTGTTATAGTTTATGAGTAATGAACAAGACACCAATTTTGTATTTTTTTTGAAAAATTTGAGTGTCCTTCGACCGATTTTGCCCGCTTTCAATACCAACCTGCGTGCAAGAACTTTCAATGGTTTTACCGGATTTGAAGTCGATAGGTTCATTTTTGCGGGCAGGAGAACGCTTACAACAGGCATTACGCAGACGGGCAGACGGACATGCTTTAATCGATCCGGAATGTGATGCCGATCAAGAATAATATACTTTGCGGTATCTCTGAAGCTTCCATCTAAACGTTGCAAATGTTTTGACACAATAAATATACTCCCGATCCTTCGGTGATGGATATAAAAAGGAAATCACATGCAGACAAATTTAACGAAAAAACATTTTTCTTTTTTATTCAATTCTATGATAATGTTATATTTTTTTTACTCTCTTTCTTGGTTGGTCTTTTTCTCTTAGTTGGTTGGCCGCCTGTCTTATTACTCAACAAGTAAGCGTCAGTTATTTCCTCATCAGCAGTTTACCCGAAAATATTACGAACAAGTTATTATTTTTCGTTTTCTTCTTTACTTCTTCCTTCTTTAGTCGTTAGTGTCAAATGATAGAACGACATAAATGAAAAGCAGAATACCTGCGTAGATGTATAATATGGAAAGAAAAAATTTTACTGCCAAAACGAAAGGAGTGTCCTTTCAATCACCTAAAGGTAAAGGAAAAGTTTAAAAGCAAAATATGATTATAAATGTTCGCCTTGGAAAGTTTGTATTCGCGTTCATGTCACGTCAAATTTCAGTTCGATATAATGTACACAAGACATTTAAATTTAAGAATATTTAAATTTCAATATTTTCAATTTTTTCCACATTCACCGTAGGGAAAGAAAGTAAAGGGGGTTTCCAAAGGTTCTCAAGGCGTACTTTGGGCTCAACTTATGTAAATCTATTTCGTCGACCTCAAAATAATTATAAAACACAAATAATATTCCTTCTTAATAGTTTGGCCCGACGAAAGGAATTCATAGTGCACAACACCACGATAATCGAAGAAAACACATTCTTGAGATTTGAGCGACTTTGCTGACGTATTTTCGGTCTTGATTTACCTTTTCCATGATATTCGCTTGATTAGTCGGTTGTTTCACGGTGATGTACACAAGTGTCATCGCATTTTCACTCAATTCGTGTGCTAGCCATTGTCCCTCCTTTTTGAATTTCTTCCATCGCATGTAAAGGTCTAAAAACAGTTGATTCATTAACTACTAAAATGTTCGAAAGTTCTTTAAGTATTTGACGTCAAAATGACCACTTCTAAATCGTTGACCCCAAATGCGACAAGTGGGATATAGTGGAGCAGCGGCGCCCAGCTTAACCTTCCTTCATGATTAGCGTCTGTATCCACTGAATAACTCAATAATAGTGAATGGAAAATTGTTATTTTATGTAGAGAAAGTCCAAAAACACCAAATTTAACCGTTGTGCCCGTTGGTACTTCAGATTACTTTGTCATTTTCACCAATAGATGTCGCTGATCAAAATACATGCAAGCATCTATTAGTTTATTAGTTAAAAAAATGGCAGTTTTCATTAATTAAGAAATATGTAATCAGGTTCAAATAAAACCGCGAAATTAGAACACTGCGTTTATAATACTGTACTGTGACCGCATATAACTGCCTATGTGCGCCCACTTGCGAAGTGTGTCATAAATAACGAAAATGACGCTAAAAACAAAATTTAGAAAAGAAAGAAAAGATGACACGCTTCAAAACATATCAAGTTGACCCAAGTAAAGAACAAGTGAAAGGGATGCTGTGCAATGCAACTTATTTTAATCGTATTTATAATAATTATGCTGACCTCAGCACTACGCGTTTACGTTTACATCACTCTTAAGTAAAATTCATAGACTTAAAATAGTAAAAATACGGGCACAGAACTTGGGCCTACCTTACGACACATTATGACGTATTTTCTAGTTGGATTTGCATCTCCATCAATCCATCCAGAAATTCAGCCAACACAAGCACTGAAGCCAGCCGGCTATGCAATCCGTAGAGGATACGCAGATTGGATGCTCAAACAACTCATATAGATGAGGATTTTACGCATGTTGTCATAAGGCTCAAAATTTTCGTATCCGGAGCAGTGAAAATCCGTAAAAGTGGAACGTTGTGACACAAACTGTCAATTCTGAACACTCCGGGCACATGAATATCAATTTTTTTTGGCGTGAAATTGTAGCTGTGGATGTTAAACAGATGTGGGCTCAACAGAACGGTGTCACAGGTCAAATAACATGCCCCTTTTTAGCGTTGTGGTGCAAGAAATTTGTCATACGTGTACATTCACGTGTTGGTGATGTGGATAGGCTTGCACAAAAATTCGATTTCTTACTGTTTCATGTTTTTATGTAGATTTACGCAAATGATCGAATTTATGCGAACAATCCTCAAACTTCTGACGTTTTTAACATGCATGACCATCAAGTTATGACCGTGGTGTGGCCCGCTATTTGCAAAGGAGACATTGAAAATTACGTCAAAACGATCCAGTCCCGTAAGATATCCGGAGAAGGACATTGATGGCAAGGTTAAAATAATATATCGGAAAAAAAACTTTATAGATAACCCTGTATTTGAATCTTAACAGACCTTATAGATCAGAAAAACATCATGATAACATAAAGTTTTATTTATCTAAAAACTTATCTTAAGCCAAATTAATACTGTTTCTTAGAGTAGTACTTTTATATTTATCTACATAACCTTACACAAAATTCATCTTAATTAATACTAAAAAATTTCGTAAAATTTCTTTTCTAGTTTTCGTTCATCTCTTATAGCCAATTATCGGGAATAAATCTTAAAAACGTCTACATTTAATTCTCCAGCCATATACATTAACATTCATTCTAATCATCTAACTATTAAACAAAAAAAGCAACAAAAAAAGTAAGAATATTATAATCGGTCGCGACCGAAACTTTTATACCCATCGCCGTGATACTAAAAAAGACAAAAAATGTAAAAAAGTAAACTTTTATGCTCTGGAATAAGGAGTAGACAAGCCTAATTTTTTTATTTTCAATATAACCGGATTTGTCGCACGGACATATAGGCATTGTAGGCGTATCTTTTGAGCAAGTTGGCTCATTTTCAAATTTTTAGGCGATATCTGCATTTTCGGTAAGGGGTCACAAATTTATATACTTTATGGGGTTTTGAAGCTTGTTTCTGCGCTTTATAAAGGTTTCGAAAAAAAAATAAAATTTTTATACACTACAATATTGAGTAGGCTGGGTCAATTTTTCCCATTTTTATGCAGGCACTACAGGTAGTGTGCAAATTATGAGTAATGGGCAAAGAACTAATTCTTTACTCCACTTGAAAAACAGATGTGTTCTCAGTTCACGTGATACTGTGCTCATGCTCTTCGAATGACTTCGTCCATTTTCAATACCAACCTGCATGCAAGAAATTGCTACGTTCTCATTGGCAGGAGAATGTTTACAACAGACATTGTACAGACGAACAACCGGAAATATGAATTTTGCGGAGTCTCTCAAGCGTCCTTCTGAACGTTGCAAATACTTTGACAAAATGAACATACCCCTCACCCTTCGATGATGGATACAAAAACATTTGGAAAAAGGAAACTTATATGACGTGCTTGACTTGTGTTCTAAAATCATCTATTATGCAGCAGCCATTTCTTATGGTGATTGTTCTGGTGTATTGCGTTCTGTGTCAATAAATTCAATACATAAAAAGTGAAAAGTAAATGGTTCATTAGTTTTAATTCTTGTCTGATTTTAAAAAATAGTTTATTTACTTTTGAATCAGAGAAGAAAGAAATTTAAATCATATTAAATGAATTATTCAAAATGAACATTTGTCAACATTTTAGGTTAATCATTATGCATTTCTTGGCTTTGCCGCTTATCAAAGACCTTAATGCTGATGATAGCCCTCTTCCGTCATTCGGATTTCTCAACAAAATAATTTATTAATATACAAACAAAAAAAAAATTCTTAACATCGTGTTAATGGATTTGTAGATTAAACTACATCTGGAAATGTGAAAACAGATCTTATCTGTCTTTTTGTCCTAAAACACAGTTGCATATGCAGTATATTTGCATGCACATACATGCATAGGTAAAATAACGACATGTCTTTGACAAGCCACATACATGTAAGCATGTCAATGACTACACCATTACATTTGCATTTTACATATTTCAACATGTATGCAATTTAGATATTAAAGCTTTTCTATGTATTTCAATAGAAAAGATTTTCTCGGCTGCGGTTTATGAGCACGATGGAGGGGAACGGTGCCGAGGTCAATTTATATCGACAGCATTTTAGTATAAAAAACAAAAGAAAACAGGTACGAAAATTATATTCCTTCGTGATCGAATCTTTTATACTCATCACCGTTATCCCAAAAACGACAAAAAAAGGTAAAAGAACTAAATTTCCATGCTCTATAATATGGAGTTGGCGCGGCTGAACTTTTCTATCTTCAAAATAAAAGTGTTTGTCGCACAGACGTGTAGGCGTTGTAGGCGTGCCTTTCGAAAAGTTTAAGTCAATTCCAAACTTTTTTGTAAATTTTTAGGGGATATCTTCATTTTCGCTAACGGGAGAATGTTTACCACAAATACTACAGAGTTACACAAACAGACATATAGACAGACGAACAGGCGGACATGTTTAGGTGCGTATAAGACTTGTAACTGGCCAAGAATTTTTATACCTTAGGGGGTTTTTGAAACTTGTTTCTGGGTGTTATAAAGTTATTGAAAAAAGAAGTAAACTTTGATACGCTATAATATAGGGTAGGCGTGGTCAATTTTTACCATTTTTGTGCACAAATACTACAGCATCATCCATAGAATGTGCGTTTAAATTTTTGTACATTTATCTGTTACAGTTTATGACTAATGATCAAAAAACCAATTTCTTTTCTCTTTGGAAAAGAGAGGTGTTCACAGTTTACTTGATGCTGTGGGCGCGTCCTCCGGCCAATTCACCGCATTTTCAATACTAATCTGCGTGCAAGAACTTCGAATATGCCTGCCAAAGTTGAAGTCGCCAGCTTCATTTTTGCAGCCAGGAAAATGTTTTCAACAGACATTGCACAGACGGACAGATAGGAAAACGATTAGACGGACATGCTTAAATCGGTTTAGAATTTAATGCTAATCAAGAATACTTTGTGGAATCTCTGTTGCTTCCTTCTGGACGTTGCAAACTTTTTGACAAAATGAATATACCCCTCATCCTTCGGTGATGGGTATAAAAACAGAAATAAAAATCCAAACGCTAATTGAAAAAAAATGTTTTTCATGTCAACATGCCAACATGAAAGTTTATTAAGCCATATTTTGCAAATTGTTTATGTTATCTGGATTTTGGGCTTTGCATAATAATGGAATTTAAGAAATTATAGTTTAGAAATTAAAAACACATTTCGATTAAAATGGTATTTAAAAATTTGAAAATAATTTATCCTAAGAGTAAAATTGTGTTATACATGTCACCGAAGGATGAGCGGCATATTTATTAATTTATTATATAGTTGCAAGCTTCAGATACCACATAAAGTGTACATATTTTTGATCAGCAACAAATTCTGGATCGATTTAAACATGTCCGTCTGTCCGTCTATGTAACGTCAGTTATAAACAAGCTCCGGGATGCGAAAATGGACCTATCGACTCCAAGTTGAGCAGAGACATTGTAAATTTTTCCACAGGAGGGACATGCTTACCGTACCACGTTAACCGAAAACACCTCTGTTTTTCGAAAGAAATAAAAGATTGCTTTTTACTCATTATTCGTAAACTGCATCACTACAAAAATTTGGAACGTATATTCTATGGGCGATGCTGTAGTACACGCACAAAAATGGGAAACTTTAACTCTACTCAATATTATTGTGTATCAAAATTTAATTTTGTTTTTCCATACCTTCATAGCGCGTACAAGCAAGCATTGAAGCTCCATCTGTTCGTCCGTCCATTTGTCCGTCTGCCCAAATGTGTAGTATCTGTAGTTCAACACACAAAAGTGAAGACATCGCTCATAAACTTGCAAAAGAATTTGAAAATGTCCTAAATCGGCCAAAGGAGACACCTATAACTTTCTCACACCTGTTCAAAAATCCAATTTTATTCTGATTTTTCACAAATTTTAACAACATTTTCTTTAAATTTTTGTAACCTGGTAAAGGGGTATACTAAGTTTGCGTAGAAGTATGCAACTTCCAGAAGGACTTGACGCAGGCCAATCTTTTATTATACCAATTCGTTTAGAAGCATTTTCTGAATCGATCTAAGCTTGTCTGTCTGTACGTCTACTCGTCTTGCATTCTTCTGTTCAACTTAAAAATCGACATTTTTAAGATATTTTATTGCCATTTGGGACATCGGCCTGTTTTGGCCGGAGGGCGCACGCTATTAAAAATGATCCGAATCGATCCCCATATAAGGCTTTATTTTGAAATGTCGTTATATGAAAATATATTGTAATTTTGAGAATTTTACGACAAAAATCGCTAAGAATTAATACTTTCTCGTTCTAAATTGGTCAGAGAAACTCGGATTGGATAGGGCAATTTTCTGAACCCTACAGAAAGTGAATCTTTGTACAATGGAAGGTCCTCATTTTCAATATTTCTTGGCGAAAACTTATTCATAATAATAATTTGGCATAAATACTAACGTTATCGAGTTTGGACCACGGGGGTCTATATTTTAGAATTTCATCCCATATAACGATCTACTGAAAAACATGACAAGAATGTCCGTGAAAGTTAGTCCATCGTAACATAAAAATTAACCCTAGGGCAGTCCCTTGACCCTACTACATAAAGGAAGTCTAGTGAAAAGCAAAGCAAAACTGGCGAGAAAGTCCAATAGTTTTTATGACCAAACAAACTGAAAAACAATAAAATCTTTGAGAAGTAAATTAAATTTGTCACGAAAGTTGATGTATTGACCACCTCCAATATGAAAAGTATATCGTTTCATAAAAATAATGTACGATTTTTGGTGTATTATTAAGAAAATTAATGAACGACTATATTAGGCGGAGCGATGCAGGGCATCTAAAGATCGGCCTTACTCGACTATAGTACTCTTACTTGTTTTATGTTAAATATTTTTTAATATTTTTCTAATTTTTCATCCGAAGAATTCTTTATAATATTTCATCTAAAGTTCTTTATGGAATGTGGTATAAAAATGATCAAGAAATTATTACAAAATTTCTTTATAGTGGATTAATACCGAGAATCATACACATCTCTTCGCTTGAAATCACGCGCGTTATCACATTTTATAATGATATGGTTTTTTTACATATAAACTTATAGTAAATTGTTAAATGTATGTAAATAAAATTAAATAAAAATGGAAATCTAAAAATGAATAAAATCCTAAAGAGGTATTTATTTAAGTGAACTTATCAAAACAATTGCCACAACACAAACAATTTGGATTCATTGAAAAACTTCTGATATTCATTCTATCGTTCACATATCTCATTTTTTATATGTTACTTTTTATTTTTTTCATTTCCTTTTTTTTTCATTTTTCTGCACTTCCGTTTTCGTTTTGTTTATTAAAATCAAGATATTTTATAAAAAAAAGGGGAGATACCTCGGTTTGGCAACGTAACAATTTTCGATGACGCTGTTCATTTTTGTAAAAAAACAACTTGAATATAATTTCATCAGAATTGTGATTTTTAGGCGATATCGTTTGACAAATTCTATAGGACGAGGTCATGATTTCATCTTGGTTTCAGCTTAAATTAAGAAAATGTTCACAAAATGGGCTTAACAGTAGGAGTCTGACGTCGTGACATATCGATAGTCATAATAGCTTGTGATTGTGTTTTCATGCCACAGTTTTTGGAACTTTTCATCAAAACTGATCTTTCGGGAGAACAGTTAAAATAAAAGTCTCCAGTGTTGATTTCGTTGTAAGGCAGAGATTTTAAATTTCGAAAACAGCAAAAAAGCAATGATTGTCCCTGGCTTTTGACCTGCATCGTCTCTGTGTCATTGTGAAGAATAGCGTACTAACAGTGAAACCACTAATAAAATATTTTTGAAAATCTGTGAACGAAGCGTTTTATTGACGTTTTACTAAATCTAGAAAATGTCCAAAAAAATATCTATCAAACTTTTCATCAGTTTCTCCTTTTTCGTGTTGAATATTTAAAAACTTTTAAAATGTGACAAAAATTGACCCTTAGATAGAAATGGAATTTTTAGTCAAAAATTAAAGGATTGAAAATACTTTTAGATTTTTTATCAAAATGATTGTAAAATTTTCTGTAAGGTATTTTATGAAGTTCCCGTCAAATTTTTCAAATTTACTAATATTATTTTAAAGAACTTTTTTGGCTTTTTCTGTTAAACGGTACATGAAATTTCGTAAAACAAGTTCTTAATAAAATCTTTTTAGAATTTTTTTTCTTTAAAGTTATTAAAGTGTTAAGTGACGTGTGTTTCATTAAATTTTCTTTTGAGAACGTCTGTAATATTTGTTATGCAATTTTCTCTTAAATTTTCTTCAACAACGATTAGTAAACTTTATTTATATGACCTACACCACTTGCGATAACGGGTATATTAAGTGCGGACATATGTAATACCCAGAAGAGTTTAAGAAAGACCCACCGGTTTTTCTTGTCTGTCCCTCTGCATGTCTATTCGTCTGATTTGAGTTGATGATGTTTTGTGTTCAACCTATAGGTCGTTTTTTCTGAGGTATTCCAATAAAATTTGACAAACTGATTATTTTTAAATTAAGGGCGAACACTATTGAAAATGGTTCGGATCGAACCATTTTTTTTTAAGTTTACTAAATTTGGATCAGGTCATGCGATGTTTTGGAGAAACCTCCAATATGGGGGCTTCTTCTTCCCTTTGCACGAAAATGTGTAATTTTTGTTTTACTATTACCAAAGGTAGGCGAACTTGTATAGAGTATCTCTTTGCCGGCCTTCCTCGACCATAATGTTCTTACTTGTTTCTTTCTAATTTTGCCGACAAATCAGAGATTAGCTCGTCTGCTCAGTTCGATAGTGTGAGAAGGAAAACCAAAATCGATAACTTTACTGTGCTCGTCCCCACTCACTTGAAACAAATGAGGTCACTGCAGTGAAGTGCTTACACTTACTGAGCACTCAGTACAGCTACGGCTGAAGAAAGCTTTACTGCACTGAGATTTGAACCCGCAAACACCGACTTGACAGACGCGACTTTTACTTACTCGGCTGCCCATACGAACCACTAGCCTTGATTTAACTACTCGGGTTTTGTCTTTACATTTAGCCTTCAGACGCTCTACTTTGAACTTTTGTCTTTATCGTTCTTCGACTATGAACTTAGCCGTAATAATTTAGTTTGTACTTGACATTAATTTTGATTTCGTTATTTTACTTTATAACTGACTTTAGTAATACTTTGATTTACTTGAATTAATTTCTCAACGATTCGTCTGTCACTAGCCCTTGGCAAATATGCAATTTTTTCTCTTACTGTCTAGAAATATACCTTCGAAGAAAATGGAGGTTTTCCAACGCCTTCCTTTAAATGCGACACGGCCAACATTGTGAGACTAGTCGGAAAAACAGATAATTTCACCTGATATGTAGAATCCTGTCCTGCCCACTTAATATTAACTTGATTCTGACTTATAGCAAACCTAGCCGAAACTTAGCCCCAACCCGCGCAAAGACGATTTAAGATCAGACCGAGGGAATATTTCGGATCCTTATACTAGGTTTAGATAGCATAAACTTAGATAGTACTTAAAAATTGTCCGTCAATGTGATTCTCAAAATTTTACAGACCTTTTTTATTTCAAAAAAGTTTTTTTTTTTTAAATTTCGTACAGCATTTTTTTTCTTTCCATCTGACATTAAAAAAAAAGAAGAAAAACAAATAGTTTTTTAAAATAATTACATTATATTGGCTGCATTATTGTTAATCATTCACTACGTTACACTATCCCAAGTTGTGCGTCAAACGCATTCGACAGAGTACTTGCATGAAGCTTAAATATTTATATACATTTTATTTCATTTCTTTAGATATTGTTCTCGCAAACATATGTTATTCATTCAATGCAGTGCTACTTTGCTTTTTTCACTCTTTTTCACTTTGACGAATGCTGTAGGAACGTTTAATTAGTTGCTAGTAACACATCCGTTAACAACCGGTTGTTAGTGCATTTCTATGTATTTCTGTACTTGGCCTTCATTCACTAAAAAATAAACACTTTAGCTAATTAACTGTCATTCAATGACACACATACGAATGCAGCAGTACTTTGTTCTTCTCCCCATCAAAGCGGAAAGTACGAATATATGTATATATATATATATATGTAGAACGAATGCATACTTGTTCGTTTGCGCACTGTACCATTTTCAAAAGAAGTTCTAAATTATTTAATAAAATTAAAAATTATAAGACATTAATGCGTAATGTAAAAGTTCATAACACTCTGGCGATTTTTACTAAAATTTTATATTTAAAACATATTAGCTTTTAACGCTACCTTCATCGTTTGTCTTTCACGCTCACACAATATTACGTAGTAGACCGCTAAATGAATAAAGCAAAAAGGGAAAGAATGTTATAACACTCACTTTCACTTATGTTCATTCATGTTTAATTTTTTTTATGCCCTACACCACTTGCAGTACGGGCTATTAAGTTTGTGCGGACGCACAAGGACTTGAGATAAATCCACTTTGTATAATATCGGTTCTTTCAGTATCAATTTCTAAACGCACCTAAGCGAGTCTGTGCGTCTATGCGTCGGACGTCTGTCCATTTATGCCTGTGTTGAAGCTGTATGTCGCAATTTTTTAAAAATTTTGATAACATTTTGTACATCCATGTGTTTTAGCTTAAAGGCAAACGATATGGAAAGTGGTTCAGATCGGACCACTATTTCGACCGTTCCCCAGTGACGATAAGTAATTCTGTAGTTTTCAGAGCTACACGAGAAAAGTCGCATAATAATAGTATTTCGGCATTGCAAATTTTAGCGAAAACTTTGCTTCGGATAGGACAATTTTTGAATCCTTTACCACACAAGCGTTCCCACAGAAACAGAACTAGTAAAAAAAGCATAATTTTCAATACTTCTCGATGAAAACTCGTTTATAATAATAGTTTAAGATAAAAAATGAACCTTACCGAATTTGGGACATAAACATTTGAAACATAACCCTTTTTATACCAATAGGATATAATGTGTAGTATTTTAACACGAAAATTTATGTTTAATAAGTTAATCAAAGGGAATTGAGATCACATTGATCTATTTGCTAAACCGCGCAATTTATAGGGACTTTCGTGAGAGCACGACAAAGTCCAATTTGTAGTTTGCTATAACGGAAGCAACGGGAACATAGTAAAATCTTTGATAACTACATTAAGTCTGCTAGGTTGATACCAGGTTGACGTTGAAATATCTTCCGATGTCAGAGCTCCCATGAAAATTATGCATTCATATCAAAGTAATGTGCACTTCTTGGTGTATTATTAAGCAAACGAGCGAATGGCTGTATTAGATAAAGTGGTGTAGAGTATCTAATAATCATTTATAGAATTCTCATTTAATTTTTTTCCAAGGTGTTGCCTAACAATTTCCATAGTATTATATCGCTAATTAAATATTTTTACACTTCAATAATTACAAGCGTTAATTGGCATTCGTTGTGTTTGATAATAACAACAATGGTGTTGAATATTTTTTCTGCCTTCGTCCAGGTTTTAATTTACAAATAATACATTTTTAAATAATAACTTAAAAGTGATTAAGACCTTCCTTAACTATCCTAGAAAAAGCAAATAAAGTTACATAAACAGGTTGACTGGCAAGAAGAAGTGCATGTCAAACGATTGCAATGTGTTTGATGAAAATTTAACAAAACGATCGACTGTGTTTTCAATATGTAAGAGCCCCTAGAAAACTAGTACAAACTAATCTCGCATTTCAGTATCTACCAAGCCAGTGTTTAAAAGTTTGTTTGTAGGCAGTTCATTCTTCAAATTTCGGAACAACTAATATACAAAAGTTATCAGTTTATGTGAAGCAGCAAAACAGTCAACTCTTTAATCTTGTCTAGTAACTATAATCCGGCAGTAGTAGTAGATATTACGCGCTACGCGTACTCATAATGTTTTCAAATATTATTTCGACTCGATGAAAGGCGTCGTATAATCTGAAAACTACCATAAGGATGATACATTTTGGTGGTTTGCTTTTCAATGCAGCCAAACCTCATTGCCGTATAACCCGTTTTCGTACTTCTCCAAAATTACTTGAGAATCGCCTTTTCTTTTTTTTTCTCATAAGCCAGTAAATAAAGCTTCCGCTTCACCGAAACTTTTCTTAACCTAAGACACATATTGCTGACATTCGTTTTATTATTTTGCCTCACGATTTTTAGAATACTTCATCGGACGATTGAAGGCAGGTTTCAATAATTGCAGATTGATCAAATTTGAATGTCATCCTTCTTCCGAACACGTGACAACTTCTGTATTAATCCGTTTCAAATAAAGATACATGATTTTTTCTTCATGATGGCCAGTCACTTGGAGGCGAACGCATTTTTGTATTAAGTTAAAATTTACAGTTTTCCTCTTCATACTTTATTGGGCATTTGTCTGTGCAAATTTTTCGTTTGACGTCATCTTCTAAGCCAACGTTATCTCTGCCTACAGTGAAATTAGTGTTTTGTTATTCATCATTTAATTTGGATTATTCGCATAATTTGCTCTTTTATTAATTAGCTCGGATTTGTTCAACTACAGACTCAGCTTTGCTTCAGTTATCAAAACAGCTTGCCGTTTAAGATTTCCGACCAAGCAGTGATTTTGCTTATATCTAAATTTTAGTACAGTTGAAAAGCCTGCTATTACTAAATCTCAGTCTTTTTAGGGCTATTAGTGTCCTTACACTTGATTTCTGTAACTGTCCAGTTTTAATTTTTAAATTCGCCGCGTTTCAACAATCAATAGCTAGATAACAAAATAGTTCGACTTTTACTACAAACTTTTCGCTAGAAAATTTATTAATTTATATGAACGGTAAAAGGTACAGACAGTTTTCTCGTTGTTCAGGCTATCGAAATAGTAAAGCAAACAAAAACACTTAGTTTTAGTCAATTTTCGTACCATTTTGCTTGTAATTTTTACTTATTTAAACTGAATTCCGTTCACTTTAATTTTTCTCTAAAATTTTATTTAATGGATTTTTAATGAAAAAACCCTCCTGGATATGTTTTGGTTTTGTAGGCAGAAAAATCGCACTAACCACCCCTAAGGCTGCGTTTATGGACTTTCTGATCACTTAATGATTGTTGTTATCAAATTAAATTCTTTATACTCGTTCCTACATTTAATTGCTGGCGACACAAATTGCCAAGTTTTACATGCAGTTGTCAATTATAATATGAAGGCAGTGACAACAACTACATAGAACTTTATTGCTACGTTTACCCGCTTTAACAACCGTCCGTACATGACTCTAACATTTCAATATAGTGAATTTTAATTTCCTTATGGCTTTTACATGCGAAGTTGTTTGTTAAGTCGGTTTTTACTTTTTCTACCAGCGCAAAAGCTTAACAATCATCATGTTTTGCCTGTCGTCTGCCGTTGTTTAGACTTAATAACCTAGATATACATTTATTTGAAAACGCATACGGTTTTTATATTTGCACTGACAGTGCTTACCATATATGACTGGATAAAGAGAGAAAGAGAGATAGAGGAAGTTTATTTTAAAATACTTCGGGAATTTCATTAAAATTTTAATGATTGTGTCATTAATTTCATTGAAAGTTATTTAATGTTAATGTGTTTTTGAGAGTCGGGATGTAAATAGATTTAGAGTAAATATTAGATTTCATAATTACTGCATGTAAATGCATTTATTTCCCTCTGCCAATGTAAGTACGTAAATTTAGGTCATTACAATAGCTATCAAAGTTTCAGGTGTTAATCTGCAAAATGATATTTTTTCATCAATGAACAACATGTTAAATTCATCGTGTATTTGGGAATAGAGAGGACCACTGACATTCACTCTAACTGGCCTCATTTATCTCCCCTTCCTTCCATATTAACCTTTAAGTTAAACTAAAGGCAAAAAAATTCCTTAAAAAGTAGTAAAAAGGAATAAGATTACGCATCAATAACCGAGTAGGAATAAGATTACGCATCATAAGACTCGTGACTACCAAGTCAGCGTTCGTGAGTTCAAATCTCAAGTGCGGTAGAGTTTTCGTTCGTCATACCTACAGTGAGTGCTCGATCGTTAAAGGCATAATATTTACACCCACTAGGCTGCCGCCACCATTTGCCTATCTTTTCCTCTCTCCTCATTTCTGTATAACCATCATCGTTTTGCACGACTAAACGGTCAAAATACAAATAAAAGCATTTCGAAATTTGCATCGCCGGAAATAAACAAAAAATGCAATGTAAGGAAACCTAATTTTTGGATAAAAGGCAACTTTTCACTTCGAAGACAAATAAATATAAATAAATGACTCCGCCATCAGGCAGCTTCCTTGCTTCATTTTCATGCATACCACAGATGACATGATGTTCTTACGAATTGGCCAAATTTTTGTGGGTTCATATTCACGTTCGTACGCAGTCTAAGATGTCTTGTTTGCAGAATTTAATAAACTACTAGACTACGCATAAGAAGTGTACAACAAAGTCGTGCTTAACTAAAACTTTTTGCACAAACAATAAAAATTTATGAAAATGAGTTGTATTAAGTTCTGATGGTGTAATTTCAATAAAATTTCTCTGGTCTGCAAAATTACTTTGAATTAACTTTTCAAAGCCACTTGTTTTAATATATTACAAATCAATTAAAAGGTATCCCTGGATTACGGAAATAAAGTAAAAAAATATAAATAAATAGAAAGATATATTTAAGTATTTTAATGCATACCGTAAAGTTTTAAGCATTATTTAAAGTAAATCGCATACCTAGGAGTTCACTTTAAAAAAACCCAAGCCATGCATAAGAGAGAATTAGGAAATTTTTATATACTTTAAGTAAAATTTTTACGTTTTTTTGTCCTATGTATGATTATCAATAGGAAACACAAAAAAAAATTTCATAAATATTTCATTTAAAAACACTTTTACAAAAACTTCACATATTTCGTTTTCAAAAAATTTTCACTCAATGCTAAAAAGTCAATTCCAGCTAATTAAACAATTAGTGAAACGGCTACAAAGAGTTGTAGCAAAGTACTGAGGATTACTGTAAAAAAAGAAAAAAGTATTAACTGAAACAATTTTTAGCTGATACTCGAAGCAGTTTAACGCACTTCACATAAAGCTTGCTTGCTTTTTTTATATCTTTCTTTTCATTTTGTTATTTTTCAATATTATAGCAAAATTCCTACTGTGTGATTTACGAATTTAGTATCAAACTGACAAACCGCTTTTGTCCTAAACTGTTGAATGTACAACATGCTGAGAATGTCGTCTACTGCGTTAAGATTGACAGTGTGATGCAGAAGATTGCAAATAGTAACTATAAAATATTAAATATTTCGTTTGCACAAACTAACGTGAAGTTAGCATGAAGATATTTTCTTGAAATATAGTTTTTAAATCTTAATATACAAAAAATAAAAAAGAAAACCGCAAAAAACTAAAAACTATTTCGTTGAAAGCTTATTTTGGTGAATCGTAACAATATATTATTATAATTAGAGGAAAGATTCATTATGATTTATGACATGCTGTCAATTAACACAATGTATAAAACCATCAAATACGTCCTAATTATATTCGTCGATAATGTGTAACATACGCTACGGGAAATAGATTCAAATTCAGCGGCATATAATTAGATGCTTGTATTGAAAAGAAACGTATCATATGTTGATTAGAGGTCAGAGCCCAAAAACTTTGATTGGATATCTTCGACCGCGTTCAGCTCCTGGCTCAGATGCTTCTATGCTCAAATTCCTGCATAGCAACCATTGCATTCCTTTTCTCAAATCCCTGCATAGCCCCCATTGCATTCTTCCTCTTAATTGATTTGTAAACAATCGACAGCTGTTTTTGTCTCAAATTCAATTTATGAACCCACTCTCTTTTACAATTTTCGATTGTCAGTTCGCTGAATAACAGAGGAGGAAGAAGAAATTATTTAGAAAAAAATTTCACAATTGCTTATGGCTAATTCCATAGCGTGTTCATAGTTCCCAACTGGAATACTTATTAAGCTTATTTCACAATACTATTTATTAACTAGCAGGTATCATCAAACATAAAGAGTGAAGAAGAATTTCACATTTTTTAGGTTATTGATTTAACAAAAATCTATATTTCCCCCTCCAGTATTCGACTTTTTTTTATGAATTAGTTTATAAATAATATAAAGTCAAATATTAAAATACGTTTACTCAATCAAGCAAATTTTCCAGAAAAAAAGTTTTTTAGTTAACATTACTCACTAATTGCCAATTGATAATCCGTTTTTCGAGCAAAAAACTTGTATTCAATTCAATGTAATGTTAATTAAAATTAATTACCAGGTATGTAATTATGAAACCGAGAAGAGCTAAACGTCCTAAATTGTGTTGGTCTATCGCAGCCTAAGAATATTAGTGTAACCACGAGAATATCGAGTTTTGTGCTACATAAAGAGCTCTCCCGGAACACATTTTTTCTTTTTTCTAACGGTACAAAAGAAAGTCGTTTTTGCATTGCATCCTACCGGGGATGATATTTCGAAAACTATTTTGGGATTCCCAACCGTGGAAATTCGTGGGTAGAGCCAGGCCTACGGCCCACATCGACGGTGAGACTGGAGTCAAATACCAGGGAATTCCGTGTCAATCGCCTGTAATTCACACCGTATTTTCATTTATTTAACTATATAAAATCTATAAATATATAAATAAATAAAACAAGAAATAAAACAAATACCAAATGCTGATGAATCTTTTTCTTTAGTAGTACAAGTTCATTTACAGTAATTACAAATATATGAATATATCAAAAAGAGACGTAAATAAAAAATGTATAAAATATAAAAACAAGAAATGGCACATAATGGATATCGAAGAAGAAAAAATATATATATGTAATAAAAGACAGAAAACACCGACCACCATATAAAGGATGCTGAAGAAAATATAAATAAAGCTTATAATAACTGACACACAACGGGAAAAAATAATAACGAAAAATGCTGAAACAACAATAGATAGCACTGATGACATACGATGAAGTAATTGTATTTTTATAAAAAATCTATGGCAATTCTCGTGTTTTAATAATTTGTAGAGGAATATTAATAAAGACTTGAAAATATTTTCCATGAATATAAACGGAGCTTACGAACCAAACCAACAGATTAAACTGCCACAGTCATATCGATATGTTAGTCTTTTAAACCGATAGTGCGATAAACTTTTTTTAAAGGAAATTATGTGACTTTCATGTAAGCGACTTAAGCTGACTTTGAGCCAATCGCCACAAAATTCATGTAAAAATAAGAATAAATATAAGTAAAATCATTGCCTAAATGTAGGCATTCTGTATTTAAAACTTATTGAAAGTGTGTTTTCGGCTCAAAATAGGACTTATGTAAACATGTTTTCTCTCTGATAAAAGCAGAACGTATGTAAATAAAAGTTAATTAAAAACTTTTGCCCAGTTCTATGTATACGGCTTATATATTATACATACATTTATAATGTATAAGGCATATATATATATTTGCTTATATATATACTTATGTGCTTATTTATGTATATATGTGTCTATGTATTTATGAGAAAGTCATCAGCTGTGTAATATTAACCTTGCGGCCTTCAAATAGAGAACGTAATGGCTATTTGAGTGAAGTTATCAGTTGTCACCATGAATGTCATCTTTATTTGCATTTACATAAGGACCAGACTTTTGTCCAAGGTTCTTAAAAGCGGCTTTCATACGGTTAATTAATGCATCAAGCCGAACGGTTGTGCGTAGTAAATGGAATTTGTTAAGGAATGACTGAATAAGTCAGTCAAAGTTTAAATACAGAAAACGCAATTTTCCGCAACTCGCTTGTGTTCAAACATCTATCCATCATTGCAACAATCGAAAGATTCAGATGCGTTGGAAAATTTGAATCATCCTATAAATCATTCAGAAAAGAGAGTTATGTCTTCATGTACATGGGCATTTTGTGTTCCTTTTGCTTTCGATTGCTATCGTCAACGTCATCATCGTTGTCTGCTGGGTATTGATTATGTTTAATACTTACGCCAACACAATAATCACCTTGGCGTATTAATCCCTTTATTGCCAACCATTTCATTTTGTACCAAAGAAATATTCTGAACAATTTGTAATACAACGATCATAAATTGTATTGGCATCCGCCTAAGAATACGCAATGAGACCATGCGTTGTCGTGGTCACTGCTGTTAAAATTTTGCCTACTATCTACTAGTAGTAACACTGCCAGCAATAACACAATCGCCTATAAGCGCACTACCATTCGCACACATTTGACTATACGTATATATGCATGTACGGTCTTTGTTGCCGGAATCGTGGGTATTATTGTTGCAACATTTTGAGTTGTGTAGTGTTGGTGGTAATGCGTTGATGTTCTTTGGTTTGAACATATTATTACGATTAACTGAACCACTTAATATTGATGGCTGGTTGTTGCTGTTCTTGTTATTTTTGTTGGATATCTCTACATATACAGGAACATAACTGCATATGCAATTCGCAGGTAATGCATGTTAATAACATTACCCTCCCCAGAATGAATAATTAACGGATTGTGGTAATTGAAACAATTAATTTCGTGTCCACATTGTTCGTTTAAATGTTTAAAAAAAATCTTCAATTCAGCTAAAAGAAAGCAATTTGTAAACATTTATACAACAGTCAGTTGTTCTAGGTGCTGCTCACAAACAGAGAATGAATGCAACATTTTTTTTTTTTTGAAGTTATGAAATTTTTCAATAATTATTCTCTTTTTACGCATTTTTTGATCGTTACTTACGTTGGTCGTTTGTCGCAAATGTAGCGCCACACAAAAAGAAGCGAGAAAAGAAAAACGGTGGTACAGTTTCTCATGTTTCTTTTTTCTTTTGCTTTAATCATTTTGTTTTACAATTTTTTATGATTCAGATTACCTAGGCATGTGCATACTTTTTATCAAGCATACTTGGCTACCCATTAACATATTGGTACTTGAGAAAAGAATTAAAATGTGAGAGATGGAAAGCTTAATGCTCTTAGTAAATGTACATATGCGTGTACATATGTGTAAACTGCAATGCCTTATAATTTTAATGGTAAGCAATAGTAGTAAGCCGAAGGTGAAGAGTCTGACAGGGATTCCTGTTACTGATACTTTTTTCGTATATTAAGATACGCTTTTCTAAACCCCTAGTACACACCTCCGCTTGGTAAGATGATGTACATATGTATACATACCTATTTACATATGTTTTTCATATATTTAAGTTCATAAGTGTAAGGCAAAATATTTCTATTAGTAGCTTTTTTATTTATGAAAATATTATTTTTATTGTTATCTTGACAATATTAAGTATTCAATACATGTGATCCATACGCGCATAAAACAACTTGTTGTGATAATTTGCATATATATAAATATGGAATATATATGTCAAATTTTTTTTTGGACGTATATATATATATTTGAACTGCGAACTATGTAAAAGCCCGGCTGTCTCAATCAGCACAACATGAAACTGTTAAGCTCACTGCATGATTCGAGGCCACACGTTCGTTTTGATGTGTTGTTAGTGTACACTGGTTATTCCGCGTACTACAACTGTAACGCCGGTGTATATAGGTGTAGGGGATTTCTGACGGTTCTCTTTTGCCATTGTTCTTTGCGAAAGAATCACGCAATAATTCCTTAGTCTAATAATTAAAATAAAAGAAGCGAATTATAAAAAGAGCAAAAGGCCGAACTCCGTCTGTATAATATAGGGGTGTATTTTGCTTAATGCACTGCTTTGCTCTACGGTAATCCACACTTACTAAGGCAATGACAAACATCGACATATTGTGACACAGCGAAACGAGCAAAAGAACACCTATGCAGCGATTGGCAGTTCAATCTCAAGCTTAAGACAGTAACATAAACTTCGTGTAACGTGTATTTTGAAACATTGTCTCTTTTTGTGTTTGGCAAATAAAATCTTTAACAAGTATTGAAACTAATCTATTGAATGAAAGCGCGTCTTGTTTTTGTTTATGAATGGGATGATAAAAATAAGTTGTTCTAAGAATCGCTTGTGTGCAAAGACAAAAAAATTTATTCGAAATTCTCTTTAATTTAAAATTTACACTAAAAATGCTTAAATATCGACAAATATATAAAATTGATAAAAAACATACAAATTGAAACTTATATAAAAATCCAACACATGCATAAAATTGGTAAACACTGTACGAGTTAAAATCTATAGAAAAAGTACATGCATAAGTTTTACAAATCGATTGAAAGTGTTGTACACAAAACATATATTAACAGACAAGGGTATGAGAAAAATAAGTTATATACACAAATACAAAAGTGAACATTATAAATACAATAAAACACATAAATTTTATATACCTACAAGACAAGCAAAAAAGTAAGTCATGTGCTTATGAATATATAAAGTTAACCAAAAATCGAAGTTTAACATAAGTGATATAATTTTAAAAAACGCTTCTACTAGAAATGGTTAAATGCTTGTTTAGTGTATAAAAAAAATAAAAATGAAATTGGTTTGAAAGCAAACATTTTGGATTTGGATGTTGTTTTAATCAAGCCAATAACACCATCGGAAAAACATTAAGATTTTGCCTGCCGGGGGTGGTTATGTGCTGGGTAGAGTTTCCTTTTCTTATTTTTTGGATGCCCAGGTATTGCAAAAATTGATAAAGCGCATGGATCATCAAATGAAATATCATCAAAGCTGTAGTAAAAAGGAACGATGAATTGTTAAACAGACAAATGCGGTAGTTTCGTAATGGATGTATAGGGTGTGTATGTATTGGACAAGTAACAGCTGACCGAGCTAGGGCAGATGAAGGAAAGAAAACGGCCGATAAGATAAAATAGAGAAATAAAACGACAAATAAATGGACAGACGAAAAGTTCATAGCATCGTTGACATAGGTATATATTTTCACATCTTATTCTTTTATTATCTTATTTTTCTCCAGTCTGTGTAACATGTCAATTGGTTTAGCTAGGCCAGAAATAAATAATCCCAGCTCTAGACTAAACCGTTACACTCTTTTTCTTCTCATATTTCTTTCTGACCTTGTATATTATTGATGATTAATACTTTTATAATGGAGACGCCCTAAGCGATTGGACACATTACAAAAAAAAAATGAAATAATTATTGGAATTTTTGCTGTTAAGAACGCAGAAAGTTTAAGACACACTTGATAGATGAACACCATGTCTTTAGATAAGCGTTTTCCCTTATTACAGTCGTATAATTTCTGGGAAATGTTCGCAAATAGTTATGTTTGAACTTATCTATTCTCTTCAGTTAAAGACAACGTATAAGTAATAAGTGTAAGCGTTGAAGCTGTAAATTCCCGGGCATCGTTTTTTTCTACACTGCAGCTAGCAAAGCACAAGCCGAACGCGTAATGATTAGTCTCACGAAGTCCTTTTATGTCTAAACAGTCTTCCAACATGCCGCGATTCCATCTTAAGCCCATACCATCTTCCTTGTACCTTTTGTATGTCTCTTAACGCAAATATTTTTGAAGATGATCATGGCAGTCCGTGAAGATCCATTAGAGTCCCCATAATTTGTACTAAACGCAGCTCACAGCTATAGTTCATCCCGTCGCCTTTTTGCGTACGTCGGCTTGTCCACCTGTCTATCTGTCATTGAAATTCTCGCACCTTAACACAAAATATAAAAGATAGAAAAAGAAAACTTTTCTTAGGTTGTATTTAATATATAACTCGACAAAATGTGTTCTGTAATCTGTTAAGATTTACAGCTTAATAAAAACACCTACTGCGAATGCTAAATTATTTTAATAGTGGTTAACTTCAACAGAAGATTATTCTTTTGTTGTACTCTACACCACTTGCGATCTCGGCTAAGTAAGGGGGTGCATACAACACTCAGAAATTGTTGTTGTATACCCACCTTTCGTTATATGTCCGTCTACGTTCAACTTACGAATCGCAAATTTTGATTTTTGTTCACATCAATACCTCTTTTCTAATCATCCCGCATACAACGCCTTATTTGGAGAATTCGTGAGAAAAAACTTTTGACAAAGCCTAGTGAGCAATAGTACTTCGACACTCTTTGTTGGTATGCAAAATTTACTTTGGCTGAGGCAATTTTTTCAACCCCCCCTTATATAACCGTTCCTGCGAAAACTGAATCTTTACATTGTAATAAAGTCTAATTTTCAATATTTGGTGGTGAAGATTGCTTCATAATAGTAAATTGACAAAGAAATCAATTTTACCTCGTTGCGCCCACGTAGGTCTATTTTTTTGATAACATCGCATATAACGATTCTTAGCACATGCATTAGCATTTATATGCTAAAAAGGCCTAATTGTTAATATTTTATAAATATTTGCTCGTGATAGTAATTTGACAAAATTAAATTCATGAAATTTGAACCACATGGGTCTATTTCTCCCACATAAAATTTCTCATGAATAGTAATCACTTCAGAACAAAATTTAATTTTTAAATTTTATGGTCAAGATTGGTCCGTAGGAGCAATTTAGCAAAAAAATTGTCAGTAGGGAATTCGAATAACGTAGTTCCATTTTTTAGTCCCTGACATATATAGCGGTTATCATGAGAAGCAAGCTCTTGCACGGACAGAAAGTGTAATTTCTAGTCTTCTACAGTCTTTATGTTCTTATTTCTTTTTTTCTATATATATTTTTACCTACAAGTACCCTAGAAATTTTCTATATAATTTTCTACTAAAACTCTGCTTTAATTTGAGTAAGACTTGTGCCTACTTATAAATAAAGTTAAAAATTATCGCTTCTATCTGTATTATAGAAAGTTTGTAACTAATTTCAGAAATTACAAAATAACTTTTTTCCTTTTTTTTAATATCAAAGACCATTGTTCACTTCTTCAATAATATCGTTAGATTCAAAAACCGCAGTTATAGTTTTAAAAACTCTTAATTTTATGCAAAACCGAATATGTCAACCGCATATAGATTGCAATGTTCGTAATATATTTACTATATCTTCTATTTATTTATTTATTTATTTTTCTTTATAATTTACTATGCCATCTACATACGTACATTTCTACACACAATTTTCTTTGCATGTTGCGGTTAAAAATGTCAAAGATAATTGGACTGAGTTGACACTGATAACCGAACTAAGTGGATATGTCATCTGGAATCTCGTTTTCTCATTAAGCATACTTGAGAAGATCTTCCCCCAATTTTCTTACTCATTCTCACTTCAGATGTGTCAGCAGCATGCAAAATTAACGACATGCTAGCGGTCATATAAACTTTAGCACTGCTTGCGTAACCACTAAAAGGCACTTTCGAGGTCCTTAAGCTTTGGTGGCCGATCTGCTCATAAGGCTCTCTTTGTTCTTATCTCCCAACTTTTTATACCCTACATTACTTGTAATACGAGGGTATATTATGTGGACACATAATTATATATATACACTCTCCTTACTACGTTTGGATACAGAATCATCTTCGCGTCTAAACATTTCTGTCAACCTCACCGTCTTTTTTCTTGTGTTCAACGTACTGGTAGCAATGTTCGAGATATTTTGATGAAATTTGGTACGTTGCCGTGTTTTGGCTCAAGGACAAACGACATTGAACATGGTTCAGATATATGGCATCTATCTCCCCCTGAATAATTGAGGCGTAGTGTTTTTATTTGTTTTTGATTGGAAAAGTGGAAAATCGGTTTAAGCAAAGGCTTCTAGAAAAGAAGAAGCTTTCGATGAAAGTAAAAATATTCGGCTCAAACTAAATAAAATTTTTCTGTCATGATTATCTGAATTTTTTAATATAATATTGTTTGATCATTTAATTTCGTATTCCTTTTTCTACTTTGTTTTTTTATTAAACCAATCTATGCAAACGATAGCAAGTGGTAGAAGCACTAATGGTAATTTTATTATTGCAGTCACTGGTAATAACTGTGGATATCTAATGCTCTAGTCATATTTTAAATCAACTGAAGCAGTGAACTGGAAGCATTTATTTTCTATTTCTTTTTTTTTCAGTTTTCTTCGTTTTTTTTTTCGTTTCCAAAGACTGAAAAAATTTACTGTCTATGGTCATATGGACACATACTCTGTGTTGTTTTTTTTTATGCCTACGAGCGTCCAGTTCTTTTGTTTTTTTTTCACTTATTTATATTAATTAATCTCTGGCTTCTGTGGCATTTCCTATAGCACGCTAAGCTATCGTGGTCTCTAGGAACATAAACGGGAAATGTTTGCAGGTTTTTGCTTTTTACACCATCAACAACCAGCACAGGCCTGCTTGTAGCGTTGGTTAGTTGACTGGTTGGTTGGCTGGCTTGCTGGCCGGCTATTAGCTTAAATTAATGAACGAAATCATTTTTCTCTGGTTTATAAAAAACACTGTTAAAGCGTACATCCATACAAACGCTTTTCCAAATACACAATTATTGCGTTTGGTTCGTTTCGTTCTTGTCTTTTTTCTGCTCGTGACTCTGCCATGTTTACCAAGCAAGCGAAAAAAAAAATTAGTGATAATTTTAATTAGCGGATACATTAGCGTTTACATGATAAAGTCTCTGGCAAACCTATTGGAGGCTGTTTGGTCACTGAAACTCTCGGGGGATGTTTGCGGAAAGTTTATTATAAAATTAAATTAATGGCAAAGCGAAAGTAACGCCAGAAAGCTGAAGAATATCAAATAAGTAAATCTATCGTCTTTTTAGTTTGTTTTAAGATAATTATAAGAAATTTATTAATTAATTTTTTATAATGACAATAAATAAAATATCATTTTATTTTTTTCACTGTTATAAAAAAAAAAAAAAAAATTTTTGCTGTTTTTTTATATTTCAAGTTGAAATCATTTCTGTATTACGTATACATGTATACTATATATGTGTTCTTCCATAATACGTAGGCGACATTTACCGATCAATTGGTCATATTAAAGAAAGCAACGAAAAATAGGGGACATCCCATCAGTGGTTGGCCGTGTGACACAATGACGATCGGAAAGAGATCGGGAGTGGCCGCAGCCTAGTGAGCGTGTATTGTACCTTTAACGGCTGAGTACTCACTGTAGCTATAACCAAATATGATCTATCACACTGAAGTTCAAACCGGTGAGAACCGACTTGATAGTCGCGATTCTTATCCTCTTAAACGTAATAATAATTAGCAAAGGAGGAGGAAGCAGAAAGCATATTTCCCTAATTCGTTTTAAGTAGATTCATATTAAGTAGATTTTAAGCTAGAAAAGTAAAGTTGATTCAAATAAACCAAATAATTTGTAATGAAAATAAAAAATAAATTTTGAGTCTTTTAGTTTTTTGCTAGTTTTTGGGAGTAAGGTTAAGTAAAAAAAATTTTATTTTTTTCCTTTATTTGCTACTATTTTATTATTACCTAACTTTCACATTCCTTTCATTACATCGTATTTAATTGTTTAACTTCTTAAACTAGATTAACGCAAATATCTCAAAACCGTTAACGAACAAGCTGAGGAATCTTCAAATCCTTTACGACGTAAGACTGTAAATTCAACAGAAATGGGCGTCTTTCCATACACACATGTTTGTTCACACATGTTCATCAGTCCGTCCATTCCAACTGTATAGATATTATAAAAGTTTCAATATAATAACTAAAGTTTAACCTATATATAGACATCTATATATATTTACATATGCACTGGTTTGCAAAGCAAAAACCCTCCTATATCTACATGTGTTCCTATCATCTTTTTGAGTGATATGCTTATATAAAATATAAAATATGGACTGTACGTGCATATAAAAAATAAAAATATAATATATATGTATATTTATTATTTAATAAATTCATAGAATGACTTTTTTTCTGATACAAGTGTTTAGTGTCTCTAGAACGAGTGTATACATTCTTCTATCTAAAAATTGTATGGATTTGTTAATAGTATCAACATATATATATCTTACTTTGCACGTATAGAGCAATATATATATTAAAAAGAAAGTTTAATCTGTATGTACATATATGAAGAAACAATATAGTATACATGCATATTTATTACTCAATAAGTTCGTAGGAGGACTTCTTTTTATAAAACAGTTGTTTGACGCCACTGAAACGACTTCAGAGAGTAATGTCCTAAAATTTTGATACATTTGGTTTGAATATTGATCTTACCTAAATCTCATACGGATTCGTCTATATGTCACCCCATGGCCTTATTGAGTGATGCCTATTGAGTGATGATGCATATATGTACATATATATGCGTTTCTTATATTTATTATATGTTTATATAAAATTTGCCTGACTAATTTGCACAGTTGGCGAAATTGCCTAAAAACATGTTTGCAATACCTAACCTTAAAAATTTCAAAAAATGAATAATTTTTGTAAATATTATCTTACAAACAGTTTTGTTTATTTTCATTTAGTTTTATTTATTTTAATATATTTTTCTTTTCTGTGCAGCTTAGCTTTTATTTACATTAAGTACTTTTTATTTCTTTTTTCCTTTCTCTATTTACTTCAATTTTAAACGATTTGCTTAATATTAATTTTCTCATTTCACAACCTTCTCTAAGAGTTCATTCAATGGCAAAACCAAAACTTTTGAGTTCTTTGATAAGAAAATAAATTTGCTGCTGTTTTTTGCCAGCGTATTTGCTTTACAATTATTCATGTCTCTCTTTTTGCATTATTTCTTATTTTTTTGTTTCTGTAATATCATCGCTTAATTCACTATAAGTATTTTATTTATTCATCTTTACTTAACAAAGACAATAAATATCATATAATTAACTTTTTTAGCGAACCGCTTTTATATGTAATGCGAAGTACTTTCGTTTAATAACGTTAAAAACAACAACAACGACAACAAAGAAACCCTCAAACTTAAAAAGGTAAAATATACTTAACCATGCGTACGTTTTGTCAAAAGTAACATTTCATCTTCTGTATATAATTGCACGTAATACGCTCTCGCTGTCGGTTTATAGGTTTGTATGTACATGTGGTCAGACAGTGTGGCAGCTGTGGGCATAAAATGTTGTTATTCATTATATGAGTCCTTTGGTTTGTAACTGTGTACGTACACAATTTTTTTTTTTTTTTTTGTTAATAATTTGTTATAAGAGTCATTTCCAGCTTCATTATAGTTTTACGGGTCAGTGATTTACATGCCTGTTTACATAAGAACTGTAAACCAAGCCTAGTTATGACTGTTGGAACAAGAGAAAAAAAAAACAAAAAAAATAAACAGAAAAAATTTTTATCTATATATTTACTTTTATCTTTTTTCGTAACGTGCGTAATTGCGTTTGCTTTCGTGCGCATATATGTGTGCGTGTGTGTGTATACACTAACTGGTCATAACATATGGCCTGACACAGAAAAATATGTTTATGCAGCCATTATTAGATTTGCTTCTTTTCACTTCTTTTTTTTTGCTTTCTTTCCTATATACCGTAAATGTGTTAATGTGGTTAGCATTGGTTTAGAAAGGAAACCAAAACCTTCGTTACCTCATACAACAGCAAAGGCATGTTAACTAGAATCCAATCTTTTATAAAAGATTTCTTTGCCTACTTTTAGGTTTCCGCGATTATAAAACTTTACATCATTGCCATAAGCAAAAGTTCTTCAGCTGCTTTGTGAAAATATCTATTTCTATTTTAAAGAAATGCTTTAGTCATCAAGAAGTAAAAGGTACAGGCCAGGTACGGCTGGAAAAGCAGTAGCGTGCATGTATAGAAATAGTAAAAAGTACACTTCGAGTCTCAGTGGATTGAACAACTGTCTTGCTCGACTGTTTCCACCAAGCCCACTTCTCCTTTTGCGGGGATGGACCCAACGGAAAAATTACTGTGTGCTTGGCTGATCTGAATAATTATTAACGTTAAACAAACGGGTTGAACGCTTCAGTGATCATCATAAAAGTGAGTGATGTCCTTTACTGATGTTCTCGGAGCATTTTTACTATTTTGAATCTACGAATTTTAAGACATAAACATAGACATTTAGTGGTAGGTTCTGCATAATTATTGTAAATATGGTTAAAATAAAGGCATCGCATTATTTTCACTTGTTCTTTACTTGGATCTACTCTATATGTTCTGAAGTGTGTCGTCTTTTCTTTCTTTTCTTTTACTTTTAGATTTTGTTTTTGTTGTCGTTTTTGTTATTTATTACACACTTCACAAATGGACGCACATACCCTATTATATGTGGCCACAGTACAATATTATAAACATAGTATTGTAATTTTCCGGTTATATTTAAATCTTATCACATATTAATAAAGTTTGTGATCTATTTTCAAACAAACTTACATCCCCTCTCTATTTTACACTAACTCTTTCACGATTTATTGCCATGCGGTCATGCAACTTTTAATTGCTTTATCTCTTTCATATTCCTATAGTGAAACGGTCCTGGTGACCTTGGCCTTCACAGAATAAAAAACCTAAAAAGTAAACGTTTTCTCAGTTCACGTTATACTGCAACCGTATCTGTGACGGACTATGAATACCAACCTAAAGGCAATTGCCAATAGTTTTATTAAATATAAAACTAGTTATATTATAAGCTTAGCCATTGCGTTCAAGAAGATATTTATCACAGAAAAATGCATTGAGAATATGATGCGGGTTATAAGTTTATATATATAGATATAATGAATGTAATCCTACTCTTCAACAACAAAGATGAAAATTTTTTTTGTCATCTATATATAATACGATATTTAAAAACTAATATTTAAATTAAATTGCGCGAGTATGACGAATTCTGAATTGGTACTACTGTGGTAGACATAATAAACGTCATTAGTCTTTCGGCGGTTTTGTACGATACAATAAGTATTTTGTCGGATTTTTACAACACGTGAGTTTGCTCAGTACACAAGTAGCAGTTCATTTTATTTGCAACATGATATTTCTTGTGCAAAAACGTTTAGAATTTTGCAGAGATCCTTTGGCGAACTAACCTTGTCGGTAAGAAATGTTTACAAGCGGTATAAACAGTTCAAACAAAGCCGAGAACGAGTTGAATACCAAGAGCGTCCCGGACGACCATCATCGATGCAAATCACGCCAAAAAAATTAGAAATTGAGTATTCAAAAGAAGCCGCTATCCTGGCTATTGGGTAAACTCAAAATACCACTGCGGGGACAACGTTTTGACTTGATTGAAAGGACACCAGCTGAATTACAGAGAGCTTTGAAGGTCATTCCGGAGGACTGGAAATAACGTTAGCACAAGTGTATAATATTTGAGGGGGATTACTTTAAACACGACGAAATCGATTTGGAATAATAAATAGATTTCAGAAAGATAAAATTGGTCCTACTTTTTGATCCCAATATATGTTTTGTATGCATTTTACTTTACATTGCTTTATTGACAGCGTACACAGTATTGATTTGGAGAATTAAAAAGCACCACATAGACTTTGAACTGTGAACTTTCCGACAAGACACGTACCCACCAGACCGCGGTCACTCTTTACCTCCTCCTCTTTCCGCACTTCTTTTCGATCACCGCCATGTTACACATATAGAACGTATTCAATGAGTGATCGGTCGTATTAAATATAAAAACTTTTGACCTCTAAAACTTTATGTGGTTTTTCCTGGGTGCCATTTTCGCATATATTAAGAAATATTTTATCTTGGATTTAAGTGTAATTTACCGACGCTAGATTGAAATAAGTGGACATAGAATGCAGACAGCTTTTCGCCCACCTTCTTACAAAAACGGACAAAAGTAATTATCAAATCAAAATCATAAAAATATTAAAAATGCCCTAATTGCTTAAGTCATTAAGCAAACAGCTTTCCGAATACCTAAAATTCTTACTTTTTTCCATGATTTACAAATAATTGCAATGAATATTATTATTTCGCAATTATTGTCAAAAAAACAAAAACAAGCTGATCGCAACAAAACACTTACACACAACAAAAAACCAAAATTTACAAGTAATTTATTTTAACTTAAAGGCGATTGATAAGCACCCATCATCTTAAACAACCATAAAGGGAAGGTGTTGTATTGTTACGTAGGCAACACGTACCGGACCTGAAAGATCTATTGTACTCTCCCCTGCCCCCAGTTCTCTAGGTTTAGGATTCTTATGGATCCCGCTATCTTTGGTACGGACAACCATACTTTTTCTGGCGTTATTGCATGTGCGCCAACCATTTCGTGTTTGATTTTCCATATGGCTTCGCATTCACATAGGGTATGATGACAAGTTTCATCCATCACTGGACAGAATCGGCATGAATTAATATCAGGGTATTATGACCCGTATGGAAGCCGACGACCATATGTAGGTCGTTCCTCCGTGTTTCCAGCAGCTCGTATGCTCTGCCAAGAGATTTTATAAACCTTTTAGCTAGCCATTGTAATCCGACTTTTTCTATTCCCATTGCGATACCAGATTATTATTACCTTGTTCTGCAAATAGCATATTAGATGCACTTCATTGTGCTCACCCAGATCGTGCAAGTACAAGCAAAGTTAGAAAACGTTTACGAATTCATAGCAAATATATTTTCGTACTCAGTACCCTACGTCATGCCCATACGATATATAATATAGTTGTATTGAAACCAAAATCAGTTTTATTTTTATAAGAAATAGAAGCACGAAGTTGTATATGTGGGATATGTTTTTGACCGAAAAATTTTTGATCAATAAATTCTAAGGTATCGATATACAAAATTATTTTCGAAGCGTCGCTTATAAATTTTCCTTTTTTTATTTCAATTCTATTAGCGATGGGTGTAGGCGTGGATTTGGGTAAATTGACTTGTATGATAATCAATTAGGGCTACATTGGCTTTTTATTTCTATTGCTGCGACTCTAAAAGTTCTAACAACAAATAGCGGAGAAAGAAGCGGACGAATAAATGCAATTAACCTCCACAGCTTCTTGCCATGAAGTATAATTAAAAGGGTTTAAAAAAAACTAATATGCCGTCATTGTGCGACGCTGCTTTACAGATGTATATATGTCAAATGTACGAAGGAGTTTTGACAATCATGTTGTACTTGTATAACATGAAATGATTGTTCACGTTTTAAGGACAAGCTGATGATTGATTACTTATTTAATGCGTAAACACATATTTTCGAAACTGCATAAAATATTTGTAAAATTGATAATAATTTTATAGTTGAAAAACACAAAAGAGAAGAAAATTACTGCGGTAAATCTACACACATACATGTACTTACATGTATAGTTAAATAGATTTACACAACATGTTCATGTTCTGTTATCTAAATTTCAAGTCAATATATTAACATCGTGGGAGTAAGAGCGTAATTAATTACGTCATTTTTCTTTTCAATAGCACATTGGAATAACAAGAGAATACTAATAATTATTAACCTTTTAATGCTTTGTTTGTATTATTATTGCTATTATTATTATTATTATTATTATTACGGTTGTTGTTGGTGTGCTTGTTGTTATTAATTTTCAACAAATCGCTTGTAAATGAATTTGCTTTTCATGCCGTACTAAGACTCATTGAATAACTGACAATACCTATAAATATCTTATCATACCTCATTCACTCAAATCCTATACAAAAGCATTCCATTAAGAGTATGCATATGCATGTCAGAAGTGTGTGTAAAGAATTTCTAGTATTCTACAAGTTTTCGTTCATTATTTTAATTGCATTGAAATTCATATTAATTTATATCGTAATTTAAATGTTCAAATCTATTTAAAGAAAATCTCCAAGCATTAAATTTATATTTCCATCATTTGTACATCTGTCAGTGTGCGTGTGTGTGTAGGTGTCTATCTGCATGAATGGTTTATGAAATTTCCTTGATTTGAAATTTCCGTTATTTATTATCATAGACATGCTTGCATGCATGCATGCATGCATGCCGGCGTAGAAGTGATGGATAAACATTATGTTAAATAAATAAAAATAACATTAAAATTAAGAGAACTACTAACGCTTTGCAGTGAATCTTGAATATTCATGAAGTGAAACACTGAGATACAAACTGATCGCACAAAAACTTACAGTTTTCGCTTTATTAAATACATGCAGAGCTACATAGTACACCTACAAGTTAACTAATACAGGATTTTCCTTCAAAATTATATCTACGTCTTAGCCCTTGACAGTCTCTTTCCGAAAATTTTCATATCTCCTTTTTAAGTTTCCGTTCTTTTATTTTTTTTTTAAGATGACCAATCACTCAGGTGATGTCGTCTCATGCGTGTAGCATTGTGTAGGTGGTGGCGGCATGTGGTGGTGAATGTGTGCCCAACCGATAAGTGTTACATCTTTACCGACTGAGCATTCGCTATAGCCACGACAAAAGTAAGCTCTACCTCTCATGAGATTTGAACCCGCCAAATCTGACTCGATAGTGGCGATTCTTTCCCATTCGTGTATTCAGGCGACTCATGATAAGATTAGCGAAATCCATTCGATATCTGCGACTTTTGTCATTAAATGTAGGCTACTCAGCCTCAGGAGGAAAAGTCCAAAACGACTAAACCCTTTTTTAGTTCAACATGGAAGAGACTAACCTTTGAAAGCTGCGAGACATATGTTGAGATATCACAAACAATTTAATAAATTTAATATATTCACTCGTTACATCTGAAGAACGGTAATAATAAATCATTGAAAAAATAAAAAGTAACAATTAAGAAACTTTCCTTCATCCAGCTTAGATCGAATCGATCGAACATTATTTCACTGTTGGCATTTGAAGCTCCTGTGTATACGAACACTACTGAAGTTTTTATAATCCTGCGGAAGATGAGTGATGTCTCCAGAAATTACGCTTTTTAAGGCTAATAAATTACATAAATACTATTAGGAGTATTCAAGACGCTGGCATGTACTCGGACGTTATTCAAATGTTTATAATTTTCCGAAAGGCTTGGTTTCGGTGAAATATACTTCGATTAAGTCATAAATATTGCCAAGCCCGCTCAAAAAGCTAATATATCAGAAAAAGTAATTTCGTTTTTTCCAAACAGTGGATTTGATTGTATTGTTCGCATTTAAGCCGCACTGTCTTCATATATTTGATAGCTGGAACCTTCATTCTTGTGTGAAAAACATTTTGTTTGATTCGCTTCATATATGGAAAGTCGAAAGCATCATTTCCGGCATATTTCACTTCTATTACTAGCAAAAAGGTAAAAATTATTAAGCAGGAAACAACACCAGCTAATTTTCAACTATGAATTTTTTACCCAGGAACCCAAACATTTACATAGCGATCTGAATAAGGTACTGTCAGCAGAACAGCAGAGTAGTACATATTTAATTTCTGCAAAATTCTTCTATGTGAAGCTATCGACATCAAATTTAGCAGAAACATTGGAAATTTTTGTACGCAGGTTGGTGTTGATAATGGGCCATGTTGGTCGAAAGATACACCCACTGTACCATGTAAACTGAGAATATCTCGGTTTTTCAAAACGAATAAAATATTGATTTGTTGCTCATTACTCATAAACTATAGCTAATAAATATCCAAAAATTTGAACGCATATTGTATGGAAAAATAGAAAAAAACTTGGCCGCGCCTACCTAATGTAACAGTGTATCAAAGTTTAATTTTTTTTGCCTTTTACCCTAAATTCTTGGCCAGTTTCAAGTTTGGAATGCACCTAAACATGTCCGACTGTTCGTCTGCTTATCAGTCTGTGTGGCCTGTGGTAAGCGTTCTCCCGTTAGCGAAAATGAAGTGACGCAAACTTTTCAAAGGACACGCCTACAATGCCCATGCATATATGCGACGAAAAGTTTTATTTTGAAAATAGAAGAAATTAGCCGTGTCCGCTCCATATTATAGAGTATGCAAATTTAGTCCTTTTGCTTTTCTTTCTTTTTTAGGACAACGTTGATGCGGACCGAACATAATTTTCTTACTTTTTATTTCTGTGATAACAATATTGCTGTTAACGTTAATTCTGATGATTATCGTTTGATAAACCATAAATTTTGACTCTCTCTCTCTCTCTCTCTCTCCAGCGAAATCTCATTTATATTTCCTGTTTTGCTTTTGAGATCTGAAAAATTCATAATAATATTTATTGTTAAAATGGTTCATTAAAGGCACTGCATTCGGTTGCTATGGTTAAAACTCTTTGTGCTCACTCATCATAATTGAATTCCATTATAGCTGTTTACCAAGCTAGCCTACATAATGATTGTAGATGGACTACATAACGTTAATAAGAGAAATCTCACCATTTTTCCCATTAAAAAAAATTAAAAATATCTCTAGTTATTTCATTAATACTTCTTTCTCTCTCTCTCTCTCTCTCTCTCCCTCTCTCTGTCTCTCGCTCTCCTTCCACTACTTTTATTTCATCATAATAATTTTAAACATTATTCGGTCAGAGTAATGATAAATTAAAAAATGCACAATTTTCTCCTTAATTAAAAAAAAAATAAAATTTTTACGGTAAAGTATGCATGCATCTGGTTAAGGCCTCACATATAGTATATGATAATATTTGTATGTACGTACAGGTTCTGTTCTTTTCGTAATTATTTTATGACACATTTATTAATTGGTCAACATAATTACACTGGCAAATAGTATACAGTTACAATTATATAAACGGACATTGGCTAAAGAGAGTTCAGTTAAATCAGTTATTCGGTTATTTCACCAATATTCTGTTTGTTGGCTTTGGTCCATATTCCCATTCATTTCATTACCATGAGAGTGCTCTTGTGTGTGTGTGCGTGAATTTTAATATTTTTTGCCTCTAATTAATTCGTTTAAATAATTGTAACTGTATTGTTGCAGACAAATAACCGATAGTAACAGATTATACAATATATATATCTATATATATATCTATGTGTATGTATTTATACTCAAGAGAGACTTGTGGGTAGGCATACATAACTTGGCAACATTAAACAACGCGCTTCAAACCTATTTCAAGTATATAGAGTAGTGGCCATAGCTGTCATTAGCACGTTGTTGTATTGGTGTTTAAGTACAGAAAGCTAAGAGATGTGGCTGCTCCACAAATCAATACAAACGCTAGTATAGTTGCTCGCCCATTGCGGTAAAAAATTTCTTGGTACTTACCAATAGATATTAGGGCGTTGGCTAACCATAGAAAGTTTAGCTTTGTTCTTGCCACCACTTGCACCACTCTCGAGCCTTGTTGTGATTTGATGGAAAATGTGTTATGTAAACATCTGCCTATGCCATGTTTAAGCGCTAATTGACATTTTACGAAAACAGTATGCACAGTATATAAGATGGTAGTGGTGGTTATATGTCTGTAATTTATTGTAATTAAATAATTGCTAATAAAATATTTCTATGTTATTTTGTACCCTCGCCTGGGTCGTGAAGTAGGCAGAGGATCTCTACAAAGAGCTCAATTATCGTGGGTTCAAATGTGAAGAGCGGTAGAGTTTTTCACAAAAGCCGATAGCCTCAGATACCAGTACTTTAGGATTTTAGCTTCAGACTTTCTTTCTCTGGCTAAGTTAATTATAAAAATAACAATAATAATATACCCTTCACCACTAAAAGTGCGGTGCAAGGGGTTATTAAGGCAGTGAGGATTTTAGCAAGACCCAGAAGGAATTTAAACTCTTTTTATTATACTGAATGATTCAGATACGGTTCCTTATTCAATTTAAACAAGCCTGTCGGTCTAGCTTCCTTGTGTTCAACATAGAAATTTGGTACACTGACGTGTTTTGAAGTGGCCCTAAGAAGAAAGCTAATGAAAATTGTTCGATTGGGGTAAATTTTTAATCACTTCCCATATAAGGTATCATTTTGAAAATCATTATACGAATAAATGGAACTGGGTATTTAATGGAACTTTAATGGAAAGTTTAACAAAGTTTCAATACTTCTGCTTGACTTCTCTCACGACTCAACTTTCGTTCTGCTTTCAGCAAAAAAACAAGTCACCAATATCAAATATAATCCTGACATTTTTGTTAATTCTTTTACCTGTTGAAAATTCTGCGAATTGTTGTTAATATTTCCGCCAATCGTGAGCTGCATAAGGGTTTGTTTTCCTGACACCGTCACGAATCTTCGACAGTTTAACAAACTTCCTACAAACTAAGGTATCTTCGCGCTGGCATATTTTATCGAATGCACGATTTTCGTAACGTTCCTACAAATTACTCTATGTCAAAAACAAGTAGAACCGCTATAGTGAGTGAGACAAGGCCCACCATTAAATATTCCGCATCGCTTCACTTAATACAATTATTCATATAATAACTTGCGAAAGTAAGTTATCATCTGTAAATTGTCAAAACAGTGATCCGATCCAAATCGTTTTCAATGGCGTTCGTCCTTGGGCCAAAACCTGCCTATGCACCAATATATCTCTGTATGTAGATGAATACGAGTAAATCGAAGAAGGGTAACGCATTTAATATGTTTGTTTTATTTTTACGAACGGACACATACCGAAAGTTAACTAACGCAAATTCCCAATTAAAAATAAATTGAAAAAATTCATGTTTGATAAACTTTTGTTTTTAAAATAAAATATTTTATTATAAAACTAAACATAAATAAATGATTTGTCGAAATTTGCATGTAAGTGAAAATTTTTAAAAAATGTTGCCAAGTCAAAGTAAAACCATATAAATTTTTAATTTCTTTATTCTGTATTTATGTAAAATATTAACACAATAACAAGACAACTCTATCATGTTTTACATACACAATTTAAGCATAAAACAAAAGCCAACAATTGTAATATTCACTAGCATTACATTTTATGTATAGTACATATGCGTAAAGATAACCGTAGTTCCGTATCTATATTGAGAAAGGCTATAAGTATGTTGGCATAGGTAAAAGGAATGGTTGCAATTCCGTTTGTTTTTTATTTTAATGAAGAATGAATGATTTTTAGGGTCAATTCACACATACACCACCACAAATTTTACTTTAACAATGACTTTGCATGGTAAACTGAATTGGAAAAAGCTTCCGTTTTGTTCTGTTTTTTTTTTCTTTTCTTTACTTATAAATCTGCACATGCATGCACACACACGTAGAAGCTTTGGTTCATATAAGAGCACACACGTGGTAATTGTGCAAGCAAGTGGTTTTTTGATTCAGTTACTTTCGTGTAAATGTATTTACATTTATTTTCATACAGACACCATATACACCCGCACACATATATATAAATATATGAATACTACATATGCAAGCAAACAAACTTGGAATCAAGTGTAGTCAAAATTTGACAAAAAAAAAAAAATAATAAGAAAAAAATAAATATAAAAACACTTCTTATTTATACCCTATTGTGTTATTTTTTTATATCCGTAAGTGTAAGGAAACGTACATAAAAACTTTCTAAACATATATGAAAACTTTTTAATATTGTTTTACTGGTAGTTTAATATTATTTTAGTAAAAAAAAGGTACAAAAATAATAGTGGGACACGGCCCACCCTTAAATATCCTACACCATTTTGCTCAATGCAGCTATTCCCACAGCGACTTCTCAAAACAAGGCGTTATATGGAAGTGGTCGAAAAGGATGTCCTATCTGAAACATCTTTCACAGTATTCGTCCTTAGAACAAATCGCAAAGATGTGCCAAATTTCATCAAAATATCTCAAAAATTGCGACCTGTAGGCTGATAAAGAAACGGAAAGACAGACAAACATGTTCAATTCGATTTGGAAAGTCATTCTGAATAGTTCGGAGTAATCAAGGGCCGATCTATATTAAAACCTTCGGGCTGTTGCCTACATCTGCACAAACATAACTACCCTTGCACCGTCAGTAATGTAAGGTATAACAAATAATTTACATTGGAAAGTCTATCACTTTTGTTTTTCCTATCGTCGTCATTTTACTGTTGATAACTGGAACTTCTTATCAATAATTGTAATAAATAAAAATATGGACAATTATCTTGAAAATGTCAAGCCAGATAGATTTTAAAGAGGTGATAGCGTCATCGAAGCCATTCAAAGAAACCCAGCTGTAAAAAAAAAAGTCTTGCCTGCAAATACTTCCAAGTATGGCCCAGGGTTTGTGATGGCACTTAAGTGTGGCATTGAAAATGCATTCATTTTCATTAAACAAGCTAAATGTTGTAGACGAACAAAGCCTTACATAGGCGTACCCGCACCACTTCCTCTAAGACAATTCTCAGTCTGTCAAAAATTAGTAATTGTAACCTATTGCCACAGGAAGATGTGCAAAACAATACACCCTTTTAGTCCAAATTCACTATGAAAAACTAATACGCCTATTTTGTGCTGATTTGATTCACGGATAGCTTAAAATGCGATAAACCGGCAAGCCCGATATTTACATATCCTACCCTTGCTGTTTAGCGTTATGTATTTCTTTAACCACTGTCATCGTAAAAATGTACATCTTGTGTAAAGACTTCCTATTAATGAAACCCTTTATATCGCAGCGAACCCAAAACCCAAAGCTATGTAATCCAAATTTAATAAAGTTAACTTTTTTGGCAGCGAACAGGGGGTTTCAAGGACATGCGTGATTCAAGCGTTGCTATAATAAATTTGAATATCAAGCCACTAATTTTCCCTAATTTCACTAATTTCCATCACAAAATTATAGAAATTAAAGCTTGTTCTCTTATAAAGCGGAAAGTGGATAACCGCATGTATAGTAGTAGGTAAGAATCGCGACTATCAGGTCAGTGTGTTCGCGGGTTCAAATCTCAGTACGCGTAGTAGTGCTTACGCAATCGTAGCTACGGGCGCGCACGGATTAAAACATCAATTTCGATTTATTATCGAATATTTCTTGAAGGCTCGTCAGCACGAAGCGATTTCTAAATTACACTAGAAACGTAAATTTTACACCCCTGCCTAGTTGATGTTCGCTGGTTGAAATGTCAGTGCGGTTTGATTATAGTTGGTTGTAGTTGTAGTAAGTGCGTAGTCGGTAAACGCATAACACTTATCGGTTGGCAACACACCCTCTAGGCTACCGCCAATACATCCCTATCTCTTTTTCTTTCCTCTCTTGTTTCTGACAGTCACCGTGTTACACTTATAAGGGACAACCATATGCGTAATCCATCAAAATGCGAGGCGGACATCAAACATACACACGAGCAGATACCGAAGTGATTGGTATAGCAAAGATGTCTTTATCTCAAGTCCTTCTAAATGTTACGTACACCCACGCTTACTTCGCACTCCCTTTCCACAAGTAGTGTAGGGTGCAAAAATGAAAAATCTTTTTTAATGTGCTGATCGAATGAAATTTCACGCCTTAAGATATATAAAGAATGTATCCGAATGTCCGAAGATCGAAATGCAGTCCTGGAGTAGTTTTCACATATATATATTTTTTTTGGAGGGATACTATGGAGCAACAATTCTCTGAAAATATGGCTAAAAATCTAGCAAATATGACGGGAGCTATTATTCTGAGAAACTAGTTAAAAGAAGAAATGGAAACCTCAGTCGAAAGGGCCCATTTTCGACTGAGATTCGAATTTTTTAAGCTCGTTAGGAGTTTCCAAATGTTTAGAAACAAATATTTAAACTATTTGAAAATAGCCTATAGACTTTTCTAATACTTGCTATGAACTTCTGATATCAATCAATAATAGGAGCAGACAAGAAGAAAGTCCAACCCAATTTCCCACGAATCTGTTATATGGTAATCTCGCATACTTGCGCACATGCACTCACCATTTGAGAAGATTTTTGGTAGAAATAAGGAAAAAAAGTTAAGTAAAAAAGAAAACACTTTCTTTCTCCAAATCTTTCCCTTTCTGTTTTTTTTTCTTTTTTTCAAACATATTTATTTTTTTAGCGCATATTTGATAAGCATTAAAAAGGCAAAATGTAAACATAAACGCGAATGTGTACATTAATGAAAAATAAATCAAGACAGTGAGAATTTTATAATTGTATGTGGATATACATGCGTCTGTGGGTGTGCATATGCATATTAAATGACATTTTCATAAGCAGTTGAATTTTCTTCTTTTTTCTTCTTTCGTATTTTTCTTGCGTTTTATTTTATCAAAAGAAAAGTACACATAATGTGCTCACAAGGTTTATGCATACACACAGTGTTTGGAGTTTGAGTGGATGTAAGCGTACGCTTTTTCGGTATATGCTTCTGTGTGTAGGAGTTTTTCTTTTCAATTTACATATGTACACACATCTAAAGTGAAATTTGTTCTGATTACATTTTAAATGTCCCATAATTTCAAGTTAAATAACGTTGTTAACATGACCTTGCCAACGAACAGAGGCCAAAAAGCTTTTGTAAGAAAATTCTTTTTAAAAATTGAAGAGTGATTTCTTATTTAAGAATTTAAAGAAGAAAACGTATATGTTTCCTTGTTTGTATAACATTTCAAAACTTTGTTTAATTAAAACACTTTCTTTGTATTAACAACCAATAATAATCTGAGAATTATAGGCACATTTACTTCTGTGATTGTCTGGTTTGCCAGTATCGTAAAGACAGACATAAAAGTTCACACCTTCTTTGCATGTAATCTCGTATGATTTTGTAATAGAAATAAGTCTATGAATATATATAGTCATTAATTTCAATTTCAGAATAATAGTACATTGCTGACTTAGTTGGGAAGGCTTTGGGAAATCTTATCGCACTTTTATTAATTTTACTTGGAGTCCGGTAAAATAATTTATTCAACGTTATTTCCGTTCTTACAGACGTGTAAGTAAAATGTTGCCTTTTTTATACTCCACACCACTTTTGGTACAGCACGTACTTGAGTGTATATCAAGCACAGAAGGACTTAAGATAGACGCACTCTTTATTATATCACTTTCTGAATGGATCTAAGCCTATCTGTCCGTTTTATCTACTTATGTTCACCTTGTACGTAGCAATTTCTGCCCTTATGACATCCTGCCCACGTATTCTTGTATGTAAGCTACAGCTTGCATATATTGAGATTTTTTGGCGAGACGGGACGAGTACGCTTACGTGTTTTAGCACAAGGAAGGACTCATCTCTATGGCCACTCCCTATATACGGCTTATTTTTAAACAGTTTTATGTGTTGAAAGAAAATTTTCCAATTTTCAGTATAAATCACAATTCCCCATATTGTTAATTGGATTCGTAAAGCCTCATATAGCTTAAGCGAAACAGGTTTCTGAGCTTAATATACCTTTAGCAACAAGTTAAAAGTTTATTTGCCTTTGGTGTGGTTGGCGCAGGCATTCCTTTGTTTTTTTTTCTGTAAACTTAGCCAAATGTGATCATTTTCAGACCAAGATTTTGAAAAGCCCTCATAAAATTTTAGAAAAAATGTGACTTTGATATCGGCCGTTAAAAAACGGGCTGTCAGTGAAGAAGAGTCAGTTAAGAACCTATTGTTTTCACTTTTATTTAATTTATTCTTTCTTTTAAGTTTTCTACTCCGGAACTAAAGCAAAAAGAAGTAAGTTCAGTTTTGGCTTTCGATTTTACAACTATGAAAGCCTCAATAACGAACGAAGAGCAAATAGACAGACAAGGTCGCAAGAACTTGGCCTTATGTAAAGGTTATAAATTGTTTGTGATAGGTCTGAGTAACATATCGTAAGATAACATAAACATCGCCTTTGATACAGAGTAAGAAAACATGTCAAAAAAATTAAATGTAATAACAAAACATGACTTTTATAATACGTTTGTATCCTTTGAACCTTATGTTTATTCTTGTGTGGATATGTTGAGCTCTTGTAAATATATTGTATTATTTTTTATACCCATAAACAAGTATGAAAAAAAATGCACCTGATGCCGAATCATAGATGCACACAAAATATTTTGTTAAATGTGGGTGAACAGGTAAACGTTTTTAGAGGAAACTGTCAAATCGCTTTAACAATAGCTTGCCACAACCTTTTCTCAATTATCTTCAAATGATCATAAGTCAAGCAAGAATATATAGTGAAATTTCCATTTTTTTTCCTACTGTACGCATGTTTGAGGCCTGTTGAGGCATGTTGAGGACATTTTATAATTTGCTTTCTAAATCAAATTTTTCCGAATCGAGAACTTTTCCTTCAAAATGCAAGTTTTTATGTCACTATTTGTAACTTGAGCAATTGGAAATAAAAGATCTATTGTACTCGCGCGTGCCCCTGGTCCTCCACTTTTAATAATTTCATGAACCCCACCACCTTTTTTGCTTTGGAGCACCATACCGCAAATGGTGTTATAAAGTGCTGACTAAACACTTGCTGTCTAATTGCGCTTATGGCTTCACATTCACATAGAATGTGATGGGACGTCTCACTCGTCCCTTGACAGAATAACAATAGATAGTGCGTAGTTCATACATATTTCGAAAAGTACAATGGATAGAAGAATATTCACGCCTTTACTGGTCCTTTCTTATCTCGTTTAAGTTATCAAAAATTTCGTTGAAGCCTTATATAATTTATGAGCATTTTTTGCAAGTCCGAAGTAGTTCCAAAGTTCTGGCTTTAAACCAACATTTCGTATTGACTTAGATCTTCTTATATATCGCGGACATATTTGCGAGATGGTGACGCAAACTTTTCCCAAAAAAAATCTAAAAAGCCCTCGTAAATATTTAATTCGAAATTTACGTTAATAGCTGTTATACTACAGTTACAGTACGGTTTGCCCCATCTTCTCCCCATGAGCAACGGCCGCCAACTTACTTTACGTGTACTACGTTTCAGTTTTCTTATCTCAGTTTTACAATCTACAAGGAGATGAACGAATGAATCTCTTGCCCTGATCAAAAGTATTTCATTATACTTCTGAGCCTCTAATGCGTATTTCTCCGAGTTATGAAACGCATTAAGAAATAATACAATGCTCTATCATAGTTCAACGGTGAGTATAAAAGAATGTCGTATGCCCACATATCCGTGTTTGCTACTCTACTTAATGAAGAAACAAAGTAAAAACTAATTGATGCGAAGAAGAGTGGAAATTTGCTCAGTTTGCTTTTAAAAGTGGATTATGAATAATCGACAGGTGAAAGCTTTCGGCACGCAAGTCAGCTTTGGCCATTGAAATCAGTTAACAGCTCTACGATGAGCCGACAATGGTAGCCAAGAATGAATACATTGTTCAATGCACAGAAAGCGAGCATGCTGTGCTATTATAACAACAACAACAACAAAAACACATATAATTATTATTCTATTATATAACGAACCACTACTACGTGCACATCAGCCGTACCCGGATGTTATTGTTGTGCTTTTATTCTCCTTTTTTTTTTGTTATTTTCTCTTATTATTAAAGGCTTTTGTAGAGCAATAGAGCAGTGGGTATATAATGCGTATAGTTATATTTGTATTTGCTTTTCATATTTTTAAGTGATTATTAAACATAAAGGTTGGCATCTGTTTGCATGGTTTGCTTTTGATCGATTATACTATTCTCCATAAACAGATATAAGCGGCATTCAAGTGTATACGCTTGACGAGTTATATAAGTCATTCATTTTAAAAATTATCCAAGTCTAGTTATTTTTAAAATGGAGTTATTTTTTGATTTTTAAGTTACATTTTAAGCACATAAACATTTTATTTACAAAATATATTTTTATACGTTGCATACCTTGAGGAACAACGGCGTGCTTAGCTTATCTGGATGCATGCAACACTCAGAATGACTTGAGAAAGACCTATCTTCTATAACACCGATTGAATGAGAATCACTTTCTGCATCGACCTAAGCTTATCTGTCCGTCTCTCCGTCTTATTTTCCTGTGTTCAATCCCTAGATCTTTGCTAAAAGTTGATACACACACATGATTTGGCCGAAGCACGAACGCTGTTGAAAACGACTCAGATAGCTCCACTCTTTTAACCACTTCTCGTAAACTCACTGTAGTGCTATTACTTGTTTAAATATAAACTAATTGTGGTTAATCACATAAGAATACTTTTCATTTCAAATACCAAGCCTTTTCGATTTTATTTCATCCAACATCTACCTATTTGTATATCAAAAATTGTCCACTGTTTACACTTCAATTCAATAGTTTATACACACATTAGTTACAAAAGCAAGGAATACCGTGGACAAGTCGATATTAAAGTAATTAACTTGAATACATCGTGAATGCTCTTAGACCACTTTCGAAATGAAGGGTTGTAATAAGCAAAGCATTTTTTTATTTATAATAAATTTTAAATGAAAAAAAATTTATTTGAAATAATGTAAAATATTAACTAAACGAAATTTTATTTAAACCATATAAATACATTAAAAAAACTGCTGAGTCATATATTTAATGAAATAATTACTGATCCAATCAATAAGATACGCCTCAAATATGTAATCGAAAAAAATGTTTATTACCGATGGAAATAATGCTTTACTAGAAGCATTTTTACTAGACCGTACTGTATGCACTCTGAAACACATAACTACAATCGAGTAAAATTGTAACGTAGTGTTTACGGCAATTCCTGCGGTTAATGTGAGCTCTGCATATGACACTCAGTTTATATCTATACTTCCCATACTTTTCTGCTCAAGAAAACATATTATTTCTTTTTTTCTCTTAAACATACACAACCCTTGTACTAAATATACAGAAATTATTCAGACATGCTGACAAGGTACTTAGGATAATTCATTTTCATAGTTTATATATAATATTCATAAGCATCTTTTGGCGATTGGGCATTTTTGTTCCAGATGATGCCTATCTATCACTGCCGGGATTTATTGATCGATATGTTACATAATTCGTAGTGTTAATCCTATTGAAAAAATCACATTGTCAACAATCCCTAAGGTAGTGTAAGTACAGCTTTATGAACAATTTTTGAAGCCCCTTTCCTTATAACCGCTTCTACAAGAAGTAAACCTTTCTATTGCAAACACGTCTATTTATAAAATTTCGTAGGGGAAACTAGCCGATAATTTTAAATCGAAAGTAATATACCAAAAGGAGCCACGAATCCCTCTTCCTATGTAAAGATTGCCGTGAAATGTAGGCCTTTATATGGCAACAAAAAAAGTAATTTTTAGAACTTAAATTTCAGGCTAAAATTGCAGTTTGACACATGAAATGAATGTAGATAATTTGGATAGAATGAAATGGCATTTCGAGTCCCTTACCGTACAATCAGTCCTAAAAACAATAGACCCGCAAGTCCCATTTTTTTCATGTTGCTTAAAAACATCAGTCAACACAGCGATAAAAATTTGCATGTATATTCCGCAAGTGATCCTTTCCTTTCGTATAATAATGACGCGTCATCAATATTACCGATTATCAAAATTTTATTCTTTTCGAGTTTTTATACCCAGGTCAACCTTCCATGCAGTGTACATTAAATTTGCTCGAATTTAATCATGTAACACCATCCATATAAGCATGTCCGTCTGTTCGCTAGATGACAGTCTATCCTGTATTCAACTTAAAGCCCGCAATTTTTGAGATATTTGGATCAAACTTGGCATACTGAACTTTTTTATCCCGAGGATGAAATCTGTCAAAAGTGGATTGAATCGAACCATTTCTTTGACCACTTAAATCGGTGTGTAATAAATCTTCGGCATTCTGAATTATTGTGAATTTACATAGCCTGGGCAATTTTTTGACGTTCTCCCTTGTAACCATTCGTAAAAAAGTAAATCTTCTAAGACAAAAAGGTTTTATGATTAATATTTTATGGAGAAAATTTTTTCAAACAATATTTTACTCAGAAATTTTGCTTACCGAATTTGGATCATGTAGGTCTATTTTTTGGATCCCAACCCATAGGAGGCCTTTAATAGAAAATGAATGTGTATATATAAAAGTAAGTTCATAATGGTAATATGGATCATGTAGGTCTAATCTTTAAACACAACCTCACATAAGGATTCTCATGAGTTATCAACCCTTATATGACAAAAATATAATGTTTAGTGTTTGATGATGACAGTTTATCAGTAGTAGTGGATTGACATAGGAACTAAATGGACCATATTTGATCGTTATATGCCTGCTTTTTGGATCCAACTTCATACAAGCCTTCTCATGAAGTAAGGCCTTTGGAGAAAAGATTTAATTTTTAACATTTTATGATGAAAGTAACATAGTAAAAACATAGCATGAAAATTTATCGCTTTTTACCGAAGTGAAGACAGCCCATCAAGACAGCTTACATATTTTAAGGTCTGTGTCCTGCCCATATATGTCTTTGCTAAGTTATGGCTTATCTTGAAGTAAAAAAAAACAAATAAAATAAGTATTAAAGTTAAGAACTGTTGGGAAGCAAGTACCTATAAAGCAAACTAAGCCTTTAAATTCGGTCAGAAAAATAAAAAACTAAGTTATTGCTACTAAGTGTCATGTACAATTAGCGAAAGAATGCTATGTACCTGCAACATATCCAGTTATACTGATCGACTCGGAATCATTGCTCACACCGATATAAATTCTGTCCGTCTGTCCGTCTGTCCGTCTGCCTATCTGACTGCATTATTTTCTTGTGCTCAAACTGCAAGTCGCAATTTTTGAGATATTTTGATGAAATGTGGTACACCGATGTGCTTTGGCCCAAAAACAGACGGTTTTGAAAATAGTTCGAATCGGAGCACTTTTTCGACCACAACTCACATAAAACCTTACTTTGAAAAGTCGTTATATGAGCGTTTCTTAACAAACTTAACGAATTACCAAAACTATATCACTGAACTATTCAAACAAACAATAAAAATTTACCTAACTATACCTGTATACTCATAATAATTTCAAATAAATATTCTGAAGATTTGCCAAAGTAATTAAAAGCGTTTGCGTTAGGACTAAAGTATGCACAATAATTGTTGACAGAAGCAAATCTCAGACAATTGCGCTTACATGTGCGTATGTAAAGTTCCCGGGCTTGCACATCTTATGCATAAGTAGGCGTAAGTTCCACAATAGATATTAATAGTCGTACAGGGAGTCATAAAATTTGTTCGTTTGCGTACAGGTAAGCGTATACGCATATATATATATATAGTTGCTTGCGTGAATTAGGCATCGTTACCTTTACTGCAATCACACGTTCAGCAAAAACACAAGTACTCTTTACGCCCTTTGCTCAATCTTCACCTTTTCAATTCCAAGAGTAACACACTTGTACACATATTCATATTTACATTACAATCAATACATTGAAATGATCCTAAACAGTTTGTTACCCACGTGCTGTTATTGCTTTTAAGCATATTTGCACGTAAATGTATGAAATCTTTATTATAGAATTGTGGCAAACCTTATGAACGTATGTTGTATGCCTTGTGTACCTTCGTGTTAATGATAAAGTGTTTATTTGCTTACATTGGATGACAGCAATGCATTTCGTTACAAAATGTCGCTTTTATGAACACATATTGTACGCAACACTTTATTATACAAAAACATTACCAAACATATGGCATATGCTGGGGCATTTGCTTAAACAAGTTTACATGTATATGTACCGATATGTTTAGTAAATTTAGTGACATTGTTATTGTTTTTGTATATAATCTTTAGGGAAATTTGTCGCACATTTTCCATGCAAAACCACTTAATTAAGGCAATTTAAATAAGTTTGCTATTGCTGCTGTCTTCCGACTTCACCCAGCAGTCGGCAACACCGTGCAATGAGTACCTATTAAAAATTCATTGCTTATCATGCATGGTTTCTCTATGTTACAAAGCGAATAATTTTGAGCAGCACGTTTTCGCAAATATCGGAACAATTAAAGCCGTGAAAATTGTTTAAAAGTTTTAGTTGTTGTTGTTGTTTTCCCTTCCTTTTGCATTTTTTTTCGCTTTTCATTTTTAATGGCCACTTAAAAACAAAACGATGCTTTACTTTATTTATGAAAAAGAAGAGAGGAGGGAGAAAGAGAAATAAAATACAAATTTACAAAAATTGTTAGCCTTGTCTTCTATGAGCGGGCGCGCGTTGTTAGTTTGCACCGTTGCTTGGATGTATGCTGCTTGGCTATGGATGGTACAGCGCTTGGAGCTGGTAAATGTGCTCACACGTGTAATACGAGCACTCATCATGAGTGTATATAGCACAGCTGCTGCTTACGAATCTATGTTCGCTTCAAGTCTTTGAATAATGTTTCAAATATTGTTACTTGCTACTACCACGCAATTGCTGTATGCTGGTACGTACAGTGGGAGCAGAGATATGTGAATGCGAATGTAACATATAAATGGGCATATGTATGCGTATATACGTAATGTACATACATGGCTTTAATGTTCTTTTTCCATTTGGTTATATTTCTTCCACATTTTGTTACTTTTCCCTCTTTTCATGCTTCCTTTACATACGTACATAATTGACATTAAAAGAAAAACATTTCGTTTTCTATACATTTATGTGCAGCTTGCTGAGAACCTTGTTTGCTTGCTTGCTTGCCTGTTTGTTTGCTTTTTACCTTCTTAAGGGAATCTTTTAGTTAAATAGCATCAGTTGCATATGTATATCTTCTTAGCTTTTAGCTTTACCTTGGGGTTATGCTGTTGCCTTTACCTTGATTTGCTGTTTCTTGCTCCTAAAAACACATGTTTGCTAGTTTTTTGGTAATCATTTCAGGCACTTTAAATTTGGATTGTATTCTTACATACTTTTCTACTTATTTGCACGGCTATGTCTGCGTAATATTTATTTATACTTATACGTAAGTGCACATGCAGGCATACATATAGTCAAGTGTTATTATGATTGCAGCTTTGTAGATGTTCCATACTTGCAATCTCAAGTTGTGTCGTAACTAAACATCAAAATGTTCACCGTAACTGCTCTTTGAAATATTATGCTAAAATTCTATGCATCTAAGAAGATTAAAAAAGTGAAATGAAAAATAAAATTCTTCTTAAGTTTTTAAAACATGACTGCACTAATTCAGCCGGCTGAATAAGCAACTTTAGCTCAAATAAATAGCATAAATTCTAAATATCTTGCATTATCACTTTAATAAGAACTTAGCAAAGAGTTTGGAATCTTAAAGTAGACATTCAGCTAGCTGAATTAGCACTACACACCGTCTTATTAAAAATAATACGAAGATTCAGCAAACTTAGTAAATTATCGTCTTCTCATCTTATCAAATAAATTCATGTAACAAGTTAGCTGAATAGTTAAATGCTCAGCTGAATTAGCCTCTAACGTGTATAGAACGAATTCATATAACAAGTTAGCTATCAGCTCAGTTGAGTCAACGGCCAGCACATACAGAGCTATATTTAATAAATTCACATAACAAGTTAACTGAGCAATTGACAACTCAACTATATTAACTGTTGAGTGAATCCATGTAAAAAGCTTACTGATTATGTAACAACTGTTGCAAATTTACCTATGCAAGGTGAACTCATGCAATAATTTGGCTGATTAACGCTCCGGTCGGCTAAATTTATTTGCGACGAATATAGCTATAGCCGATAAAATCCCACAAAAAGCTAGCTAATCAGTTTCGAACAAGTATAGTTGCACAAGATGAATGCATGTAAAAATTTTGCTGAATATCGACTCGGCTTAACTAGATTCTTACAGGATGAATTCATTCAATAATCTGCTTGTATAACTTGGCACTCAGCGGAGTTACTTTTTAACATATGCAAGTTTACAATAAAGTCATACAACAACCTGACTGCATATGTCAGCTCAACGAAGTTAATTGTCAAACCAGTTGGATTAGTTTGTCGCGAAGGTAGCTATTCATAAAATAAATTACTGAACAAAAAATCATTTACTTTAATCTTAAAAAAGAAAAAGGTACAAAAAATCACAATAATGTTGGAAAGGATTTAAAAAAAAACCACAAATAAATTTAGCAAAAACAACAACGAAAAAAGTGCCATGTGTGTGAACAGAGAGAGAGAACAGAGTTGCTTTCAATAAACGGTGGAAAAGCACTAAAGAATTCTGTTAAATGAATAAATGGTGGAAAAGATAAGTGGCATAAAAAATTTTTACCACCATTTCGACATCTTCCTAGAAAATTTTAACATCGTAATCCTTTCTTATATTTTTTTTATTATTACCGTAGTTTTAGCTAGCACAACTTTGGTGCTAGAAAACATCAAAAAGGTGGCGAGAAACTCTTAGCAACAGGTCAGCGGAGCTATAATATAATACAAGATTCATTGAAAACATTTGTGCAGAAAAAAGGAGTCGAAAGGTAGAAGAACCAGTCCAGAATATATTGTTAAGTATTCGAAAATAAAGCCGTAAGCAAACGACATAGTAAAACGTTTGATAAAGGTAGGATAAACAGACTCAAATTTGTAGGATTTCTTCCAGGTAATCAGAAACGTGTTGCAAGCTCTGTTTTCAACGTGGGGATAAGGAATCTGAGTAAACTCCTTGATGAAAGTATTTCAATCGGAGGGTAATAAAAAGCTTAGTATTCAGTGCATAGAAGAAGAAATGAAGTGCTTACAATTGTGACCAAACTCGAAAACTCTAATAACATATATACAAACTCATTCCCTGAAGTATCAATTTATTAGCATACATGTAATTTAGAGGACGGAGGTCATTGCATAAAATTTCCAAAAATATTAATTGAATAAAAAATTATATTTTTTAAAACTTGTCAGCTCAGATCATTTAGTTTTGCACAAATGTAACTACATGTGATAAACTTAGTTTGCTGAATAACTACGAAATCAGCTGAATTACTGAATGTACTACAACATCTGAATAATGATGATGGTCTACTGAAACGAATTAACAAATATAGTCATATACGGCAGACCAGACCATACAAACTAAGTATTGGATGGCGTTCATGGGTACTGCATAAGATCCACAGATTTACTGAACAAACCCTGGATACATAACATGTCATTTTAAAATAGTCGCGAAGTAAACCCCAGTACACTTTCCATCGGCACTTTTTTAGCAAATCCGTTAAAAATTTTTTCCGCGAAAAGTCTGGTTGCAAGCAAATGCTCAGGAGAAATGTTTTACAAATATCGACGTCGTTTAATTTCCAATCTACGATAAAGCCTAACTAAACCATCAAATGGTTGTCTTCGTAAGCGCAGATTTCTCAAAATTTTCACGACGGATTAAAAAAACAAGTACAGAGTGTGTGTTACTACCTTATAAAACCCAGTTAAATTGTAAATTATAGTTAAAGCAGTTATTGTTTTATTGTTTTATGAATAAATATCCATTATATAAATAGACATAATCAACAACAGCCCGCAGCATACGATAATTAAATAAATATTTCATATTAATGTTAAATATTTATAACTAAAAATTATCACATAGAAAATTTTCCTTTTTTTTTCTTGTATATGATTGGTTGTATTTATCAACTTAAATATTTACATAAAATATCATAAAGGGAAAAATTTATAAATAGATATTAAAAATACTTTGTTATCAGCGAAAAAATTAACCATAAACGATAATAATAACAAAAGTAATGATTTGTATAATTGTAGCTATGAAGACCATAGGCTTGTATAGTTGGATCTTTCTCGTGCTTTCCAAAACTCTTTTACCTTTATTAGCTTGTTTTTTTTCCAATTTATTACTTTCTATATACATTTAAAAAAAAAACTGTAGTTTATTGTTTTCGGTTACAACTGCAAACACTAACAGTTATAAATATTCACAACTGTCTATATTTATATAAACATATACCAATATGTGGGTTTTCTGAAAACATAAATATATGAAAAAAATCATTGCAAGTTATTAAATCGATTGTTTTTATACCCATCGCCGAAGGATGAGGGGCATATTCACTTTGTCAAAACGTTTGCAATGCCCACAACGAAAAGAGACTCCGCAAAGTATATATATTCTTGATCAGCATCAAATTCTAAATCGATTTAAGCATGTCCTTCTGTCTGTATGCGTAATGTGTGTTGTAAACATTCCCCTGGCCGCAAGAACGAAGCTAGAGACTTCAAATTTGGCAGAATCATTGGAAGTTCTTGCACTCATTTTGGTGTTAAAAATGGGCCAAAAGTGTCGAAGGACAAGCTCACAGCACCAGGTAAACTGAGAACAGTCTGTTTTTCGAAGGAAATGAAAAATTTGTTGTTTGCTCATTACTCATAAACTATAGTAAATAAACATCCAAAAATTTCGACGCATACGCAATGCTGTAGTATGTGTGTACAAAAACGAAAAAAATTGACCACGCCTACCCAATATTATAGTGTATCAAAATTGAATTATTTTTTCAATACCTAGAAACAAGCTCCAAAAACGCCATAAAGTACATAAGCCCTTGGCTAGTTACAACTCTTGAATGCACCTAAACATTTCCCCCTGTTCGTCTGTCTATCTGTCAGTTTGCGTAACTTCGTAGTATTTGTGGTAAACAGTATGCCGTAAACTTTTCAAAGGACACGTCTACAACGCCCACATGCCTCTACGACGAGAACTTTTATTTTGAAAATAGAACAACTCAACCTCCCCTATTCCATATTACAGAGTATGAGAATTTTGTTCTTTTACTTGTTTTGTCTTTTCTTGGGGTAAACGATGATGGGCATAAAATATTCGGTCCTGACCGAATTTAATTTTCTTACTTGTTATTATTACAACTCATCATTATTCTTGCACTGGTAGGTTTATTTGTTCACCTCTGTAATATTTATGTTCAATCCAGCATATATAACGTTCAGTAACAAAGCACACATTCTTGTTATTGCGTTAGCTTGTAAATATTTTAACGGGGTTGTCCACGGAAATTCCATTACTGTTGATACATGTATACGTAATAAACCAAACATAAAATTCATTTATAAAGTAGATTTTTTAAAGTTTTCAAACTTTTACAATCAATTAATTCATCTAACTAACTGCGTAATTCGTACAAGTGCGTAACTCATCCAGCTTCGTGCTTTGTTTAACTGCGAAATTCGTCTAACTGCGCAAACTGATTAACCTCCTAATTCGCATAACTGCGTAATTTTTAAGCAGCGTAATTCGTACAACAAGACAATTGGTTTAACTGTACGATTCGTACCACTGCACATAAGCGAACCGACTTACTGGGACCGTGATGAGTCTGGGATCTTTCTGCGACGTATAAAGGAGCCATATTAATAGACTGGTATCGCAACAGGCGCAAAAAAAACAAATTACGGGGTAAAGTTAAATGAAAACATATATAAAATCGTCGTGTAACCTACTGAAACTAAGAAGGCGCCACCTCTACATGGATCAGATATCACGTGAAAAACCAGGGTATCTCTAATACCGATTCGTGCAGATTCACAGATGTCCTAAAACTAGAGAGCTGTAGACGTGGGCGAGCGCAATAGATCTTTCAGGTCGGACTGACAGAAAACTTCTTATGGAATGACTTAAATCATTGAGCTTGGCTTGACTAAAACGCACGCCAAAACGGTTAAGTGAAAACCACTGTACGTACTGTGAAGCAGAATTCTTATGAAATGTTAACAAAACAAAAATTAATTTTCTCTCTCTTCTGTTCGCATATATAACTTGTATCAATATATTTGTTTGTTTATATATTTACACATTAGCAATCAGTTTATATTCATAGTCGACTATATATATAAATATATATATATATATATATATATATATATATATATGCATTGCATTATTTTATGTATTGATGACGTACTGCACTTCAGTCGATTTTCCACATTCACTGATGTCAGTGATAAATAAAAGGTAATTTCCTTTTATAAATAAATTTATCAATGAAATTCATCAATTTATTTACAGCAGCGGCGTATTTTATATGTATATATTTTATTTATACATGAGGATATGTATGCAAGCGTCAATTTTCTTAAGCTTATTCAATTCAATTCTCTCATATATCTCTTTACTCTTTCATATGATATACGCGCAGACCTCAATATATATATACAAGCAAAAAAAGAGCTTGGTAGGCTTATGACATATGCTTTTGATTATAATCAATGCAATAAAGGAAATGAAATAAAAAAAATATAGGAGAAACAAGAAAACTGAAAAATTCAATTCAATAGATCCGTAGAACCGATACTATTATAATTGTATGTTTTCATCACTTACAACATCAGCCCTCCACTTGATAAATGAACACTTTTCCTGAATTAAAGTAGAAAATTGCCGAACTTGTCGTCGTCTGTTTAAAAGGATCTACTTTACATAGTCTCTAAGTTGAAAGGACTTTAGAAATTGTTAGGGAAAGGAATAACAATATCTTTAAAGCGTCAAAAAGTTTTTCTAAAGCTGTGCACCTGGAGCATGTTAATCAGTCTCTAAGTTACAATTCCAAATCGGCACATATTTTTTTTCTTGAAAATGGCCCTTCGTGTTAGAAACGAATTGCGCAAACAATGACGATAAAGAAGTATTAGGCTGGATTGGATTTTATTTGACCTACTCTCAGGCGTACACCGGCCACTTTGCTGTCTTCGTCTTTTGCTCCAAGTACAACCTGGTTTTCTTCTGGGTTGCAACAAATTGTTGCGACCATCGCGACTGTGTTTTACGACGACGAAAATGATCTTACAATTTATTTGTCCTTCCGTAGACTTGAGATTTATTTACCTTTCCGTATGCCAGCTTCTAAGCTTTGCAAATCAATGAAAGTTCTTCAGTACGTTCAGCTAATATAAATTTAATGTAAAGACTTCCTCGAAATTATTGGGTTCACTGCAAACGGTAATTTTATCCTTTACTATTTATATAAGAAGAACTTGAGTTGTTGAAATAAGAGCTTAAAAATAGCGTAAAGATTTACATATAGCTTGTTTGTTGCTATTGTAAACTCTCGTTACTCATAACGTAAGCTTTCAGAAAAAAACGAATAAAAATTGTTTTAAGAGGTGTTTACGCGATTTCTACTTCAATTGTTACGATTATTACTTTTCAAAGTATTTTCATTTCAAAGTCCTTTGAAAGTTTTAAATAATTTTTCGGAGATAATCCGTTAATTTTCCAAATCCAGCTGTCCACTGACAACAGCATATGGTTGGTTAATATTAGATAGTTACTCTGGAAATCAGTTTTATAAAAAGAAAGTTCAAGGCCGCAACTTTGGCAGCGGAGGGGGACTTTTGTGGTCAGTTTCATGTACTTATGTTGAAGTATTCGCAGACTGAATGAGAAATCTGCGTTGGGTGATGCTACACATAACATCACTTCGGTTCACTGCCGCTTTAACGGTGCTGGCTAAACTATGACAAGGGCTTCAAGAAGACCCTTTCACAACCCGCCATTACTTATGCGAAAAGACCCTATAAGTATTTCCCGTTACAATTTAGAGTCGACAGCTACCTATTAGAATCGACAATGTCGGACACCACAATTACCAATCAGAATAGATCGTTCTTAGTATCCACCGCGACCTAGTGGAATCGATTGTACTGGAATTTTTTGTTGCCAACGTTATGATCCAGCATTCTCTATGAGAGTTGACCCTATTTACGGCCTGGACTCCTAAGAGCAACATTCCCGGAAATTTTTCTTTAGCCGCTCCTAAATTTTTAGTTTAAAAATCTTAATATATGACGGAAAGCACATGTAGGAACTTTAAGGACAAAACACTTTCTATTTTTAAAATCTTATCCTTATTTTAAAAATATTATCCTACTTTTAGCGCAATAAATGTGTCACTTTTAGATTCAGAAAAACACTAAGTTGTTGCAGCTGCGATCTCTGATCTTCTTTCCCTGCAGAATTTTCAAAGCTCCAGCCGGCGCTTTACTGAGTGATTTAAAAAACACCCAATGCGCACTACAACAGTCTCAGCCTCATCTAAATTAACCTAAAATTTTAAAGAAGTTTATATTAGAACCTTAAGTAGAACTATTGACTAAGAAAGTCAACACGTAAAAGCATTCCATTACAAAGATGTGGACGTACGACTTACGTGAAGAATGGTGACGAACCTGATATTTTAAGAGGAACAATCATTGGAAAGTGCGGAAAAGCAAAATTGCCGGAAAGTTTACTTGACCTTATATCGTTGATTTAACCGCAGTGAAGAAACCAATTAACACCAAATAGATCTTCAAAAGAAAGCAAAATTCTTTGGGCGGAGCAGAACGCTGCAAAGCTAGATAACGGGCAAGAGGCTATTCTCAGTAATATGGGTTCGAATATGAAGAAAAGTTTCTTTCGTGTTGCAGGATATTCCTCGATTATTTCACTTGTTTGTCTGGCCTTCCGCTACAATCTTGTCATCGATCAAATGGATGTGATTACTGCTCTCCTCCATGATGATGTATTGAAATTGGTCTTAAGCAAAGTAAAGGCGAAACTTGTATTTAGTACAGGACGCCAAGGAAAGACGTCATATATGTAGCAACATGCTCACATTTACACTCAACAAGAAGAGCAAAGAATAATTAAGACCCTTGGCGACAACTTCAAATAAAAGATGCTTATCAAGCATACTACATTTTAGGTCTGGAGATAACAAGAAATCGTAAAGCGCGTATGCTGTGGTTGGATCAACAACTATATATTAAAGATTTGCTGATAAGATTCAAAATTGACAAGTCCAATGCTGTGCCTACACAAATGGATTCAAGTCGAAAGTTATCAAAAATTATGGGTAGTAAGAAGCTGAATGCGCCATACCACGAAGAATAGCTAGCGTTTTATATACCGCTCAACTTAGTCGCCCCGACTTCGAGTACTCAGTACCGGCTGTATGAAAAGACCAGAGACATCCTAAAAAGCGCATTGGGGACTTTAAAGGGAATTTTAAAGTATCCTAAAGAGACAAGCCATTATAATTTGCAATTTAATAATAGTCTCTGTGAAAACTTGGAAGATTACTCTGACGCGGATTGGGCAGGTGACTTCGATTATAGAACGACGTCACCACATTGCAAGACAGTTGTTTGGTGTAAGCGAACTAACAGCTGAATATTTGAAGGCATAACATAATGACGGATATAAGGACTAAAGCATTGCCGTTAAAAAGGTATTAAAAATGTTCACAATTAATAATTCAATTTAGTGGCGGTGTTAGCATAGAAAATTGGGCTAAAATTAATATTATTATTTTTATATTAAATATTAAAGTTATTGTTACATCTATAAGGTGTAGATAAGCCTTTCATGTAAAATAGATGTTAAGCGGTCTTCTGACCCCAGTAGTATTGCTGCAATACTACGTTCACATACATTTCAATTTATTGAATACAAGACAAAGTGAAGTATATATTTCACAGAATTGCGTGCGAGAGCATGTATTTGTATGAAATATTTCCAAACACTTATGCTGCTACCTCTGAAAGACTTTAGGAGTTAAACTGAGAAAAATAACGATACACAATTTTATGTGCATCTGCATGCTATACAAAAATCATTTAAAAAGAATGATGTCTCTCCCTTTACGCCCTTCGCACTGTATCGAATACATCGGTAAACAGAAATTTTACGTACAATCAAACTTTTCAATTGTTTTAAGAATATTTTAAGCTTTAGTTGGCAAAATGAAATGGAGATTTACAGCAGACATCTAGCACGGTAAGTAATACTTATTTGCAGCATACGGATATATGTTATAAATCTTTCTATTCCATATGTGTGTACGTGTTAAGCTAACCAACTCCCTCCAGTAAGTCGCTCGAAGTATGACATTTCAATTGATAGCTAGCTTTGGGAATCAATGTGTACGAAACATTACTTACCTGTCATTTGCACACTTCCAAACACCCGCAAATGTATGCACACAGGTATATAAAGACATTTTTTTTTAAATTTTTGCTTTTTTTTACAAATAAGCTCTTTTATGAACGTAATCAATAAAACCGTATTTATTTATTTATACCATTCCCCATTGAGGTTTTATGCTCTAAATTCTTGATTTTCAATAAAATATTTAACATTTAGTTTTAGTTTTCTGTAGCTCTTCGAATGACAAAAAAAACATTTTTATCGATGTTTTTGGTGAGAATAAAAACAAAAATAAATATTGAACTCATGTAAAAATATTTAAAACAAAAATAGGTGTTTTTTCTATGAATAAAAATAAGACCAGTTATAAATTAAAATGGATTCGAAATGAGTAATAGACGCTCCAAAATTACATCGGATCTATGGCTGCGTGTAGAAAATGTGGAAAAGTAGAAAAAAGAAAATGTTAGGTCTCTACAATCTTTGAGTTATTAATCCTGAGATTCAAAAATTGTTTCCTATGTGTACCGAGTCTATTCTGCTTGTTGTCCAGTGCGCAACTAGATATATACAAATCAACTAGCAAAATAGTTGTGTAATGCAATTTTGTTACTATCCTTAGTCGTTGGTAGAAAGACGGGCAGAAGCATAGGACGAACATCACTTGACGCCACTTGCCCTATAACACTCCGATGCTATCTACTACACTTCAAGAGTCCTAAGATAATGTTTAACAAAAGCTTTTTTTCGAATTCTTACTATGTGTGATTTTGTTGAACAAAGAAGCTGCAGAATGTCATGAAACGCATTATTGCGGGAGACGAGATTTGGATCCCCACGTACAACCCGGGAACAACTGATCAATCAAGTGTATATCGCGCAAAAGGTTAATAAAACCCGAAAAAACCGTCCCAAAGTCACTCAAAAATCAAAATGGTGCTAACAACTTTCTTCGATTATCATGGTGTTAAAAAGGAATTTTATTTGGGTGTCATAAAGCCAATGGAGCCGATGAAATCGATTTGCAGCGATAAGTAAATATTTTCCATTTTATAAAAGAATTCAACTTATTTTGCGGACAGAGTACCACTATTACTATTCTATTGCCGCTATTACGATTAACACCACCACAACTATCCCACTTTTACTATTCAGAGAAAATGTGTCTGTTCCTGTTTCCGTTTTCTTTTAATAAGCTTAGTATACATTTTTTATTGTATAATAAAAATCCTAAGCTGCTTAAAATTGCTCCCAATAAACACTTGAACTAGTATTCCTATTGAAACTTTTTGTACAGATCTCCTTCTTCTTCTGTTATTTAGCAAATTAACATCCGAAAATTCGCCGGGATGACTGAAAAAAGGCCAATGTGAACGCAGAGTTCGGACTTTAGTAAAGTATGGCTTAGATTTGGTATATAATATTATTATTCATTTATTTTAGTGATTATTTGATTAAAGTTTTTTTATTTTTAATTGTGCGTGTTATACGTTATTTTTTTATAGTTTTTATTAAAATGTGCATATTACTCGTTCGCCACGTAGGCAGCGTATCGCAAACTAGCGACCACACGATTTAAAGATGAATCTATATTAAAAATTCGGAACTTTACAAAAGTCTTGCCTGCTTGCTTTTGCAGTTTTCTTCTACAAATGATACTCAGTTTTCACGCTCTATACTTTTCGCAATACTATCCTTACTCGCTATTGTGAAGACCGTCTTCGGCAACAAGCAAACGGCTAAACAACTCACAGAACGAAGTCGCTAAGTTAAAAACTATTGGGATTTTCAATAAGTTCTCGCTGTATTTTTGGGGAAAAATATTGCTTCATTTAAAAAAAACCCCTAAGAAAGCCTATCACTGATCGCACTCTCTAACCACCGGTAGCCACAACTTTTTCTAACCTCTTCGAGGGCAGTTGGATTCCACGTCGTCAAAATGACACGTCTTTTCAGATTATCCGCAAGTCAATCCATTTTTCGACATGCTCATAAGGATGTAAATGCTCCATTGCTGGGCAGTGCGCCATTGATTGGATCAAGTATTAGAGGGTGGCATGTGAGAAAAATTTCACCATGTTGAAAACTCGCGATGTCATCATTTTGGACAAGTTACACCCATTTTTCACCATTATTACATCAACTCTTTTTAGGAACGTTTCCTAGTGAAAGCTTCTTTGTTTGGAAGAAACTCTAATCCACTACAACAAGGTGCCCCACAAATATCGCCGCAAGGGCTCATGAGGCTTATCGTCGATATTAATGCTTCACCTAGCCTACGTTATCGTTGTTTGCCCTTTGAATATAATTAAGAATCCATTATTTATCGCTCGTAAAGGTTCGAAAAAATTAAAGTTTCCCGTGAATACTATTTTGTTGGCATAAATTGGACATGTTTAATACTGCTAGAAACCAAAGTGTTTACCCTTCGTCGTGTTTCAACCTTGCTTATTTCCTATTATGCTGTTATGCTGTTATGCATGGTTAGCATTAATTGTCTTAAACTATTTCATTAAAATTCATTCAGTTTCGTACCCTGTCGAAATCGTCTTAGACCGTAAGCAAAACGTTTCAATTATTTCTTTCCTTTTTTGAAACTTTGGGAATTCTGATAACGGATAGAAGAATTATTTTGGAATATATGAGCGGCTATGATTACTCTACAAGCAATTATAAAATTGCTAAATTTGCACTGCAAGAAAATGTAAGTAAATGAAAGCAAAAACTAATTTTCGGAAATACATAAGCGGTTTTATATCAAAAATGCAACGAATTTTTTCGTTATTGTCTTGTCTTTTCATGCCTTAAGGAGGTAAAGCTGTAGCCATCTTTCAAGAAGATCTTCGTTTAGTATAATCTATCGAAATATTCTCAATATTATTTCAATTTTTTCAAGCATAATAACAATACATTTTTGTTAAAAGCATTGTAGGAAGTTATTTATAAAGAGAGGGTTTCCGCCCTAAATTAATTTTAGATATATTGTACACATTGGAAAAACCTGTTTTAAATCTGGTAAAGTGGTATTGCAAAACTATACCGCAAACGAGAAATTTTAAAAAGGTTTCCACTCATTTCTAATAGCTACTCAAGGCTACTCTGTGGGCGCGCAATTTGCGAACCCTTCTACGCCAGGCATACCTTAAATTAATTATGCTCGTGGTACACGTGCGTGTTTATGAGTTTTCCAGAATGATGGGAGGAAAATAAAAAGAATTCTATTCTATAGTTTTCCTTTTCAAAAATGTGAAACTATAAATTTTCATTGCATATTTTTAGGCTTCGGCATTTATACCCTCATATTTCCATAACATTTTTGTTCTATCGTTTATTGGTTTTCTTTTTCCTTGCCCTGCTCTCTCTGTTGTACAATTTTATAACTACTCTTACCATCTGTTTGGTAAGCGCGTTTCTATACACTTGTCCCCTTCCACGTGGATGCGATTGAGACCGACTGTGTGCTGTGCAATATCCATAGAAAAACAAACAATGATTTATAGCTGTAAACAGTTGTATGTGAGTATAAAGCTACACCTACACAAAACCACCTAGGCTTATGCGCATACATAAATAAAATCGTTTATATGCATTTACATATATATATATATATGTATCCACTCTTATAAATGCCTTAAAAATGAAACAATAACAAAAAGAAAAATTCTAATGAAAAAACATATGTGGCCACGGTAACTACCTTTTAAATTTGCGAATACGTATGTTGTTTGTTTTTGTTGTTATTATTATTCAAAATAATTCAATTTTTTTCGTTTGAAATTTTTAGACTTTACCGATTTTAATTTTAGTATTTTATTCACTCTCTTTTTTACGATTTCCATTTATGTTATTTATTTATTTTTTTATCCCTTTTCTTCTTTTTGTAGTAATGTGCACTTTCTGCACATAACGTCTTACAAATAAAAGTCCGCAAACTTTTTACATACACACATACACACAAACAGTCTCCGCATACCCGTTTTTTGATTCTTATTACTCACATATTTCCGTTTTGAGATTCTTACTTTCACATAATTCCGTTTTTTGATTCTTACTCTCACATAATTCCCATTTTAGACTCTTACTACTCACATAATTCCCTTTTTAGATTTTGTTACTCACATATTCATACTACTACTCCTTCAATAACACTTTCATACTACATACTGCCTAGTGTGTGTGTGTGTGTGTAAATGTAGTGTGCGACTGCTTGCTTCACTTTTGTTTATGTTTAGTCATTTTTCATGCATGCACAGCGCACAAAAACGTAACAAAACAAGAAATAAAGATGACCATCAGCCATTCACTATAAATTGCCGAATAAACAAAATAAAAACAGCAACAACAACAAAAACTCTATGCAAATACAAATACGAGAGAAGTGTACAAATTCGACTCAACTGGCCGAGCAGAGTTGCCAAATTACGGCAAATTGAATTTTAATTGGAACTCTAACACTCTCTTTCTCTCTATATATAGACATCTGACATTTCGACATTTGAATACCGACTACAGCAACAACACGAAAAGGTAAAAGAAAATATAAACAATGATTGCGAAGAGATTGAGTCGAATCTCTAATGCTTTTGTTGGGTATAACGATTTTTAGAAAATTCATTTACTAATGACTCCACATGAGATTTATGCGAACACCTAAGTTGATTCTTACTGCGAGACGGGCACGTCTACTGACTGACAAAAGGCCCAACAAAATTACAAGATTTTTTCAACTTACTCTTTGTGTTTATATCTTGCAGAAATAACATTTGACAAAATACATATCTCTTCTAAATTCCTGACTTTAAAAATTTCCTGAGAATAGTTCTTTGATTAAAATTTGGAATTGAAAAATATTTCCCCACATGTGTATCACATGTAGTATAAGGGTATAATGAGTCTGTGCGGATGTGTGGTACAGTTTGATTCAGATTCACTTCCTGAATCGATTTGAGCTTATGTGCCGTTTTGCCCGTCCACCTGCCTTGGTTTCTTTCGTTCAAACTAGAGGCCCGCGCTTTTCAGATATTTTCATGGAAAAGGATTTGAATCGCACAACTTTTGCAACCACTTCCCAAAAGTCATTTTGTGTATTTTCAGAATGAGATGAGAAGAGACAACGTAAGATGGAGCCCAAAATGCGGCGCAGCATGAGATGAGAGCTCAGAAAATTTTAAAATTAGTTCAATTTAGTTTTGCACACAACAATAATTATCATTCTTATAATACAATACAATTATAATTTGCTGCAATTGCGGAGCTTACTGTGCAGATAAGAATTATGTCCCAAAAGTCATTATATGAATAAATGTAGGGACATGTAGGGACATTAATGACGGATCGAAGCCCACTATGATGTTTTTACTTGTTTTTGTGCACATTTTTTCAACGACTGCTCCTTTTTATCTTCTTCTCGTTGTTCATCAAAATACAAAATTTCTTTAGTTTTTCTGTTGCTTTTTCTTTTCTTTTTTAAGCCAAACATGACAAAGCAACATCTACTCTTTAACCGTATATTCGTAAATACAAATGTTAAATTTGCTTTTAAATAATAACAAAAATAAAAACAAAAACAACACATCAAAAATATTCAAATTTACTATTACTATGATAACATTAGTTCAAACAAGCGCGCAAACATACAAGCACGCACATGTAACCGCCTAAAGCAAATGCAACAACTGTTTTAACAATCACCAAAACAATAGGATAAATGCTTTCCTATGCTACATATCATCCAGCATAGACTGAAACACTAGTTACATTATATTCCCAAAAAAAAAAAAAAAAAAAAAACTTTATGTGGTAGTTCATGTATCTAAAATCTTTCCTTCTTATTGGTGTTGCTATTATTGTTACTGTTGTTGGTGCTAAAACAACTAAAAGTCACATTTTCTAAAACTTTCTAATTGAAGCTGTGCCACATACTCTATTTACGGTTTTTAGATAATTTTATCAGTCTTTTAAAACATATTTACTTTCTATATAATTATGCATATGCGTACACTTCTGTAATTTAGTATGTGTAGACGTATACATGGATGTGTGTGCAAAGATGGAAATTCGATACTGGTTAAAAGAAAATCCCGTTACTATGTAATATTCATTAAAGGCTTCATAAGATTTTGGTTACACGTGCAACATAAATTTTCTCACTTAAACCCAATAGGAAATTGTTGTTAAAAATATATTCAAAATTTCTCAAAGTAAATTACCTTAAAAAATAAAATTAAATTTCATTATTACATATTGACGAAAGATTTACATGGAAAAATTCATATAAATGCTAAATGCCAGCAGCTTGACTTGACGACCAGAAGACTCTATTGATGCGTATAAATGCATATTAAAAAAGAAGTCCGTCCAATCAGTTTGGACCTATCATATACAACTTTGCATAACAGTAAATAACTCCTATATTTAATACTTTAAGACTATTATGCTAAGATTTGCGTGTTATGGTTAATGCTTCGCGATTCAGAAAAATTGCAATTCAACGCCTTCCTTCAACCTGTATTTTCAAGCTGAGTAATAAGGTAAGCCCTTTGGCAATGTCTCTTCTGTATGAATCAAATAGAGCAAAAAGGTTGGAAATGTATCATATATTGGACAATAACCTCTGTTATATTCCTCATCTTGCCATAGCATTCACTTATTATCTTTTCGAATAGATTGTAAGCTAAACATGTACCAAAAAAAAAAAGAAAATGACGTTTTACTCTCCATTCCAATTAAAGGTTTTCGGCTTTGTTAAATTATTCGATAATATAAAGTCATTTAAACCAGGCAAAATTAACGTTCTCGCTCTGGTAGCCAAAATTTTATTTACCAATCTAAACTTGTAGTGCAAACTACGGGATATTTCATAGTCAGCAGTTTTGCTGATACGTTCACTACGAAATATCTCATAATTTCTTTTTTAAATATTTTTTTTAAATGTGGTCAATCACTCAGGGGACGTCCTCTATTCGTGTAGGAATATGGAGGTAGCAGCCGCAGCCTAGCGGATTTGTGCCAATCGGTCAGTGTCATGTCCTTACCGACTTAGCATTCACTATAGCTACGACCAAGAAAACCTCCACCGCAATGGAGATTTGTTAGGCTCAAGATTTATCAATGACTAAAGTCCTACGAAATAAGAAAACGACGAAAATTAAGTTAACGTCACAACTACCACCAACTTGAATCATTTCACTTTTCCAAGTTAGCAAAAAATGTTTATCTTTAGAATTATGTGCTATTTCCGAAGTTCTTAACGATATTTATTCATGTGAAACGACTTATAAATAGGTATTTCTTCTATTTTAATAGATACGTGTGCTAGTTCCGTAGCTCAGATCTGCCGAATTGAATGTACTGACTGAAAACGAAAATCATTCTTTTGTTTCTATGAACAATGAAGCCGTTGCTCTCATTATCATTTTTATCTAAGACATTCTTCTTGGGGATCCTAACTCAAGAGGAGTTTCAGTACGATGTTATTTTCGTTTGAACTTATAACCATAGGTCTACTTTTATTTTTGTTTCGTTTTGCTTTACTTACTCATATCATAATTTCGACAACATTAACCATTACTGGAATGGAAAAGAAGAAAGCAAAAATTTGCAAAATTCTTGAGTCCCTACGTTGTGGCCACAAAAAAAGCTCCGGATCAAATTATCAATACATCCTAAAAGTAGGCAATTTCTTAACAATAATATGACTGCTATGCGAAAGACCCTAAGATAAGGAATATTTATTTATGGTCTGGGATATTTATGCTCTGGGATATACGTATAACATAATAATAACATATAATAATCAAACAGTAAAATAATTGAATTATAGATGTCTCCGTAATACATTCAACTATAAAGAAGAAAAGGATTAAATTATATAATTTATTAAATAATTGTTCAGCTGACATATCAAGATTTAGCGCTCACTCAGGGTGGCTAGACGTGGTATAGAAACCACATATCACATGAATCTACACTCTCACAATTTACGCCAATCTTAAATTGTAATTTCACATAATTTTTAATAAACAAATTTGGTAACAAATTCAATCGCTTTTTTACTTCTAACCATGAAGTATCATTTGTGTTCATTTCGCCTAAAAATAAATACTAAAAATTATTTCGTATCCCAAAAAATAGGCAACAAAATATTGAAGACGAAGACGAAGAATGGCATACTATCTGTTTAGAAAAATTTAGTTTGAAAGTTTTTGTCAACTGAAATAGTACCTAATGGGTGTATAAATTGTTCATTTTTTCATCTTATAAGCCGGCGATTTAGTTTCATTTGAGTTTCATGTACTATGCAGCGACGGAATTGTTTCGGGTTCAGTATATATACAGAATGCCATATGTGTTAGTTTACATTGTCATATGGCTCTGCAGGTCTACTCGTTTATATGTGTAAACATGGATCTGTTCGCATACATGTATTTACACATACGTACGCGTACGCATATACATATGTATATATATATATATGTACGTATGCGTATATATATATATGTATATATAATATACAATATATATACAATATATAAATATACATATATACACGCATACGTCTGTGTGTGCAATTAACCAGTTTGTGGTTTAGGCTCTAAAGTTAACAAAGAAATTAAACTGTAGAAGAAAATTGCTTAATTAAAAGGAAACGGTTTAATGAACTCGGAATAAAAGCAAGCTTACAGCATAGTACAAACAGCATGTTATTGGGTGAAAACAAGAAAATTAAAAAGAAATATTTCACTTAAATACAACGTACTATGAAACAAATGTACTATTTGTATACAACGCACGATCCAGTCAAACTGAGTGAACCGACCGACTTTTATATACTTCAGTGAAAACTATAAGCAAGTCAAAGTTTTCTAATTAAAATTCTTAAAACAAGTCTGAGAATTACTTACAAGACTATAAAATTTCTTCGTCAAACTTAAGGCAAACGCTTACCCTTATACGAAAACAAAAACAATTTAAAAGTAATTTCTAACAAATTTATTTATTCGAAAATGTATGTGTCAGCGCTAGTAGATGCTTGCATTTACATCTTCATATCTCTTAAGATACGTGAGGTGAGCGTGAGCGATGGCGTGCTGTAGAGAAATACCTGAGTTTAAAGTCAAAAATTGTTTGCTGTTTTAATAGAAATTTTCGCTTTTTTTCACACCCTATATCTCTTATGGTAAGAGTGTATATTTAGTGCCGACGTACGCAACGACCATAAGAACTTGCGATAGACCTACCTTTTGTTGCAAAAAGTGACTCTGTCGGTCTTGTGTTTAACTTATAGTGTTTAGCCTACAGTCCAAAATTGTTGAGACATTTTGACGAAATTTGGTGCACCAACAGGTTTAGTCCAAAAACGAACGCTATTGAAAATGGTTCGGATCGGCCCACATTTTCCCCCACTTCCCATACATCGCGTTATTTTAAAAGTCATTATTTTCAAAGGTCATATGTGAATACCTTTAGTGTGATGTATGCTATCTAATGGTGACCCACATAGGGTTGTCACTTGCTTTTTGTTGTGTGTTTTCAAGACTTGCTTACAAGGCACTGCTTTGGAATAGGTTTAGCGAGTAAGTGTTACAAGCGCTTATGTACATGTATATACATCTAAAATAAACAGGTATTTGTATATATACAAATGTGTATGCGAAGGTATAAAATTGCAAAGAATTGAATAAGGACTGCATGTGCTTTAGCTGGGTGAAGAAACTTCTCGAATCTTCAATTTCATTAGCACAGAGACACAACTAAAGTAATTTGACAGCCGCTGATGCTGCAACATTGCAATATAAACAGAGTAACATATATAGACGAAATTTCCAACGCTACAATATCTTAAACATACATGTCACATGTTGTTCAACTATAACACAATAATAGAAAATATATAAAAGCACTGCCAAGTAACGAGGTCCACAAACATGGTAGCATATGTAGTGTGTGCGTTTTGGTTTGTGTACATACATGAAAACCTATTAATGCTAGGAGCTGCAATTGTGCAATTGTGGCGCAACCAGCTCTTGCTGTGACTGTTACTGCAGCTGTCTTAGACTTCATTACTGTCTGTTATACTCGACACACCAAATATATTGTCAAACAATCTAAAGTTAGATTATAATCTCTATGCGAGAGTGATAGGTTTACAAAGCTCGTATATCTAATATATCCCGAACACTAACATCCAAATAAGTTTGTGCACAGCAACTTTTAAATTGTTTCCCTTTTGTGCTGCATATATATAGAGACCATTCAGACATCCTTGAAATATAATATACTACTACAACCCACCACTCTGTTATCCTCTTAGTTATTTATATGACATTAATAACAAGAACAAAAGCAATACGCTTTGTTGTATTCGTTAGTTAGAATAAAGCAGCAATTCGCAACCTAACATACAATTCACTAATAAAGTCCCGTCTCTTTAGAGAGATCTATTTACTCCTCCCCCGCTTGGGATAATCTCAAATTGCCATAATAATAATGACAGTAGAAAAGGTGACATTAATGCGATTGCCTTGCAATATGTACACAGCCGAATAGACACATATAAACACACACACAGGCGCGCGCGCACATACACACATTTGCGAGCACATTCTCTTGTAGCCTTCACTAAATGACAGACAGACCGACAGTTGGCTAGAGTCGAACAATTCACTACTGATGAACAATACACATTTTGCACTAATTGGCATTTTAATTGAACTGATTACGGATACAAAAATTGCTGCAATAAATGGAAAATTAAAACAGAGAAACAATTACATAATAGAAGGAAACTTCGACAAGATTTAAGAAACAATTAAGTGATTTATTCGATATTAATTAAAAACATTATCTTCTTAAACTAAAGAAAGAAATATTATTTAACTTTCGATCGTCATCACTTTTTTTCTTTTTCTTTTTGCTGATTTTTAATCAGTACACTTTTTGGCACTAAAGAAAATAAATTTGGTTTTTTAATTTAATTTGTTGTTATATAATTTCTCTTTAGAAATATATGGGGACATATACGTAGAAATGAAACTCGAACAGAACTCGAAAAAAGCAAGAATAGTCTCAAAATATAACTGTTGTAGGAGAGACTAACATTAGAGCTAAAATAGAAATAACAGAACTAGAACTAAAACGGAACAATATGGAAATAGACGAAAACTAAAATACAAGTAGAACAGGGATAGAATATAACTGAAATAGAACAACAATGGAACCGCAATGGAGCTAAAATAGAAAGAGATCATAACTGTAATAGAACTAGAATATCACAAAAATAGATATAACATAAATCTAGAATAGAAATAGAATAAAATTAGGTCGGCAGCAGTGTAGAATTGAAACTTAAACAGAAATAAAAGAATAAGAGAATAGAACGAAAAGAGCAGTAATATGAAGTTGCAATGAAACCAAAGTAGAACCAGCAGTGTAGTAGAAGTAGAATAGGACTAGAATAGAACAAAACTGGAATATACCTAGAGAGAATGCAATAGCTTTTTCATTCATAGAGTGTATATATTTTATTTAAAATGTAATGCAAGTCGCAATATAACGTTCGCAAAAGATTAACCAAAAGAAGAGCGCAAAAGCGAAGGTAAATGTATAGAAGTAGCAAAAACTGCACTTCAATTAGAATACGCGAAAATAAAAAAGTTTTACTTCACTTAGGCAAAAGAAAAAATCAGTTGAGAAAAAATATGTGTGTGCAAAAGAGAATGACATGTTATGTGATAATCTTACAATACGATTGATTTTGATATCCATATCCTTAATTGTCTCCAAGTATAATGAAGCCAGAATAGCACTAGAAGTAAACTAGAAATAGAATGAAACTAGAACGGAACCAAAGTGGAATTAGAATCACAGTATAAGGAAAAGCGAACTAGAACAGAACTAGAATATAACCGAGTGAGCATTAGAAAGGAGCCAGAATAGAATTAAAATTGCACTAGAGTAGAGTCTTAAAAGGATCAGAACTAGAGTACAACTAAAGTAGAACTAATATGGCACTAGACTAGAATTAGAGGGTAGTTAAAACGGAACCAGAATAGAATTAACTAACATAGTAATAAAAGATAACCATAATAGGACTAAAATAGAATCACAGTGAGAACTAGAAGATATCTAAAATAGAAGTGGAATAGAATTAGAATATAACCGAAATAGAAACAGAATGTAACCAAATTAGAAGTAAAGTAACACTAGAATTAAACTGGAATAAAATTAGAATGACACCAGAGTAGAATTAAAACCAAACAGAATTAAAATAAAACTAACTGGCCCTAGAGTAGAACTAGAGGAGAACTAAAGTGGAAACAGAGTAGAATTAGAACCAAAATAGAACTACAGGAAAACTAAACTAAGCACCGAATTGAACTGGAATGGAATGGGAGAGGAATAGAACTAAAAGTTAAATAAAATAGAAGTAGAATGTAATTGAAATAAATCTATAGATAGGCTTACAACCCAGAAAAGAGGAGAGCAAACCTATAATGCAGGTAGTACAGAAATAGAATAGAATCAGAACAGAACCGAAATAAAATTAGAAGAGAAACAGAGTAGCAGTAGAATTAAAATATAAATATAGTCGAACTAGAATAACACCAGAATAGAACTAGAAAGAAATTAGTACGGAACTGGAGCCAGTATATAACTAAAATGAATATACATTAGGATGAGAATAAAGCAGAATACAGCAAAATTAGAATTAGAATAAACACATGAGAATAGAACCAAAATAATCCCAGGATCAACTAAGAATGGCACTGAAATTGGGATGCCAGCGAGCCGACACAAAAATATAAATATGAGTAGAATATAAATACAACAGAGAAGTAATAGGATAGATCAAGAATAGAAAACATAGAAACCATAAAATGTAGGTAAAATCAAAGTAGAACTAGAACAGAAACCATTTACGACGAAAATGTTCAGATAGGATCAACATAAAATAGATATAGAGTATAACGGGAGTACCAACAGACGAAAAACTGAACAGGAGAGTTTGACCAAAGCTAAAAGAAAACCAATTCCTAACAGAATAAAAATAAAATAATCTATGGGAACAGAATGAGAAAGCACTTCGAACTAGAGAAGAAGAGTAAAGGGAAGAAATACAAAGGAAAGTGGAAAAATCCTCCCGACAACTCATACGTCAGTAGCAGTAAAGCTACATTGAGTTGCACATTTAAGAAGTATTCTTTAAACTACATCGACGTATACAGTGATTTAAGCGCTGTTGGTGTGCAATTAAAACTGAACACTTTAATTATTAATTTAACCTTTTTGCAGTCAGCCAAACTTAAAAGTAAATAGCCTGCGTTCAGTTTTATTCACATATAGTATGCAGATATACTAGTAAAATATTCCAGTCTATTGCAAGCACTCATAAGGGGTAAACAGAAAGAGAAGAAACAAATCCTTGAAAGAAAGAGAAATGAACTTAATTTTTAACACGACTGCAGTTAACACGTGCCGTGACAAGAAAAAGACTAATAGAAAACTATAGCGAACATAAATAAAATAAAAAAGAAGAAAAAATTAATCAACTAAATGTAAAGAAACTTTGAAAGGTGTAGGGGAAACGTTGAAGGGTGAAATATTCGAAGCAATTACAAGCGAACGCTTAAAAGACATATTTAAAATGCGTGAGTAGAAAAGCAACTTTTCTCGTGATGCGGATTTGATTTTCGATATATGCAAAAATTTTCAATTATTGAGAAATATGGAAAAGCGCAAAACCTTATAAGCATTTAATGTGGCATAAATTATATTAAAAGGAAAGTAATGCTTTAGCAAGATTATTACAATCTTGTATCAACCACTGATACAACTGCTTTTCTGCTTAGCAATCTATGCTGTTACCCAGGTGACGTACTACCACAGTTGCCATTACTTATTATTTTAGTTTCAATGCAATATTTTATTTATTATAAAACTTAAATTTGGATTCAACAGCCTCTTGCTTTTTCCTACTCTTGAAGGATAACTAATTGCTATAAAACTATATTTTCGTTAAAAGCAATTTTCTTTCATTTTCTTTACCATTTTTAAAATGATTTTTCTTAAGCACGGTTACGATAGGCTAGATTTAATGTCAAGTAGTGCCTTTTAATTGGTTTTTCTTTCTCACAACCCTGAAAAGTAGGTATGATAATCTTGCAATCCGTTTCGTAACAATTCAAGGCGAACGAACATAAAAGCTTAAAAATCCACCTTTACGACTGCCTAATTCTCACCTAACCTTAAATTTTATTATTCAATCAGCAAAAATACTCTTATCGTTTACGATAATTTCAATGTGTTTCAAAGGAACAACAAATCTTTCCACGTACCCATAATACGAGTTAAAAAATTGAGTCTACTTGAATAGCGCGATGAAGACCTTTACCGTCTGGATTGGGTGGATTATCTCTCTGTTCAAGCAAATTTATTGTGAAAATCATAATTACAAATCGCTATGCTTTTTAAAAAATGTTAATTTGGTTTCCTGGCTCCCTTCTTAACTTCTTTCGTTCCATACACCTCTGGGGTAAGAGAAAGATTTCGGGTCAGCTTAGGAGCGTCTATCTGTCCTCTGTTAGGAATGTTGACATTGCAAGAGAGCTTTCACTTATACGTATACAGCTCTATTGCTTTCACTTATATCAAAACTGTGAAGAATCCCCTTTCAAACTCTTTCAAGGAGAGAAATAAGGGAAATATCCCCAAAGAATCGAAAAATATTAAACGAATTCCCTAACGTCGCAAATGGTGGAATATAGCAATAGAGGCTAATATTTACCCTATTTTCATACCCTACGCCACTGGTAGTGCAACGATATATTAAACGTTTGTGGGATAAACCCACCTTTTATTATATCAATACCTAATTTTATTATTGCGTTAATAAGATCCAGAAATCAAAAATTGCACCCTGATAAAGTACTCAACTTTCTCCTACAAAGCAAAAGATTTTCAACTCGTTTAGCTGTGCCTGACCGTCAGGTCACTTGTTGTCATCATATTTGTCCCAATTCTACAGAAAAACCTACAGGGTATGATCTACGAAAACTGCAAACCACACAAGAACGTTGCACTCAATTAATTGAGTGAGTAAGTGATCCACGACCATTCTAGATATTAAAAAAACATCGAAAATTTTATATTCCAGGTGCCTAAGATTCGCTCGCAACCAAAAATAGTTATATTTCCTTATTTTAATACCTTTTCTTGTTCCATAAGTGCAAGCACACGTTCAGTGTTACATATAATTCAAGTGCAATACCTTTTAAGTTTTACACCAAAAACATACAGCGTACGTATCTATCTAAACTACGTTTTTTTACTACGAATCTATCTTCTATTCTGCACTTGTATTTTTCGAGAGTCTTAAGTGCTTTTTAAATTATTTTTATGCCATCTTGAATAAAAACAGAAGTGATTGAATTGAAAATTACAAGATAGTATTAAAAAACACAGAAAGATAAAAGGAAGCTTGTCTTCTTGTTTAAGTTTCATATGCAAAGGATTAAAAATAATTTATTTAAAATTAAAAAGGATACGAACTAAATATGCACAAAATGTAAATTGTAACAATTTTTGGCTTACGTCGAACAGTAAGAGTATATGATCGTCTTTCGGGTGAACGTCTTATTTTTCTTATTCTTATTCTTGCTTTTCTGTAAAAAGTCGGTCAATAATTCCCGGGGCTAACATATACGCAAATTTCACACGGATACTTATTGATGTCATATTGAAAAATCGCGAGTTCGAGCTTCTGTTTCTAACCTTCTCTTTTCAAAAGATTCCAAACTGTCATGTGTTTGATGTGTAGCGCCTCCGCTATATGCTGACGGCTTGCGCGCCGATCTGGCTCGGACAGTAAAAGAGCATCACATAGCGTATTCATTCAGATATCTTACTCATTTTGAAGTCAATATAACTTTTTACACGAACAACGAATTAGAAAACTATCTTGACAAAAAATCTAAGCTGAAATCTCACCTTTTAAGCACATGCTCATTTTAGACAATGAGGTGAGTGTTGCCCGATATATATATGCATCAAGACAATCCCATGGAACAATTCGTGGGCAATTTTTACAATGACCTAGTATAAGGACAAACAATGACCACAACAACACAATCGGTAAGCTTATCCGTAATTGAGCAACGCATAGATCGCACGATCGAAATAACTTAAACTAGCGGGTAATAGAAATCTAAACGCGTATATTTTCTTTCTCCAGCTGAAGAGTAAAGTGACTACAAGTGCGAAGGAATCCACATTGCCGTCGAGTGCGAAAGTGAAGCTTTGTCATCTTTCTTTTTCTTCCTTTTCTTGAAATCTTCCTCCACATAACACCACCTCATACATTGGATTTCCCACAACTTTCATTTAACATCATTACCGTAGTTCGGAATCCAAGATATAAGAAGTAGTTTATCACCTGCGTCGAATCTGTATGTAGTGCCACATGCCTCTATGAATGGTATTACTAGACTTGATTTTGCGGTCTTAGGGACACCACTCTTAACTATATTCGTAGAGTTAGATACATAAGTAAAAAAGAAAGCTTTTATGATATTTATGAAAGTCGGGTACAGTGGAAAATCTTTGAAGGATTGTTCTGAATTTTGCAAACAATATAAGCTGCTTTAAGCCCTTTTCGAAATGAGTGACTAATCAAATCTCATTTACTTTACTTTAAATAATCTCTGCTAGAGTTGACTTTGATTTTGTTTTTTTGAATGCAACCAATCATTCAAGGAAATTGTTTATGTGACACGAGAACGGGCAAGAAAGAAGTAGAAGAAGGAAAAAAGATACCGAGGTGGCCACCGCTTAGTGAATATATGCTCAATCCGTAAGCATTATGCCTTTACCGGCTAAGCACTCACTGCAGCTATGACAGAAGTGAAATCTAGCACAATTGAGATTTGAACCCGCGAGCATTGACTTAGTAGTCGCGATTCCACCTGCTCGGCTACTCATGCGAACTAAGACTCGATTCACAAAGTCAAAAGGCAGATCACCGTTACTCACCATTATTTAACCGCACTGTAAGCGTTTAGAAGCTGTACCAGTTGTAGTCTTTCCTACCGTGCCTGATACTCTCACTTTTAAGTTGAACGTACACAAACACTACTCCCTGCTTCCATTCCCATTAATCTATAAACTACCTAAACTCCATCGTGCCAGCCCATCAGGATATCTCCTGAGTGGCTGTTCAGACATAAAAAAAAAAATAAAAAACAAAAAATCATCTAAAGCTGTACCTCAGAATATTCATGGGAATAAATTTAAATGATCTCCACGTCGACGCAAAGCTTTTTCCTTATTTATGAATGCGTCTTTCTGAATGGACAGACACTATCAAGTTCTGAATCTAACAAATGCGAGGACTAATTGATCGGTAAAACTTCACTTTTGGTCCCAATTGGCGCTCGGTGCCTTTATGTGTGCTGTTTGCGCACAAACCGTGAACTGACCTTTCGAAGTCCAAAATTTTCATTCAGGACGCGATAAATTGATGTTTTGTGCACATTTAATTGCATTTCCATCAATTTCAACGAGGATTATGGTTGCGCAGCTTTCTATGTATCTTCGATTGTCATTTCGATTATTTTGACTGCCCAGCACATTAGCTTCACAGCACATTATTTCACGAAGCCGGGCCCGTTCCTAAAGCGCGCATACCACATGTATTCTCTGCTCCAAGATAGATACTCCTCACCGTAAACTTAATTGATGAACTGAATTTTACCAAGTATTTTTAGGAGCCTTTTTCGTTATTCATTTCTGCCTCGAGACAACGAACACACTGCCACCTGCAATGCAATAGCTTTGCTTCTACAGTTTCGATTCCAATGCGCATTTGATTGAACTGTAGTGAAGTATGCACTGTTCCAACTCAGACAATCGCCAAGCATTCTGTGCGTTTCTATAAAATATCAAAATTCTTCTTTCACATCTCTGCACATTCACATCCTTCATTTTTCACTGTAAGATAAATGATTTTAATTGAAATTTTTGAAATCCATTTTTATAACGTTCAACTCCCTATATCTACCTGTCTATCTCTTTCTCATCTTATTTTCTTCAAGCTCTGCGACTATCTCAATCATCTATTATAAAACTAATTTGTACATTTCTTATATAACATTTTCTAAATGATTACCTTGTATGTGCGCTTGCTTCGTGTAATAAAAATGTTATTCTACAATAGCATTCACAATAAGAATAACAACAACTGCAATATTGTCCTTAATTAAAACTGTTAGCCCTTTACTCAGTTGTGTGTTATTTGAAGTTTGTTTTCTTTTTGTTTTTTTTTTTTTTTGTCTTTTTTTCATTCCCAACATTGCACTTATACAACAAATGATGATTAATTAGCTAGTAGCGTTGAAAGTAAACACTCAGGCATAGTACCGAACCAGAGTGCATGCACACATAGATACACACACAGGCGCAATAACATACAACTTAAACTGTCATGGGATTGTAAAGCATAAAAAAGAAAGCAAGAGAGCAAGATTTTTTCCATTTTTATTTCGTTGCTTTGCCGCAACACAGGATTAAAAACGCGAATGCCAGGATATTATTTTTTCTAGTTTTTCTTCCATTTAAAGGAAATGAAAAATTACACTAACCATTTATAATAATATGTAAGGATTTCTATGTACACAAACATACAAACTGTATACAATTCAATGCAAGCGAAGTCAGGATGGAAAAGCCTTTAATGGTCAAGTACTTAAGCTATTTAAAAAAAAGTATCCAGTTTGATATTGCGGTTGTCATGTTAAATCTAATGAAAAAAGCCTGCCATTACTCTAGTCTGACTAATAGCATAACATTATAGCATAATAGTTGTTATAAGCTTTTTTTAATTCAATGCAATATTTTATTAAAAAAAAAAAACGTTTTTTCTTTTTAACTTATTACATAAAAAGAATATATATTTATGTTGTGAATACGTAAATTATTAAATGAAATTATTAAATGTTTACTTGATTTGGTTTGTATATAGCGAAAGGCTACAGGGCTCGTGGTTGTATAACAAATCCGTCTACGCATGTTTAGATTTGAAATTGCTCAGCATGGGTTTTTTTAATTAGTTATGTCTGTCTATGTGGTGTTAAACAGAGCAAAATGTCCGCATGAGTAGCCAAGTAGGCAAGAACCGCGACTACCAAGTCAGTGTTCGCGAGTTCAAAACTCTAGTGCGTTAGAGTGTTCCTTTTTCTGCAGCGAATGTTCAGTCGGTACCAATTGGGTACGCGCCCACTAAGCTGCGGTCACCACATCTCCTATTCGCTTCTTCCTGATGATCATCATTATGGAAACAGGAAACATTCGCTGAGCGACAACTAAGATTGGTTTGCAGGCTAAATCCCATTATTTTATAATGGAAAGACGTACAAGTTTTTCTTTGAATATGTTACGTATATATCCTGCGTACACATATTTTTCTCTTTTTTATTTCACTCTATGATAAGAGGCACTGTAACGGTTGAGAAAAGTTTATTATTATTATTATATTATGGGAATAGTTATAGACAGAGGCGGTGGTAAAAAGCGTATAATGTCCCAGCTCTGTGTGAATAAAGACGTATATTGACAAAGCGAAACGTCTCGCAACAACTCGTTAAGCTGAGGCTATGGTGAAACTTTGTTGTAATCAAATGACGTTCAATGCCGTATAAAGTCTTAATTTGAAGGAGTGAAAAAAAACTTAGTGGTTAAACTCACTTCAACGAAAGTACGAAACTTAATTTCAATATACACGTTTGCTTCGGCAGGCAGCAAAACTTCACTACTTTGTGGTAACTGTGCTAAAGTCTTACATGTGAGTACAAAGAAAACAGAGAGCTAGTTACATAGAAAGGGTTAAGCGGGTGTCAATTGTATTTTAAGACGGGGGAGTTTCGTCACTTTCAGTTACAACTTAAATTGAAGAGTTGCCCATTTCCTTGTCATGATAACTTGCATAACGACGACACTTAGTACACAGACACATAAAAGTTTAACGTGAAAATCTACCTTGTACACATAACCCTGCAAAGCGCGGTAGCGCAGGAAGCGAGGACCACTTTCCGCGAGTGATAAGATCCCTTTTTGGGGTTTGATAGGCTATATAGACCTGTACTTCCCTTTGCCTTCTTACGGGAAGAAATCTTTCTTCCCCCATTTTGCGGGAACCATGACTAAAATCTCGTAGTATTCTTGTAGTCAAACCAAGGCAGAAACCCTTGGTACAAAAAACAAAAGAAAGAAACCCTCCGCTCGTCTATTCAACTTCTTTCAAGCCCCGCAGTAATACATAACGTCATAAAGTCAGAATTAACGTAAGGAATAGTTTTAGCGAATTCAAGCCCTCAACTTCGGCTTCGCTTTTTGCCTTCGATACTTAAAAAAAATTCAAACGAATAAAAATTTATTTTTTAATTCTATAAAACTCCCGGCAGGATTAGCATTAATGTAAGTTTGCATAGAAAGAAACTCTCGGCTCAAAATGGTTTTATATCTATTAACAGCGTGAGGTCAGAGCTACTGTCTCGGACCACTCGTAGTACCAACCACATCACGGAAACGAACTCATATTCTTGATTCACAGAACATTCAGAATCCGCTAGGCGATCTCCTTGTGAATGTTTGCTACTTTTTCCACCCCTTTTTTGATTTCCTATTGTCACAATCCATTTTGAAAAAACTTGAAGCTTAACTCACCTGCTTCGATTTAGTTTTAAAGTGGGTTTGATCCATTTCAGAAATTTACCCAAAATGAGGCTAATCTCAACAAAATGCCCAAAAATTCAACATACATGCACGAGTAGCCCACAACCGCTGAACGGGTAAATATTATAAATATATAAATGTAGGAGAGAGCTGTGTACTAACAATAAAAAAAAAACTGTTTACTTCTATACATAGTTGCGAAGTGTTTAATATAAGTAAAATGTAAACTTCTTATTAATTCATCGTCAAATTCTAGTTAACTAATTAGGGTAATTAATTTTAGGAACTCATCCAATTTCAGTCTTCAACGTCAGAGACTTTTACTAGGCCTCTCTTTAGGACGTCAGCAGTCTCTTCCAATTCACTTATCATTTATCGTTTATTACTTTCTAGTTTTTTTATTGTCTTCTGGTGTAACAACTTCTTGTGGTCGTCCACAGCGTTCAGCGGCATTGGTGACTCTACGACCTCGGTTCGTATTAGAAATCTAGTGAAAACATTATTGTTTTCACTGAAGAAATGTTATTGTAGCACTTTTCAAGCCGCTCCCAAATTTGGCCGATATACAAGTACATATAAAATTCGAGCGTTCGAGTGCTCGAAATTCAAATGGTGTGCAATTTTGACAGAAACTGTTTGATAACAAGGCACGTTCTAAAAATAATCTCAATTTTTTTATTTTAGATACCCACTGCATGCTAGCCCTGAGAATTATTCATCGATTGGTTATTTATTGCTGTCTTATATTTCCCCTCGCTATGCTTTGGTGGTTAACGTTTACTGCGAAATGTGTTACCCTTTCTGTGCATGTGTGCGATTGTTTTGCTTGTGCTTATGCGTGCTTTTCTTTACATTGTAGTCAGGTCCGAAATTGCTTTTTAAGTGCAAATATTAATTTACATAATGGGCAAATAAACTGTTGTGCAGCTCTGGAGTTTTCCATTTCTTGTTTTTCTTGCTGTGTTTTCCTAAAAAAATGAAAGAACGTTTCTACAAATATATTTAATTAAGGACACAAAAAAAAGAATTCATACTTAGCTTAAAGGGAATCTATTGGATTTTTTCTCAATTATGATAAATAAAATCTACTTTGCGTAGCTACAGACTTTAGTCTTCCACTTGTTTAACATATAATTAATGTGAATAGATTGGCTAGAAATAAATTTCAAAACGAATTGTCTTTTAAGCGGTTAACAAGAGATTTATTTTGTATCAATCCATTATCACATATTAACAAATTATTTCAGTAATATGTGAAATATTGGTTTCGAGACTCATTTTAATAACAAATCGCTCTCTAATTACTTTGATCGCAAACTGCCCATAACTTGATTTCCAGCATTGACGGTGGAGTTTCAAATATACATATGCAAACTCCGGAGAAAATACCCACCACAAACCCCATAAAAAAGAAAATATAATGTGATATATCTGCGGGTAGAATACTACGAATATGCCCGAACCATAATGTGAATTTATTTATAACCGCAAAAAGCGGCTATTGTTTTTGTCAAATCAATTTCATGGCACACAATATTTCTAGCTAACCTGAAGGAAGGAATTCATAGTGCACGGCACCACGATAATTGAAGAAAGCTGTTCACATCACCTTGATCGTTGACCAACCTTGGCGTTGTGTTTGGGGTATACGCTCGATTGTTTCCGGTCTGTCGCAATGCTACCAATTTCGAAGAAAAAATTGATTTGAAAATAAGTATAGACCTTTGGGGTTATAAACCAATGCACTGTAGTTTTCGGACACAGTATTACATAAAAATATTTTGCCTACAACTCGGATGGACAGCGTCAAGTTCTTAATTGGCAGCGAAAAATTGTGACGTATTAGTCACAATGGTTGTAAAATTTGAAATAGAAATTTAAAACTTCTTATGCACTCTTCATTGGTAGTGGCCGGTTAGGTTCTAAGATGACACCCGTGACGGTAAAAACCTTCAACTTACGTTTCGTACCAGATAAAAACTCAACTGATTAGACTGTCTCTACACACCCGCAAGGCTTTCATTCATTCTTCCTTCACGTTAGCGCAATGCCACTTTGGATAGGTTCTCACTGTTTTCCAGTAGACTGTGCAGAGTGCTAAATAAAGTTTCGACTTCCTCCTCTGGAAGATCTAAATTCTGAAGTATTCACAATAAAGTTTCTTTGAATAAATAGTTCTGTGCCAAGAAATGCCGTTAAAAAAAAGGGCGACCTTCGATGCTTAACGATTTAACTGTGATACAGACTAAACGAAAACTAGGCATGTTAGCTGAGTGCGGTGCATTATTATTTGTTGTTGTTTGAACTATTACTATGGTTGCTCTGTCTACAATATCTGATACCACTGAGTCTAATAATAGGAGCAATATAGCGAAACCTCTAATACCGTGAAGTTTCATGATGATGACCTTTTTGTGTCATATGGCAAAGCAAGATAAGGTTCAGGAAATGTTAGCGGCATAGAGCGAGAGTTTGTTAACCGTCTCTCCCTTGCTGAATTCTTTGGACATTACTTCTCCTGATTAATACTAGTTTCAATTGATAACAAGACGATAATCAAAAAATACCACATTACTCCAGAATCCGAGTGATATTAATTTAAATAATCTCGCCCCATGTACTGTATGTGATTTAAAAAATTGTAGTCATTGCTAAGCGCCTCAAGTATATACCAAAAAGCGATATTTGTAAGACGACTACAATAGGGCAAAAAGAGAAAAAGAGAGACCGTGGTCAGGAAATACCATTATTGTAACAAATAGACAAGCCCCGAACTTTGTACCGTTCTTTTCATCTCTCTGTTCATACCTCTCATTCCATTTTAATTCCTTTCGTTCCTTTGGAAAGAGACCGAAGCAAAGTTGTACATCTATTATGCTATTTGTTGCTTCGTTGGAAATCGCATCGAAGATGAAATCGTATTTTAAATTTTTTATTGGTCTAAGCTCGTTCGTAATTTGAAAAACTAATTTTAATTTTCCGTGTTTCACTTTTTCCCTTTTATTTTTTGATCGACTTCAAATACAACTGAAGTCGTTGAGAATGTTTCTTTCTGTTTTCGTATCCATAAAAAGCGTTATTGAATATATTCATTAGGACCTAATAAGATTTTTCCCTTTTCTTGTCGCTCTTTCGTTCCTTTCCTCTTCTTTGTTGCTTTACAGTTAATGCACCAATAATTTAAATAACGTATAGTAATGTTCGAAAAAATAAGCATAAAAACCAAATACAACAATAACACATACACACGACACAAATTTGTGACAATCGTTTAAAAAATCTTGAGTTGTGGTGGACGATTTCCCCAGCAGGGATTGGGGACGAGCGGGTTAAGCAAACTGCTCAGAAACCAGAGTTCAAAAACAACAAAACGCCTTTAAGGAAATAGAGAAACGGGGGGCCCCCTCAGATTTTTCTATTTTTTTGTTTTTTTGCTTTCTTTTAACGCTGCAAGTATTGTTCAATGTGTTACTGAAGACGCTGAAGCCCTTCTCTATATTTCATTGATCAACGCGGCCTTCTTTACGTGAGCAGTAAGCGAAATAAACAGAAAACGATGTAATCAGCCCAATGCTTCTTCTTCACCGAACCATCACAAATCCTTTTTCCCAAAACAACAGTTGGGAATTTGTAATCATGTAACATCCTCTGGTGCAGATCTGAATAATATGATGATTGTGGCAGTTATTGGGATTTCAATTCATGCAATCTACTTATTGTGATAGTTGATTACACTTTCTGTAAGTGATATGAATTTTTGCCAGTCCCGGGAATTATTGAAACAACTATAAAATAGATTAGGCCGACAACTAATATCAACAATAAAGCTGATTGTCCATAGTTGCGTTGTTTAGAATGTTCATTTAGATGAAGTGAATAACAAGTCGCTGCAGTATAAGGCTGCGGCAATTACAGAACGCTACAAACAACAATTGATGCAATTGAGTTCGCAAAAGGACACAATGTGGCAAATGTTAATATAGCCTCGACCAAAAGTGTTAGGCACTTTTACAAAGGTGGTGCAACTGGTGGTGCAAAATAATATTCCCCGCAGCATATGGAGAAGAGAACTAGCATCCTTTTGCATCTTGTGTGTGTGTGTAATGACGAAAATTGGATGGTGTGCAATACTTTTAGCCAAGCCTGTACATAGTGAATTTTTAGCACGATAAGGTGTACCCGCTCTTTAAAGAATTCAGCTAAGAAACGTTACAGCCACAGTAACTGCACTGTACCGTTTTCCTTGCTGGAAACACAAGACATTACTTCTCTTGGCTAAGCCTGGTTTCAATAACTGATAAAATATTGCTTATTTGAGCGAAATGGCCCTTCTTACGACTGTAGTCATTGCGGTTGATTACAAAGGGAAAGCCCACTTTTCCATG